>LPNX011190296.1:135795-362389 GCA_001517045.1 Pseudotsuga menziesii | reverse complement strand
CTAAAAACATTTACAGCTGGGCTATTAAAACGAAACGCAGTAAGCATTCTTGTGTGTTTATCTTTTCATTACAGCAGTAAGTAATTGCAAGAAGGGAAACCGGTTTTTCAAAGTATAAATAGAACGGAGAGTATACTCATTACAAAGTAATCACATAAGAATTGAATACTTGTTCATTTTAATAACCCATAACTGTAAATGCAAGGCCTATGGCCTGTAAAAACAAAAAGAAACGTAATACATTAAAAGTAAGGCTCGCGGCCTGTGAAAACCTTTTTACACAGTAGTAACGCAACGGCCTAAGCCTGTAAATATTGTTTACAAAAACCCTGCAGTATTTAAAATCCAGTTTACATCCACGGCCGTAGCCAGAAAACTCTTTATAGAGTTAGGGTTATACCCTCAGCAATAACATTAAAACTAACAGCTCAAAAACCAGCAACCATCACCATTCTTAAGTAGAGGCAAGTATGTAAATACAGCCTCGGCCAAGAGCTGTATATCTATTTTATCGCAGGGATTTACACTGGTAAAACGATTTGAATAATCTTCAGCTAAGAACAACAGATATCTGTATTATTTAATAACCCGAGCTGTAACCAAGATACACATGAAGGCGAGCCGCCAGTATAAATGTATTAAGAACAATAAACACCAGGTTATAACCTGCTATGCTTTTAAAACCTAAACAAAATCTGCAAAAAGAGTCTTGCACTCGCGGCCGTGGCCAGAGGTTTTCTTTATAAAGAGATAGGGTTTAACCCTTGAATCTCATACCTAAAAACAAATAACATGAAAACCCTTGGACTACAGGAAAAAGAACTGCAACAACCAACTCTGAACAAATCGCTTAAGGGTTTCACACATTGTGATAAGCCGGGGAAGGACCAAGGCTTACCCGGGATTTGAAGCCGTAACATTAACTCTGGTGAACATGAAGAAGAGGACCAGATTCACCTGCACGGGGAAAGCATTGCACAGAGTTTAGTATTAGCCTTTAAATGTAAAAGAAATAAGTTAACTGTTGTTTGCGAAAGAAAATCCAAGAATAAATTTCTTACCTGATAATAAACCCTCGCCGTGAAGCCTCAAACATTTTCCAGCGATTTGACAGAATGGGGTAGAAACCCAGCAGAGTGTAACAAATCTCTCTCACAGCCAGTTACTTGGACCAGCCAAGCCACGATAAAGTTTTACTAACGCTGAAAGGTACAGGAAATGGAGAAACTATCACTAACCGAAGCTAGATAAACACCGGCGATGGGCAGAAGCAAACAAAACGATGGTAAGCACCTCTGAATGACCTCACAATGCAACTAACAGAGCTCTCGAGGAGTTGGAGCAACTGTGGGAGCAAACGCAGTCTAAACTTTTAATGGTTTGGTCCGAAGAGCTAGCAGAGCAGCCGAAGGCCAAGGGCAAAGAAAATAACATGCTAGGGTTCAGTCAACCCTTATATAATAATGGAGTGTGGCTGAGAAATGACCACGTACCATGTTAATAAATTGTATGATGTTGGATATCATTCCAAAGTCCTCTACGTTGATTATTAAAAACCAAATAATCGCTGGAAAGTTCCAAAGGAGGTCTCGCATCATAGTCAACCTGCATATTATCATGAGTTACATACTTTAGCCCGAGATGTATATAATTTGCATGTTACATATAGTCTGATCCTTATCATTATATTTTACATATGTCATGATATATATATGTATTGTATGCTAAGGAATAGTTAATCTCCAACGTTATAATTATACAAATAGCATATCATATTTTATTTATTTAAAAGCATGCTATAATGGAGTTATATACAACCTCGTAGCGCTAGCTTAGCATTTCCTAGGATAACAATAAACTATTGTAAATAATTTTGAACATAATTTAGCTGTAATAGTTTACAACTTAAGTGTTATCTTTTTGGATTTAAAAAGATAAGCAGTACTCATTGCTACTCTTGAGTATATGTTTTTAATGTTATTTTCTCTTATGTTAATAATAATATGTTGGGATAAATGCTAGCATATAGTTTAGGTACTTGGGAGCTAAGGAGATAACTCCTTTTTGGTTTATGTCATAATATTGTTGGAGACAAATAGACATAACACTCTCCAAACTTAAAGTTTGAAGGAGGCTTCAAAGAAGGTTAGATTAGGAAGTGGTATCATTTCCTTGTTTGGTATTCTAGTCTGGAGTTTTCTTAAGAGATCAAACCAATTGGATCTAGGATTGGATCTTACAGTATAAGTTTACCATCTTTTGATATCTGTGGAATATGTTAAACTTTCTAATATACGATAGACTATTAACCATGGTAAGAATACATGAGGAGAAACACAATTTATAGATGCTGCAATAAGAATAACTATTAATTGATGTAAATAATATTTTCTCATCCATAGGGAGATAAACAAAATGAATTCTAAGTACGAATTGTTATTATTATAACTTCGTCAAAAGAAAGAAGTCAGTCTATAAGACTGTAAACTCTCTAAATGGTAGCTGCCAAGTAAGATTTCATAAATACATTCTTCAGAATGGACACATAAAGATTATCGTTTTTGGAAAGCTTATTAATTGGTGACATTGGAAGGAATAGACCTTTACTACTATGTTTATAGACAAAATGCAGTTCTCTATCGCAAAAAGGAAAGTTCCTGTAGAAATTAAAAAGTAATACCTTGAGAAGTATGGTCTATCTATCTAGCATGATTATATCTTTTTACCAAAGCAAATTTATGCCGAAAACTAAACTGAAAACTTCAAAGACTTGTTAGCTTCGAACCACACTTTTACCTGTAGACCGGTAATAAAAAGGAAACGGCTGCGTTAGCTCGAAAGCTAAGTAAGCCCAGCCCTTTAACGGCAAATCACCTTTTGTTGCAAACAGAAAAACATTCAGTAGCGGAAAAAGAAACTGATCTGCAAAGTACAGAATAATTTAATAGTTATTCAGATACATTTATAAAGACATAAACTAATTAATCAATTAACAACTGCTTTTAATATGTTTTATGTTGTTTTTAAAAGTTTTAAATTTTTCATAAATTTGGGGTTTTGACACACACTATGCTTCAATCTGTCCTAATCGGAAGAAGACTGTTAGCAACATTCATACTATACAGGAGGAGATTATTGTTGAGAAACTAGCAAGGACCATGCCCAGAATCAACGCATCCTTAGAGAATCGACAAGTAGAATATTAGACTTCCATGGTGGAAGTAGAAGGTATGATAAATCAGACCCCTGTAACTATTTTGATTGATCCAGGAGCTAGTCTTAGTTATATTGCACCTAAAATGGTAGAAAAATGTAAGTTATCTGTTGAAAATTTTGAGAATTCTTGGTTGGCTCAGTTAGCCACTGGTTCTAAAAGAAAGGGAACTTGTTATGTAAAAGAATGTGCAGTAGTTATGGATCATTTTGAAATTGTTGTCAAGCTTAATGTTTTGCCTCTTGGTTCTTATGATTTGTTGATTGGTATGGACTAGTTAGAACAACATAGAGTAATTCTAAATTGTTATGATAAAACCTTCACATGTTTAAACAGTGACGGAAAACCAATAAGTCTAAAAGGAATTCCTAGGAAAACCACTATAAGGCAGATCTCTGCATTACAGCTTAAAAGAGTTGTTAGGAAAGAATGTAAAGCCTATGCAGTAACTATAACTGATGAAGAGAGTCTAATCAAGACAGATAAGTTAGAATTGGAAGACATACCAGTCTTAAAAGAATATATTGATGTATTCCCTAAAGAAATTCCAGTACTACCTCCGAAAAGGGAATTGGATTTCACCATTGAACTAGTACCGGGTGCGGTACCTAGTTCAAAGACCGCGTATCGAATGAACATATTGGAAATGTATCAATTAAAAGAACTAATTGATAAAAAGTATATTCGACCTAGTGTGTCTCCCTGGGGGGCACCTGTCATCTTCGTTAAGAAAAAGGATGGAACTATGCGACTTTGCATAGATTACCGTCAGTTAAATAAGATGACCATAAAAAATCGATATTCGTTGCCCCGCATAGATGATATGTTTGATCAACTACGTGGAGCCACGGTGTTTTCAAAAATAGATTTAAGCTCTGAGTATCATCAAGTAAGGATTAAAGATGAAGACATCTTTAAGACAACTTTCAGAACTAGATATGGTCATTATGAATTTGTCATAATTCCATTCGGGCTTACTAATGCCACAGTGGTTTTCATGTGTTTAATGAACAACATTATGCATAAGTACTTAGATAAGTTTGTGGTCGTGTTTATCGACGACATTCTAATCTATTGAAAAACTGAAGAAGAACACAAAGAACATCTAAAAATTGTTTTGCAAGAGTTGCGAGATCATCAACTCTTCGCAAAGTTTAGTAAATGTGATTTCTTTAAGGATAAGATTCAGTACTTAGGTCATGTGGTGACCAAGGAGGGGATTTCAGTAGATCCTGAAAAGATCAGGGCAATTGAAGATTGGCCAGTTCCTAAGGATATGACGGATGTTCAATCCTTCATGGGCATTACCGGTTACTACCGGAGGCTCATTGAAGGTTTTTCAAGGATTGCAAATCCAATAACTTCCTTGCAAAAGAAGGGAAAGAAGTTCGACTGGAATCAAAAATGTGAAGAAAGCTTTAAAATCTTAAAACTTTATTAACCAATGCACCTATTTTAAGAACAGTTGATCCTAATAAAGAATTTGTAGTGTGTACTGATGCCTGCAATGATGGCTTAGGTGGTGTTCTGACTCAAGAAGGGCATGTTATTGCCTATGAGTCTAGGAAGTTAAAAGTTCATGAAAAGAATTATGCAACATATGATCTGGAATTAGAAGCTGTTATACACGCCTTAAAGATGTGGCGACATCATTTAATTGGCAGAAAATTTGTTTTAATGACTAATAATAAAGCACTAAAGTATCTGTTAGATCAGCCTAATCTAAATGCCAGACAAGCTAGGTGGTTAGTTCTCTTAAGCGAGTATGATTTTGAAATTCAGCACATAAAAGGTAAAGAAAATAAAGCTGTTGATGCATTGAGTAGGAATGCAAGGCTGAATTTTGCAGCAGCTATCAGCACTTATGCTACAGATTTGGATGAACAGCTTAAAGAAGGAATAGAACAGGATGAAATTTATCATAATTTGCAAGCTAAAACTAAAGAAAATCCAATAGAAGGCTTAAGTAAAGTTTACAATTTAAATGCAAAAGAATTTTTACTATATAAAGATAGAATGTATGTGCCTAACGTACCTAAAGTCAAGCTGTTAATTCTGGATGAAATTCATAAAACTCCATATTCAGGCCATCCAGGTTATCAAAAGACTATAACTATGTTAAGAAAAGAGTATTTTTGGCCTAATATGAAGACCGAAGTAGCAGAGTATATTGCTAAGTGTTTCGATTGTCAGCAGGTGAAAATTGAACATCAACACCCAGCTGGATTGCTTCAGCCTTTACCCATTCCTAGCTAGAAATGGGAGATAATTAGTCTAGATTTTATTACTGGGCTGCCTAGAAATCAGAATCAAAATGATTATATCATGGTGGTAGTTGATAAGTTAAGCAAAGCAGCTCACTTTATACCTGTTAAAACTACTTACAAAGCTGCAAACATAGCTGATATTTTTCTAAAACAGATTTTCCGATTGCATGGAGTACCAAAAGTCATAATCTCAGATAGGGATCCTAAATTTACAGGAAACTTTTGGAAGTCTTTGTTTAAAGGGTTAAACACTGCATTAAATTTTAGTACTTCATTCCATCCTCAAACAGATGGACAAACTGAAAGGGTAAACCAAGTACTAGAAGATCTATTAAGAGTGTATGTGAAGGACTAGCCAGAAAAGTGGGAGGATTATTTGCATTTGGTAGAATTTGCTTATAATAACAATTATCAGACATCAGCCAAATTTAGTCCTTGTGAAATTTTATATGGACGGAAATGTAATACCCCTATCTCTTGGAGTAATCCGGTAGATAGATTGGTATTAGGTCCTAAACTGTTAAAGGAAATGGAAGAAATTGTAAAACAGGTGTAGGGTAATCTGAAAGTTGCACAGGATCGGCAGAAAAGTCAAGCAGACTTAAAAATAACTCCAAAGGAGTTTCAAGTGGGTGAACACATGTTCATCAAGGTAAGGCCCAAAAATAGCTCTCTAAGATTGGGAAGTTATGCAAAATTGGCACCTGCTTAATGTGGTCCATTTGAAATTTTGTCTAGGATTGGACAAGTGGCTTATCAATTAGCATTACCACCAAATTTAAGAGTACATAATGTTTTTCACATTTCTGTTTTAAAGAAATATGTTCATGATGCTACTCATGTTGTTAACTAGAATGATGTATACGTGGAACCAGAACGAGATTT
Organism: Pseudotsuga menziesii; assembly: GCA_001517045.1. Lineage (NCBI taxonomy): Eukaryota > Viridiplantae > Streptophyta > Pinopsida > Pinales > Pinaceae > Pseudotsuga > Pseudotsuga menziesii. The sequence continues at coordinate 356,023 of LPNX011190296.1, read as the reverse complement.
TCTGGTGGAACCGGACTGTATCCTCAGGCGGAGGGAGATCACACCTCGAAACCACACCATTGGACAGGTGAAGGTGCAATGGAAGCACCTTAGTCCGGAGGAAGCCACCTGGGAATTGGAAAGTAATATGCGAGATGCATATCCAATTCTGTTCTAGGAGAATTCTGAGGATGAAGAATAAATAAGATCGAGGACGATGTTATATTCTAAGGGGGTGTGTATGTCACATGCCCCAATTTCGCAAAAATAATATTATCATATTTGATTTTATTTCAAGACAATATGTTAAATTTTATGCTAAGATGTAATTGGTGACTCAGCAGAGTCAAGGACGTGGAATGTAATTCTGAATATTTTAACTATAAATAAATAAAAGTGGAGACAATAGCTTGGGAGAGCTGTTAAAAGAGTGTTTACTGGTCAAGTTGGTGGAGGAGACTTGGTGGAGAGCAAATAGACAAGTGGCAGCATCCTCAAACACTTCCAACTATTGAAGGTGGCAACCTCCCTACATTTGGGGTCATGATCCCCCAAGAAAGTGGGATCAGAGCGGGTGGCTCAATTAATGACAACTGACCAAAAAGACCTAGGCAATATTGATAAAAATGCCCATTGAAGAGAGCTGAGGCTGCTCATTCCAAGAAGCTGATCATTCAGGTGAATGTGCTTCAAAGGATTTCAATGTAAAGGGAATTTATGGAAGGTGTTTGAGGGGTAAAACTGCAAAGTGATCTGGTGCAACTTTTCAACTGAAGGATCTTACTGCTGAGTGCAGAGTGATTACTAAGTCCTTGGATTAGTATCTTGGTTGCTGCTCCACCAGTTCTCAGCCAAGGAGACCAGGAACAGGATCGGGGGTCCTGAGGAGACGCTGTTTGAGCGCTCTCCAGGAGTTGGTAAGGAGGAACTGCCTCCCATCAGTGTTGTTATCCAGCTTAAATCAGGTTCTACAGTATTTTAATCTTACTGTGTTAAATGTTTAAATGTGAATCTGACTGATTACTGAATGTTAAATGTTTTGCTGTAAGCTGTTAGAATTAATAATCTTTTAGTTCTTTGAAAGAATACTTCTGAAACTGATGAGAAATAATTCTAACATGTGTTTTTCCACATCTGGAGTGGACCAGACCGTACTCCAGCACAGGAAGTGTATTTAGATAGATGATGGATATGTTAGAAACCCAAAATGAACTGATGTGTTATGCAGTAATCTATATATGTATGTAGTTGTTATCAGAAAGGAACATTATCCTATTAGTTAAGTTTATTGTTTAACCAGATTATTGTTGTAAGAATGATAGAGAAGAAAAAGCCATAATACTTTACATATAGCAGGTTATTATAATTACCAGTTATTCAAGTAGTTAAGTTATTACTTTTACATATTACCTCCTTTTGTAAAGCATATTATTAACCTGTAACAGAGGAAATAGAAACAACTCAGATATAATACTTGTCTTATTCTGTTAAGTAAAGATTTTAGTATGGTTTATTTAGTTTATTCTACTGATAATAATAATAACTGACTCAACCTGCAAATATTCGAACCCTAAGTAGGGTATAGTAACATAATTAAAATTATAAAAGACAAATCAAATTCAAAGATAAAGAACATCTTCACAAAGAACTTATTTTAACCCTATCGGTATTTTAATATAATAAAAACAACTAGGATACAATAGAAACTTATGTTTAATTAAATGATTATTTTAATGAGGAATTGTTCTCTAACTTTTACAAGCAGTTTATACATGTAAATGAGTGATTATAGGGTTGAAACCCTTATTTCATTTCCTAGTAATCTAAAAGAAAAATAGTTAAGCTATCGGAAATAATATTACTGAGTAAACCAAACAAATACAGACTGGTCACAGTCTTTATTAATCAAACGTATGTACGAATACAAACATAGGAAATCATAGTATATACAAATAATAGTATCGACATAAACAATATTGTTTACAAATTAAGAACTTACTTAAGCAAACTGAAGGAATCTTTTAAAAATAGAGATTACTTTCAGGAAACCCTAACTTGGAAATCCTTGAGTCACTAAATAGAAGCATCATGACTGGAAACAGTCTTAAATTCTATTAACAGGTAATCTAATATAATTATTAACAATAAAGAAATCATTATCTTACAAGTTAATTAGGGTAAAAACCCTAGCTCGTAATTCGGAGCAGAAATTACCCAGTATTCTTTTAATATGTAAAACCATTGCAGTCGTAACCTAGGGTAAGAAATAAACTTATTGTTTTTATATAAAGCATTAAAAAGAAAATTTAAATTCATTCACACAGAGTTATAAAAAAAAAAGTACATAGATGAAAACGAATTTAAGCTAAAGACAGACTGTCTTAAAAGAAATATTTACATTGCATCAATGAGCCCAAAGGCTGAACATAAGTCAAAAACTTAACAGAGTACAAAACATCAGCTAAGAGCTGAGCACCCATATCATGATATGGAGTATAAACAAATATTAACAAAATATTACAGCACTATAAGTTCTTCCTTAATACAAGGGGAGAGCATTACAAGTTACGGCATTAAGTCGAAGTCACCTTGCTAAAAGCAAGGGTTAAAAATCAAAACCAAAACTATAAAACGAAGAACAGCAACCCAAGACCGGAACGACATAGTCGTGACTTCTTCCAACTGCAAAAGTCTGTACAAGCAGGGAGAACCATATTCGAAACTGAAGCTTACCGTAGACTGTTCGTTGAGCCATTTGAGAAGTGCAACTGTCAAATGTGCAGACGAGTTAACCCTGCAATATAAAAAACAAAGTTTAATTAAGATAAAGAACCCATATGCAAAATGGAAACAGTAAATATTGCTATTTTTTAATTATAATTATTTACCTCAGCTGGAAGCAAAAATAATGGAACCTTGGAGGAATAACAACACCACAACCAGTGCTAAGAAGAGCCAAACCCTCATTCTCGCCGAGGATAGAGACGACGGGACTATTGTTCACATCACACTGATAGCAGTGGAGAAGGTAAGCCTAGGCAATGGCTACGAAGGAGTCAACAAGCATGCAGTTGAACTGTCACCAACACGCAAGCAAGAAAAACCAAACTCCAAAACCCTACGACGAAGGAGCTTAATAATCTTACACGATAAGCTCAACCTTTCACCAGTGACAGACCATGATAGAAGAATAGCAAAGGAAACTACAGGCGGGCCGTAAAGCCATTTACAAGGGAGCAGTGAACCCTGACCGAATAAAAGAAATTACAGTGGAGGCGGGGANGATAGAAGAATAGCAAAGGAAACTACAGGCGGGCCGTAAAGCCATTTACAAGGGAGCAGTGAACCCTGACCGAATAAAAGAAATTACAGTGGAGGCGGGTAATAGAACCCAGCTCAAGGGAGTAAGGCATGACAAACGCAAACGATGGAGCCATTGTAACTAAATTTCATTCATGGCCGCCATGGGAGCTTGCAGAGCAGCCCAAAGGGCCAATGCAAAAGTCAGAACTAGAATAAGCCAAGGGTTAGGGTTGACAGATATATATACGACCAGTGCATGGCCAAGGAATTTCCACGTGGCGGCAATAATAATAATAATGCAGTGGGTCGACTTTCCATAGTCACCTGCGATCAAATAATAACCAATTATTTCCCAAATGATTTCATCAAACAACATGTAACCAATATAGTTTGTTGGGATAACATATCTTACGATATTTGTTTTAACGTATAACGTATAGCTCATCATTGGCGGGGATATGCAATGTTATAGTAACATTGACATAGCACATAAATATAATTTGATAATCTATTGACCCAATTAAAACCTTGTGTAAATTATTGGGAAACAATGTTATGAGATTTTGCTAGTAAACCTAGTGGAAATTATATTTCTATATTGTAAGATTATATTAGTAATTATCATGGGGAGATGTTAAAAGGATATGATAACATTTATCGTTAGAATATGCATAATATATATATAAGTATTAACCCTTTTCAGAAGGGCTATAACTCTGCAAAGCATATAATAATATCCTTATTGTGATATGGGTGGATTAATAACTAAGTTGTTACCATTAATAATTTAAGATAGATATGAAATCGTTTGTCATATAATAGTATAGTTAATGGTGTAAGAAAAACTATCTAATAGTTACAGTTTCTCTTACATGGTGGGCATGCAATTTTACAACAACATTTAAGTTGAGAACATTGCATAGCATCGATTTGAGTAGGTTCATAAATATTTTGCAAGTGCAACATTATTAAAAACTTATATGTTGATAAACAATAGTTTATGCATAATTATAAGTCTTAGAATCTGGCAAAGTAAATGTTAGCAAACTATGAAGTGGCAAAGTATAATATAAGCACATTCCTATGAACTCTTTTACTTAGTTCAGATCAGTGAGATCTTATTTTAGAATATGGTTGTTTCTCATTACTTGGGAAAATAGTTTAATGTTTATACCAAAATACTGAGGTTAACATAAGATAAAAAGATTGGCTCTATAAGAAAAACACCAACCTTGGAAGTTGTTCATAGATAGAACTTAATGCAAGAAATGTATTATAGAAATGCTAGGATATGCATATTAAAATAAAGATTATCCAACAGATAAAATAAAATGTTCAGAGCCAAAGGAATTAGTTTACTGATGCTACGTACTCTACATGAAGAAACACAATCATCTGAACTTCATCTACAATAGCAACTGAAGAAAAGAAACTGTTTTTACCTTACGGAAATGGTTTGGATTACAGCAGCTTATCTACTAAGCTTATTATTTTTGCAAATATAAATATTGTTGGATGCTTTATGAAATTAAAGACGTTACTCGATCATTCATACCTGTAAACCTGTAAGAACAAGTAATCCATCTACATTAGCATAAATGCTAAGTAAGCCCCGGAATTCAAAGTCAAATTCCACCTACTGTCATAAATAGAACTCATCAATAAACCGAATGTAGAAATAATGCGCAAGTTAAACTTAATATTGTGTTAATAAGAAAACTGTTGAGTTAACATAATGGAGTTTATGCAAAACTAATCTATTAATTGTTTCTTATATTGCTAACCGTTAGCTGTTAGTAAACTGCAGTCTCAGCATTTTATATTATTTCAAAATTTTAATTTTTTGTGAAAATCTGGGGTTTTGACACCATGACTTTCATGGCATGGACTAACCGCCTACCAAAATCCTAACTATGGTGATTGTCGCGAAGATTAAAACCTGCAGGCTTTGGTCTAACGACAATCGTGATTCCAACAATTGGTAGGTTTTGGTCTAGGTCAAGGGTTCGAAAATCACCCGACTCACGTTGGGGGGATATTGTTGGACATTGGGTTTAGTGCTCCCCATAAGTTTCGTTACATGGACTAACTGCCTCCTAGATCTTAACTCTAGCGATTGTGGCGGAGATTAAAACCTACAAGTTTCGGTCTAACGATAATCGTGATTCCAACAAAATATTGATAGATTTATTGGTAGAAAGATGCACAACAAAAACCAATAATGACCTTCTAGGACTCAAAATTTGCATCTGTGACAACTTCAACTAACTAATTAGTGCTCTGGGATAGTGGAGAGGTTGTTTTTCTCAAGCTAAATCCCTTCTTGTTGGTTCTATGCATAATTTTTTCTACAATTCGAGAAGAGACACATGAATTAGATCCTTCAAACTTGGTAAGGGATATGACTCCTTTGTCCCAAACTACCATAATAAGTAATGGATGATGGTTTAAACTCCAACGATCTCGAGTTCAAAGGTTGTTTGGGCACAAGTCAAGAAACATTCAAGGAAAAACACAAAAAAAATGAAGCAACATGATTTTTTTATTTGGGTGAGATGGTGACGTATGGTCTCATTTGTAATTTGTATATGTATCTTAAATTGGTCGTGTTGGTGTACAACAATGAGGTCTACACATGACTATTGCTAAGCATAGTTTTAGACATTCATTTAGACTCAACAAAAGAGGTTGAAAATTGAATATTAAACCCTAAATTTGAGTATGTTGGGGCAAAATATTGAGAATTGAAATCCAAACCCTTAAAAGAACAATGACATATGTATATTCACTTTTTGGTAGTTTTGATTTTAAAAAATACAATGGTTGTATTATTAGCCTAAAACATGGTAATATAGTTCCCACCTATGACATGGTACTTATTATCCTTGTCTTAGAAGACATATTTCACTTTAGATTGGGTGCCAACAAATATTTTTGCATTGTCAAACATAAAACAATTAAAAAGACCCATAAAATTGAGAAGTCACAAATGGTTGATTAGCTCGTATACTACATATAATCATTGAATATCAATTGGTGCTAATTCCCATAGTGTTTCTTTGGTTTGGTTGTTGTTTATCTAGAGTTATTAAAATCATCAAAGTAATCGAATTCATCAAAGTACATATCAATTGATGGCATTAAGTATTCTAGACTTTCTCAATTATAAGAACATATCAATGCCTAGATTGACCAAATTCCTTGGAAAAATATTTTCAATATTGATGTTCTTTTTTCATAATACTATTGGTTTTCAAGGAAAAATTCTTGTACACATCATATGATTAACTATGGTTTTGTTTCGTTAGGAGAGAAAGATGTGGAGACCACCAAAGTATGATTTAGAAGCAAAGTAATGAGTTTTAGTGATCTTCCCACTCATATGTAAATTAATCCTTTGCTTATGAATGAAGTAGCTTATTTTTATAAGAACGACAAGCAACGAGACTAGAGATGTTTGGTGCTTTGAGAGAGCAACGTGGAAACAACTTAAAAAATGTTGTAGACATTGCAACATATCACAAGCTTGGAATTGATATACAACATGAGTATGAATTATTATTGAGTCTATGTCTCACAATGGATCATAAGCTTGGAAGCTATACAAAGAGAATGAGAGAGTACCTTTGGAGATTTTGGGCTTAATTGCAAATAATAGAACAAGCATAGTGACATAAACATTTAAAATATTTCAATAGTATCTTCGTAATGATTAAAAGGAGTGTCAAAATTGTTCATGACAAAAGCATTATTTTAAGTACTCCCCAACACTATAGGGACATATTCATCAAAACTCTATGTTTGGAAATTCATAGTAGTCATGCCATTATCCTTCATACTTCGATTGATGTATACATTCACTTTAAAACAAAATTATTTAATGATTAATACAAAACACACATTATACTCCAAGCTTGTTGAATTTGTCTTTATTTTATATTTTGTCATTTTGACATCCATCCTACACAAACATATTCACCATTGAATACCATGCTTCTCTCAATGCAATAACCCCCCACAACCACAAGAGGTGAAAATTTTGAAAACCCCAACCCAGTTTCAGTTTCAATTCTTCATTGGTTAATGCCCAAACCCCAATGTTAGCACGTGCATAAAAATTTAATAATTATTATCTGAAAACTTAAACACATGAGATTTCTTTCTTCTTTTGAATTCTGAAAAATTATGGCAGCCCTAAATTCTTACTCAGAAAATTAATTTAAGCTACGCACATGAAAATTAAACACTCAGATTTTTTGGTCAAGTTGACCCAGGAAAAAACCTGAAGGGAAAACCTGTTTGCATAGATATTTTTATTATTTCTTCATAGACAAATAATTCAACAAATTACAACAGTACTTATCTCTTTTCCATATCGAAAAACACGTCACCAAACACCCCAAAAATATGTTGTACAAAACCCAAGAAAATTCGGCCACATGTGTGACTCTACGGCTGTCTCGATTTCTGTCCAAAACCCAGCCTCAAAATCTGTGTTGTACAATCATTATACAGACATCAATAAATGTTGTATGTCTACCTCAAAATTCATGCCCTTTCTCTTCTTCCTCGTTTTGGAAAAAATTCACAAGGGTTTCTTCTCTCTGTTTTTCTCTTGCTCTCTCTCTCTCTCTCTCTCTCTCAAAAATCTCTATTTAAAGTGAATAATAGACTCTCTTTGCCTTTCCCAAGCCCCTTTTTGTGTGAGTAACTTCCTCCTCAAATCCAATGGATGAGATTATATGAGATCCCAGGGCCAAGATCACATCTCACCTTTTTTTCATTAAGAAAACAATTAATGAACTTTTAAATATTAAATGTGAGACTTTATTACACACTCACTTTATTAATCTCATTAAAGTCACTAAGACTTTATTACTCACTTTTAATTTATAAATTGACTTTATATCAATAAAGTCAATCTCACTTTATAAATGGTTAGGGACCACATTTAAAGTGTTCTTGTCCACCCCAAGGAATAAGTGAACAAACACTGTTATAGGTAAAAAATCAACAAGAGGGACGCAACTTCTTCTATGCAAAAAATTGTAGATATAACCCAAGAGTGTGTGTTGATCTGGCCCTCCAAATTTGGCAAGTCATGCTATGGTTTAGCATCTCATTCTGCCTTGCAGAGTGTTCGTGGGAGTCACAGGTGATGGGGGCGCAAGGGAGTCGACGAGCTTCAAAACCATGCTTTAACTCAACTCATATGGGCGACGAACATTTATCTATGTTTGTTAGAAACTCTTGAAGTAAGTGCCCCTTGGAAGGTCCAAACTAGGGCAGGTCAGTCAAGTTCGAACGTCAGAACATAGGCAGAGACGTGGGTGCTCGAAATTGTGCTAGGAAATCTTGCTTGGACAAGCATGTAAACACTAGGATCTAAAGTGACAAGGGGAAAATGACAAGTATTTCAGTCCCAACAAGTAGCCAAGTACTCAAATATGTTCTGTCACCCATTTTGTACTTTCTTGTCCCTTATAACAATGGAAACACACATGGAATCACACATGAAAAATGTGTTAGAGGTATCGTTCCTGATGAAACGAACCACTTAGGTCAAGTGAAAATTGCCTCCTCAAATGCCAACCAATCTAGGTGTATTTTAAAACGGAGAATTGCCCATCTAAAGTGGGAGGAGACAAGGAAAAAACAGTTTCAAAAGAAGACTATCCTGGGCCTTCGGAATAAACAGTCATACAATTCTTTCTTGTTAGGTGATACCATGTAAGGTTTGCCGTTACACCAAAACCTGTAGATGCTGATGAACATTTGAAACCCAACACAAGGCCCTATCACCAGGAGTGGTGGTTTGTCCACTTGTTTTATATTCCTAGAGGTGTGGCGGTTATACCATGTGGAGGTTGTACCGATACTCCAACACCCCGCCTCCGGTGTAGCTCGGGGGAATTGAACCTGAGACCTATGCTCTGATACCATGCAAGGGGTGTGATGTAAGGTTTGTCATTACACCAAAACCTACAGATGTTAGTGAACATTTGAAACCCAGCACAAGGCCTAATCACTAGGAGTGGTAGTTAGTCCACTTGTTTTATATTCCCAGAGGTGCAGCGGTTATACCATGTGAAGGTTGTACCGATACTCCAAAACCCCACTTACGACATAGCTCAGGGGAATTGAACCTGAGACCTATGCTCTGATACCATGCAAGGTTTGTTGTTAGTTGTTACACCAAAACCTGTAGATGTTGGTGAACATTTGAAACCCAACACAAGGCCCAATCACCGGGAGTGGTGGTTAGTCCACTTGTTTTATATTCCCATAGGTGCGGCGGTTATACCATGTGAAGGTTGTACCTATACTCCAACAGAACTTTCCCTGCAGTAAAGATTGGCGATTTCCTAGAAGGGTCGTTCTCCCCAAACTGTCTCTTGTGCTAAAGACTTTGTTGGTGATAACTTCGCCTGTGATAGAGCTTATCATTTTTGTTCAAGGATTAACCTCCCAAAAGTGTTGTCTCTGACTATGCTGGTATCAAAGAAATGAGATAAACGTTTGCATTGCTATTGAGTGTAGAAATATTTCATTTATATCTAACGAATCAAGGAATACTTCGCAAGGTTGTTGGAGTTTTGGACAAGTGGCTAAGTCAATGCCTATGTGGGGAAAAAGACCATTCACTCTCCATTGCGCACACGATCTTGTATTATTTAGCCTATGGATTTGGTATAAACCACAGTTCTTCATACTGGGGCCAGGGGCTTGGGCTTCTTTCGCTCATTTGTCGAGCCTTGGACCGCTGGGCTGTTGATTTGTCTGGGCTGTAAGGTTTGTCGTTACACTAAAACCTACAGATGTTGATGAACATTTGAAACCCAACACAAGGCCCTATCACCATGAGTGGTGGTTAGTCCACTTGTTTTATATTCCCAGAGGTGCAGCGGTTATACCATATGGAGGTTGTACCGATACTCCAACACCCTGCCTCGGGCGTAGCTTGGGGGAATTGAACCTGAGACCTATGCTCTAATACCATGTAAGGTTTTGGTGTATCAACAAACCTTACATGGTTCTTTTTTTAGTTGGTCAAGTTAATATCTACCACATCACTATTGGGGACATCTTCAACATTTTCTTTCATCAAGCATAACTTCATCATTCGGAATCAGTTTTCAGTGCCGATTTTTTTAAAACAACCTAATTTTTTGAGCTCTTTGCATCCAAACAATTAGCTTCTATTTTTTCAGCCATTGTTTTATAGTATGTCTGCCCCTTGTGATATTCTACTTACCAGTTATAACTATTTCTCATGGAAATCTTGTATGGAAGATGTTCTACGAAGTAGGGGACTTTTCAGAATTACCTCAGGAAAATAAAAATAACCCACTGATGATGATAAAAAAATAAAATGGGCAAATAGATGTGATGAATCTCGTGGATTGATTGGGATGTCAATCTCTACTGATTTACGATTCCACATTTCTGGAATTGATGAACTTGATAAAGCTTGGGAAAAGTTGGAATCTGTGTTTGGTCAACACAATGAAATTCGAGGTCATCAACTTGAGGATGAGTTGATTTATTTGAATCCAAGTGATTTTTCATGCATTCAAGATTATTTATCTAAGTATAAAACTCTTAGACTCTTATTTGAAACAGCCTAATTTTTCGAGCTCTTTGCATCGAGACAATTAGTTTCTATTTTTTCAGCCATTATTTTATAGTATGCCCGCCCCTTGTGATATTCTACTTACCAGTTCTAACTATTTCTCATGGAAATCTTGTATGGAAGATATTCTACGAAGTAGGGGACTATTCAGAATTACCTCAGGGAAAGAAACATAACCCACTGATGATGATAACAAAATAAAATGGGCAAATAGATGTGATGAAGCTCGTGGATTGATTGGGATGTCAATCTCTACTAATTTACAATTCCACATATCTAGAATTGATGAACCTGATAAAGCATGGGAAAAGTTGGAATCTGTGTTTGGTCAACACAATGAAATTCGAGGTCATCAACTTGAGAATGAGTTTATTTCTTTGAATCCAAGTGATTTTTCATGCATTCAAGATTATTTATCATTTAAGCAATATGATCTTAGGATCTTATCTGAGAGAATAACATACACAGTAATAAGCACAAGAGATAAGAGACACAAAGAATTTTCCTCGAGGAAACCATAACGGAGAAAACCTCACAACTTCCTCAGAGATATAATGAGCACCAATGGCAGTAGTACAACCTGAAAACATAAAGATGATCTCCAACAGCTTGTTCTCTCTCTCTCACTTGAGAGAGCTTCTCCTCTCTCACTCATGCACCCCAGTGAGTGAGTGTGTGTGTGATAAATAGAGAGACTCACTCTCTATTTATATTCTTTCATTCACTTAATGTCCACTTCAACATGTCGGCCCCACTTAACAGTTACTTACTAGGGCCGACATCTCTAGGAGAGTCTAATAACCCTAGTGCCCCACAACTGTGGGGACTTTGCCCTCAGATCAACAAGGAGGGTTAACCTTGACACGATTGTGGGGACTATTGCCTCGACTTACAATGGAGGGTTAACCTCAATGACTTTACATGAATTGTTTACTTATTGAATCTCTCGATCGAAACATCGGGGCATGACATGACTCAATTACATTATAGATACTTCCCGGAATAAACATTGGGGTACAATACATAAGATATACAAGTGAATACATTCCAAAGTTACAAATACATCAACACTCCCTCTTAACTAGGAAGGTCTTCTCTCGACACAATTTATCAGCACAAGTCTTCTTCTCTGTATCATCTGGATCATCATCAAGTCATCTTCATCTTCAAGTCATATTCATCATCAAGTCATCTTCAACAAGACTGTATCATCACTGGATCATCATCGAAACTAGATCATCACTAGATCATCATCAAAACTGGATCATCACTAGATCATCATCATTATCACTACTTCCCCTATCTCAATCAAATGGTGCTATCTCTTCATTCTTCTTATCACAGGAAGTTCTACAGAGCCAGCCCTTTTTCATGCTGGTTGTAGGCCTAGCCTCCATGTAGGTCTTCATCTTCTTCAGCGCTTATATATGACCATGGTCGAAAACACATCACAACTATGTCAGAAAGGCTCACCCAGCACTCACATCTGACCATGGTCAAAAACTCGTCGCAAACCATGTCAGAAGGCTTAGCACTTATATTTGACCATGATAGGAAACTCATCACACATCATGTGAGAAAGGCTCTACACTTACATCTGACCATGATAGGAAACTCATCACACATCATGTTAGAAAGGCTCTCAGTCCCATACTGAAATTCCTGTTAACTGACTAGGTGCCTCCATTCTCTCAGAGAATGGCATCTCAGCACTTCAACTGAGGTTCAGTCCCAGACTGAAATTCCTGGTAACTGACTAGGTGCCTCCATTCACCCAGAGAATGGCATCTCAGCACTTAAGTTGAGCTTCAGTCCTAGACTGAAATTCCTGGTAACTGACCCGGTGCCTCCATTCTCCCAAAGAATGGCATCTCAACACTTAAGCTAAGCTTCAATCCCAGACTGAAATTCCTGGTAACTGACCAAGTGCCTCCATTCTCCCAGAGAATGGCATCTCAGCATCTCAGCACTTAAGCTGAGCTTCAATCCCAGACAGAAATCCCGGTAACTGACCAAGTGCCTCCATTCTCCTGGAGAATGGAATCTCGGCACTTAAGCTGAGCTTCAATCCCAGATTGAAATTCCTGGTAACTGAATAGGTGCCTCCATTCTCCCAGAGAATGGCATCTCAGCACTTAAGCTGAGCTTCAGTCCTAGACTGAAATTCTTGGTAACTGACCAGGTGCCTCCATTCAAAGAATGGCATTCAACGCTGATATCTAATCATGTGAGAACACATCTCATAGTCACCTCAGAATGGCTCAGCACTCACATCTGACCATGGAAGGAACCAATCCTCTCACCATGACAGAATGGCTCAGCCCTTACATCTAACCATGGAAGGAACCAATCCTCTCACCATGACAGAATGGCTCAGCCCTTACATCTAACCATGGAAGGAACCAATCCTCTCACCATGTCAGAATGGCTTACGAACTCATCACTTCCTCTTGGAAGGAACCTCGATCTGGAGAACACTAAGCTTCTCCCTGAAGTACTCAAACTTCACTCTGGCCATTTCTAGCATAGAATCACATCAGGGCTCATTACGTCCAAGGATAACCTGCGAGCTTCACCAGGACCTATTACATCCGACGACAACCTACATGACCATTTACGTCTGAGCAACCTACGAGCTTTGTCAGGATTTATGCTCAGACAACCTGCCTCACCGGATATGCTAGAACTCCCTCTTTCGAGAGATCTGGATCTGGATCACATACTGGAGCTTCACTGCCCCCCTCTGCATCATACAAAAATACAAGTCAAATCAACCAAATCAAATAGTAGTTTTCAAAAGAAACATACTACCTCCCAAATAGAAAGTGGCAACATATTTTGCCTCTACAGTACTCAATGCCATACATGACTCCTTCCTGCTAAACCAAGAGATCACACCTGATCTCATACTGAAGTAGCTCCTCGAAGTGCTCTTCTTATAAATGGCATTTCCTGCCCAATACAAATCCACATGACCCTCCAGGTTAATCTTCTGATTCATATCATACTTGAGCCCATACTCAACTGTACCCTTTATGTACCTCACTACATCACTACAATAAAAACTGGATTTAGCGCCGGATTTTAGTGTAATTTTTTCTCAATTGTGGTGAACAATCTAGCGCTATTGTACATTTTAATAAAACGTCGTCTATTGCATCTTTTTTTTCGTCCTTTTTAACATCCATTTTTGCGTCCATTTTTGTGCCCAATTTTTTGCATCTTTTGTTACGCCTTTATTTCCACCCAATTTTGCAACTAGTTTTGCATCCAATTTTGCTTATAATGTTGCATCCCCATTTGCATCTAATTTTGTATCTTGTTTTACGTCTTTTTTTGTATCCATGTTTCTGCCTAATGTTTCATCTTGTTTTACGTCGTATTTTGCATCTAGGTTTGCACCTGGTGTTGCATCCCGGTTGATGTCTTTTTTTGCATCTATGTTTGAGCCCAATGTTGCACCTAGTGTTGTGCCTAGTTTTGCACCCATGTTTGTATCTAATATTGCATCTAGTTTTGTGTCCAATGTTGCATCCCATCTTGTATTCAATATTACGTCTAGTTTTACGTCCAATGTTTTGTCCCGTCTTGCATCCAATATTGTGTCTCATTTTAAGTTTTTGTTTGCGCTAAGTGTTCCTTCCATTTTTGCACCTGGTGTTACACCTAGTTTTATGTCCATCGATACACCATATTTTGTGCTCAATTTAATGTCCAATTTTACGTCTAGTTAGGAGTCCACTTTTGCATCTACTGTTGCGTCTAGTTTTAGACCTAGTATTGCATCTAGTTTTGAGTCATTAATTGTGTCTAGTGTTGAGTCTCTTTTTGTTATCCAATTTTGCGTTTAGTATGACATCCATTTTTGAGTCCATATTTGCGTCTGATATAAGGTCGACTTTTGCATCCACTTTTGTGTTTAGTGTGACGTCCACTTTTACATTTTGTTTTGCATTTAGTGTTGCGTCTAATATTGCATCCATCTTGCACTACTACATTTTTTACCTTTAGAAATACATTCCAACATCATTAGGGCATGGAGGAATCGAACCACCAACCTCCTGCTTGTAAAGCGGGCGCTCTTCCATTGAGCTAGCACCCTTTAAGAAACAGGAAGAGAAATATTAACACATAGATTTCATTATTTGTAATTCTAATAAAAGACAATAAGATCCAAATACATTCATGCTTAAAATTCAATTTATTTTTTCAACCACACTAATAAGCACAAAAATCTACCATGCTCAGGCAACAAAATATCCTAAACAGTTACGCAATCTATTAAAGTGGTCCGCAAAAGAGACTTAGAGAACAACATAATGTATTCATGCATAACTAATAACCTAAACTTGATATGGACAAAGAATCAGGGATGTGTTTAAGAAATAGTTGTAGAATGCAATTGAGGATGTGTGTGTTGCTACATACATGTTGTTATTCATTGATGAGGTGATTTTGTTCAACAATGGGATGGTAAGAGAAGAACTCATGAATGGTTACTAAAAGAATATGTCTACTATGTGCAGCAAACACTACAAGGAAAAGGGCATTTTAGCCTCACATTAGCACCACTATTTTGTAAAGGATTTGGAAAATCCTCAATTTCCAAATAGTGGTGCAAAAAATGGTGATAATGTGGGGATACACATGTGGTGCTAAGATTTATGGTGCAAAAGTGGCGTTTGTAAAAAAAGTTGATTTTGGTGTAGATGAATATGTGGCATTTCATGGTGTATGGTGCAAACCACCAAAACCAATTCTAGGTGGTTTGAGATTTTGTGGTGCAAACCAACAAAACCAATCCTAGGTGGATTGAGATTTTGTGGTGCAAAACAGCAAAACCAATCCAACATGGATTGAAAACACCAAAATTATTATTATTATTATTATTTAAAATACTAAACTCGTATATGGTGCAAAGCACCATAAAGTAAAAAGTGGTGCAAAGCACCATAAAATAATAAATAATGCAAAAAAAATCACATAATATATATAGATACTATGTGATTTATATTTTCTTGCACCTTATTTTTTTTCAATGAAAAAAGACAATTTTCTTGCTATTCCAAGGAATTAAATAAAAAGAAAGTCTTACATCCAACATTACTACAAGAAATAGAAGTAGTATTATCACAGACATCCACAGAATCTAACAACATAA
This sequence comes from Pseudotsuga menziesii, assembly GCA_001517045.1. Classification (NCBI taxonomy): domain Eukaryota; kingdom Viridiplantae; phylum Streptophyta; class Pinopsida; order Pinales; family Pinaceae; genus Pseudotsuga; species Pseudotsuga menziesii. The sequence goes on along the minus strand of LPNX011190296.1, from coordinate 339,947 downwards.
CTTAATCCCAGACCAAATACATAATATCCATATCCAGCTATCAATATGTCCCAAACCAAATACATAAAATCCATATCCATCTATCAAGAACACAAGCATCAACCTAGAAACAAACATCTATTGACTACCAACACAACTAGCCAAAAGCTTATCAACAAAAAGAGAAATCTGTGAACATAAACAATGTAAAAGAACCAACCAACTACTGCCTAAGTCATCTTCTCAACAATATTGAGCCTTCAAAAATCACTAAGCCTTCACAACAAAAAGAGAAATTTGTGAACATAAACAACGTAAAAAAACCAACCAACTACTACCTAAGTCATCTTCTCAACAATATTGAGCCTTCAAAAATCACTAAGCCTTCACAACAAAAAGAGAAATTTGTGAACATAAACAACGTAAAAAAACCAACCAACTACTACCTAAGTCATCTTCTCAACAATATTGAGCCTTCAAAAATCACTAAGCCTTCACAACTTCTTCAAAAGATAAAGAGCCATCCAGAAGATCCACTGCTTTTTTTGACAGAGAATCAACCTCCATGTTAAAAGTTTTGTAGAGATGTGAAAATCAAATATCTAGAAATTCTACCAACATGTTTTTTTATCCTTAACCACTAGTGATCTAGCTGCAACACCTGTAGATTATAAAGAACGTTAACCCATTTAATAATGCCTTCAAAATCTCCATAAACTATAAACTATACATGCAAACAATCCATACAGTTCCCCACTAAAAACGAGAGAGTAATTCCATAGAAAGTTAATAGTGGTCCAATTGGAACCAAAACATGAAAAGTTAAACAGATAAACAAGGAACTAAATCTTGATGGAAGATAGTTTCCAACCTATCGAAGATTAATTAGCTCTAAAACAACATTCTTCGGTGTCAGTCCATTATCAATATACAAGCAACTGTAGTCAACACAGACATAGACATCTTCACATGATATTTTTGTGGTAAAACAATGAAATCTCCTGTTGTAGCCACACCCTCTGCAACCTGGGAAATAAGTAAACAAATTTTAAATACTTGTATTCACATTCTTAAGTACAATTGTGAGTGTGTATATACAAGAATACAAAAGCACCACACCAAAACAATCCTTCTCTTTAGAGGACTCTTGTCATGAAACTGAGTTGGTTATTACCTTATTCATGGATGTGAAGATCACATCTAGTTTCTCTCCCCTAAACCAAGTCTAACCCCAATAGTTATGTTTCCTGAAAGTTCAACAAAACATGTAAGCATGGTGTCTCAAGTGCATGACAGTCCAGAAAGTGTTGTTGCTTTTGCGCCCATCTGCAACCAGACACCAGATAATATTAAAATAGTAAAAAAAAGTCAAAATTGTTGCATTTTACTCTACGAAAATGGATAATATTGAAGCTACCTTAACATTTGATGTTTTCTATCTAGAAGTAACAAAAATTCGTGCAACTAAAAAATTAACCTATGCGTAGATTTGTGATTGTTAATTTTTTAATAAATTATTTGTTAATTTATGATTATCTCGATGTGCAAGTATTTGAATTGTTTAAAATAAACTTCATATTGAATTGGAATACACTAGGATTTGGTATCCATCATGGAAAACCATACTACTGGAAGTTAGATAAGACACATAGTTTTTCTAGCCTCTGAATGAAACATTTTAGAAAATGTTGGGATATTTATCATTGTATCTTCATATCAAATATCAACAACTCTGACATGGAAAACTCAAGTCTAAACCAGATGTCTAAAGTAGATCTTTAATATTGATGCTTTCTCCAAGAAAAAAAATACCTAGTTGCTTATTCCCAATGTAAGGTTGACTATAGAAAAAGTTTGTTTTTGTGGAAGCTCATATATGTACCTTGTTTCAATGTTCATCCTTTTTTCTATTCTACAAACATTAATTGACCATTCCTAAAGCTTAGTACATAACTATGAAATTGATAATGCACATTTATACTTATTTCTATGATAATAGTTCTTAACTAATTCAATCCTACTTTCTCTCATGGGCTTGTTACTTGTTACATGTTATGGGAAGCTAGAAGCATGGGTAGAAGCATGGAGTTCGAATCATATCTCCCCTCCAAACTAAATAAATCATAACCTAAGTAAGGATTAAAATAACATTAGAGTGGAAAAATATTGCTTGAATCTTTGCTCATGAGAAAAAATAAGCTCTTCATATGGAAGTAATAGCATAGAACATTAAAATTCAAACATAATATGTACAAGCATTCAAAGGAAAAAAGAAATCTAGTACAATAGCATATGTACTTTTGTAATTACCTGTATTGGGTGACAGGCTAATGCAAGAAAATGGAAGCTTACAGTTTTTCCATGTCAATGCTTAGGCAAAGTTCTATGGCCTCCTCAAAATGGAATAAAACAACTATCACTTGGATACTTTTCCTAATCAAATGTATCAATATATGATCTCCATCATTATCAGTCGAACCCTTTTCATCTCACTAAACAATAGATCCTTTTCATCTCACTAAACAATAGATGTAGTACAGTTGTTACTACAACAAACAACCAAACCATTGGACTGACATGTCAAATAACCACCGTTTGATATGGTCCTACTATGAAGAAGTTCTATAGTTCACATCATTATTAGAATATGAATGTATTAATATTTCATTTAACAAGTTAATAAATGAAAATATGCATATCAATATAGGAACTCATTTAGTTTTTCCCTGGGAAGTTTTGTTATTGATGTTATTCCTGGTAAAAATGTGATTACATCATGATTGTTATATTCTAAAAGTGGAAAGTGTCAATATGACTCCCACCTATCTAAAAAATGCACTAATTTATCTACCTCAAATATTGGCATCCAATTGTTGTTCCAAGCACTGCCCAGTATGGATTTGCTTCAGCACAGGAAGAACCATATATAGCAGGTGCATCAGATTATCTTCTCGGCATTATTTTCTTCCTTCACAATATCCTAGTCAAACATAAACAATATAATCAAATATAGGGATAACTTTGAAAGCACGATGATCGTAGATTTTAGGTTGACTGTAATCAAAATAATATTTTGATTTCTCTTGGACATGATTTTACATTGACAGTAATAATACTTTGATTTTTATTAATTTTAGGTTGACTGTAATCAAAATAATATTTTGATTTCTGTCTAATAGGATTTTACACACATTTTACATTGATTGTAATAATAATTTGATTTCGATTGGACAATAGATCTATAATAGGTTAAGAGTATTTCGTTTTCCTACATACAGTTTTTTTTCATATTGGTGTTATTAAAAATCTTTTGTTCTGCCCCTAAAATTAGCTCAAATCACAAAATCCATACTAGACAATGTAAATTAAGAAATGCAACTGTTAAAAACTCTATTTAAACATTGCGAAATTTCTCAATTTTATAATATACCTATATTTATGTAAGTTGAGTCAAGGTAGAGAAACTCTAGCCCATGACATTCATGATCTCCCTAACTTGCCCCATTTTTAACTGTTGCATCCAAAGCTCTCCATCTCTTTTGAAGTTATAACAAAAGCAATCACTGAACTCACCCCCTATTTATTCATTCACTTCTTGTTGCAAGGTTATAATTGAAACCTCTAATATGGCACCAAACTTTTCAAATTTTCTATGGGTTGGGGAAGCACCATTTTAATTCTTGTATTTTACTTCTTATTAGACGATGGTATTCCATTAGAGAAATTCAATGAATGTAATATATAGTAGACTATAATGTGGCACTGATCATTCATGAGATTTCAACATTCATATCAAGGAGATAAAAATGCATCCTCCATGATTGAAAAACGTCTACATCCAACAAAAAAATGCATACTTGGGTTGCACATCATCATAGATATGATTAACTTAGAAATAACCAATATTGCATCCCCTACCCGCACACATGGGAGATATTGACGTTAGACGCATGCATTCCTTACGATGGCTCAGAGGGATTCAAGAGCTACAACTCTCCTCCCTACTTTCCACATCAATGGCTCTGGTTCACTTGCAATAATTTTCCTAATTCGCTCCATCATAAATAAAAAGCATCCCATTATTGATCTAAGTGAGGAGTGATACACCACAATCTTTCTAATAAGATTAGTTCAACGACTGTGATCTATAAATATAGTTATATGTGTCCCTAACCACTATTCCCTAAATTAGGGAAATGTAGTCCAAAACAAATCCTTATTCCATGAATTGGGGAGATTGTGATCCAGAAATATGGATTGATTTGTGCCAATAACAACTATTCCCTAAAATTACGGCAATATAATCCAAAATAAATCCCTATTCCATGGACTGGGGTGATTGGGAGTTAAAAGGGTGGCTGGTGTGGGCGAAATCACTTCAAGAAATCCCCATTCCTAGAAATCCGGTGTGAATCCAAAGCCGTAACTCAAATTCCAGGGGAAAAAACAATTTTTTCTATTTTTCTCATAATTTCGAAGAGGCTAACCTACTACACATATATTTTTTAAAAAGAAATTATGGGCGAATGAAAATAATATTAATAAATCACTAGCACACCAAAAAATTGCCCTGAAACCCCTTCAATCCCTAAAATTATCCTTGAAAATGATCGAGAATTAGAACTCACCTTGTTCAAAGAATACCAGAAAGATTTAGACTTTGCATAATGAGTAGATTCACCATCAACATACTTGTTGTATTCATAATCCATAACAGGGCTCTCCCCATTCCTATCATCCAATTGCGAGGGAAATTTTGTCCTGTCTCTCTTCTTCCTCTTCTCCATAGCCATCCAAGTGCCATTTAACAACTCATCATTTTTATCATCGGCATACATTTTCTTCATGTAATCCTTCAAATAAGGATCACCGCTCATCCCCATGTCGAATCCTTCTCTTTCTGCCACCGCCCAATATTTATTCAGCTCGTCCTTATTGTCACCAACCCTCCCACCTTCAAATAGGGCACCTTTCCTCTTTCAGAGGCCCCTATTTCCATTTTTGTCTTGGATTTCTTCCTATAACCATCACTATCAGCTAACGTAGTCTTCAAATTGTCCCAAAAATAAATTTTGCTTCCCCTGTCAAAGTGCTTCACTTCTGCCTCTGTCCTTAATTTCTTTGGACTATTGGACATTTTCTCCAAATGAGAGTGTTTCTCCTTTATTTCCATATGTTCGCCCCTTAATTTCTTCTCAACTTTGAGGCCATTGTAGGAAACTGCATTAGGGCTAGGTTTGCTAAGGTCCTTGACAACAGACGCACTAAGAACCCTTTTCTTGGCCTATAGAATATCTCTTTCGCATAGGGTCTTTCCCTCTATGACCGGGGTGGAACACCTCCACTACTTCCCATCCGACCTCTTGCACCACAGCTTATCTCCCAACGGCTCCATCATTAAACCCTACAAACCCCCAAAATGATGCCCAAAAAAAAAATCTATCCCCAAAATCAATGAGATTTTCCCCTTGCAGAGCTCAGATCCACATGATTAGCAACCAATTCAATAAACAATAGCCGCATGCCTTACAAAACACGACATCCATTTGGTAATTTCTCCGCGGTGTGACCTCTATAACACAACTGGAAAAACAAAACACTAAAAGAATATATAATTATATGCCGGATTTAGGCTGGAATTTACCGGATCAAAGATGAAATTAATATAGCTACGCTTTACTTGGGGTAAACCAATTGCAGTTTCATCTCTTGGTTTTACATGGCAGAGAAAATTCCCAAACCTACAGCGCTACCAGGTTTTTCTCTTGTTGCAGCTCACCCTGCATAAACATTGAATGACATGAAGAATGACACGCCTCTTGTGACCTGTCTAAGACTAGCTATTGATGGGAATTGACTATGATTTCAATCCCGGATGAATATTAGGGTTCACACATGTCATTTTATTTACAAATTTTTAAATTTAAGATTATCTACAATTCAATTAAAATAAGTTCAACCATACAAATATATAAATTTCATATAAGCGCAATTAAAATTAGTGAAAGATTTACGTAAGAAAATTTACAGCTATCAATTTTATTATTGATTAATTAGTCCAAATCAATTTCATGGATTTTTAATATCAAGTTGGATGATTATGAATAAATTAATTGTGTTAATGTATCAAAACTATCATTGAGTTGAATTTGTTATCAATGAGTGTATTGTTTTAATAATAATTCATAAAAAATTAATATGGATATATTCTAAATAGTTATTTTCAAATCTTTGACATAATTTAAATAGGTATTTTTCAAATTTTTTGAAAATATAAATAAATTTTTAAATTAAATTAATAAAGAAAATGATAATTATTTTATTTGATAATTTTAATTTATCTTATTTATTAAAAAAATTAATTTTATAAATTGGTTTTGTTATTTTATATTATAATTATGACCTAAAAATTATGCACCGTTATTTACTAGATTATAAATACTTACTTTCAAGATATTAAAAATTTGTCATGGCATCACTTCTTTTCAATATCATTTATCATGGCTCCCTTTGTTTACATGGATGAAATTAATTATACAAGTTATGTTTACATAAATAATATTATTTATGTGGAGTGTATTTGTGTAGAATTTAGTTTTTATTTTATTTTTGAATTTTATATTTAAAAATAAATAAATATAATTTATATTTTAATGTATTAGAGATAATGTTAAATTGTAAATATTTTGTATTTTTAAATTTATGTAATTATATTTTTGTATTGTTTTGTTGAATGATATTTAAGTTATAATTATTATATGTTTTTTTATATTTGGGTTTAATAATTTTATAAAACAAGAGTTACTAGGTGTTATTGTTTTTAACAAAATTTATATAGAGAAAAATCGAGGAAAAAAAATCTTCCACCCAAAAGAATAGGCATTATTATTTGAAAGGTAGTATTTTTGCCTTCTGTGCCTTCCTTGAAATGAGGGGAAGCGCACACCAGTTGCCCAAAGATAATTAATTTGAAACAAAAAAAATATCCACTGAACTTCTTCAACATCTTCTCTATTTAAATTTTTTAATCTCAATATGTCTTTTAAGATTTGAAGTTTAGTAGCTTTACCAACATTGTAAGAAACTTAAACTAGGTGCATTGATCACTCCTCCTTGTTAGTTTGTTATAAGTAAAACATTGTCAACCAACTTGTTTACCACCTCTGTTTATGTATTATATTGCATATATGTTTTAGATCCAATTATGAGACACTATAAACATGTCAAAACATATATCTTCATTCCTAAAGCTTCAAGGAACTAATGGAAAACAAAAGGTAAGATAAAAATATTATAAAAATAGAGTAGGATAGTAACATGCAAACATAAATTATTAACAAACTAGAGAATCCAAATAATTGTAAATGGATTGAATGTGAAGTTGATATTGTAATTGCAGACTCAAATTCCCTCAAAATGTGACCTAGAAGAAAGGTCAAAAGAATTCCTACATTTATCTTATCTAGATCTAAGACCTATATGTGAGGACTAAATCCTCATAATGTTGATCATATTCCCATTTAGAGGCATGTATCCCTAATAGAGGTGAAGTATTGTGGTTTGATAACTTAATCATGGCTCTCGATCCCTGGGACCTTCCCTTAGGACCTAAGGCTCAAGTTTCATTCTTTGACAATTTATACATCCTTAGATGCAAGTGTGGTTCTCCAATCCTCCAAAAATTGTCTGTATCCCAAACTATAAGCTTTAAATATTCCATAGATATGTGTGTGTAGTGGTTTAGGGACACATTCATAACCCTTGAATCCTTAAAGTTATCTATAGGGCCTAAGGCTTGGGTTTATCCTCCCTTAACCATGCCCAATGCCCCAAGTCCCCATGGCATGGATGCATAGTGCCATTGATACGCTATGAAGCCATGCATTGTTCCATGTGTGGAGTGCTCACAATATACTAGGAAAACAATAGGTTTGTCCTTAAGGTGGCCAACCCAGTCCATTAAATTGACAAAATTAAGTCTTTGAAGTTTTCTCCTTCTCCCAAATTTATAGAATCCACAATAAAGTAGAAGATCAACTTTTTAAAAGAGTAGTGGATAAGAAAAAATGTCTATTCGTGTACAATGCAATATACTATAAATGGTTTCCTTAGAGCCAAAGGTATGGTCTTCATCTCTAGAATTACATTATGAAGCTCTAGGACACCTTCAGAATTGTATTTCAGTAGTGGAATATCAGTCTACTCATTAGGTTAAATTCCAGGTGCAAGTCCTGGGTGATTATGACATAAGAGTGTGGACTTAGCCAAATGAAAAATACTAAATAGTTGTAATTACTTATTCAGATTTTTAAGGGCCATCGTATTGGTAAAAACAGGCCGCTTGTGGGCCTGACAAATTCAAGCCAATTGTAATCCTCTTGGATCTAGACAGAAGGCAATTTCCACCTTAAAAAACAAAAAATTGCATCCATCGCTTGCGTTTAAACACAAAAAAACAGAATCTTGCATCCATCACTTGGGTTTAACACTAATATCTGATATAGGGCTTGATTTCTCGTGTAGGGTTTCAGAGAACCCTTGTACTACAACTAGATTTTGCAATTATAGGATTAAGAAGAAAATATCGGCACATATTGGCAAATAAAAAAAGGCTGTCGAAAAGCCATTACAATCTGCGCAATGGAAATGAAAGTGTATGAATGGATTTATTGCTTGAATGTATATTTAATGGGGAGATATAGTTGAGCCACAACCAAATCCTGTGATTATGCATTACAATACACAGTATGTGATGTAATTGACCTGGAAACAGAGCATTGTAAACAGAACCGAACCCTTCCATACATACTACCCACTTATGCACAAGGAGACTTTGACCTCAGCTTTTACAAATTGAGTGTCCCATTGCAGAGAGTGCATTGGCATTGGTGATTAGAATTGGTTTTGACTTTCAACAGCTTGAAACCTGACCAAAAGCAGTGAACCAATCTAGAACAGAATCCTTGGAATCAACTCTGAAAATAGAGAACCCCGCATTATTCTTGTGCCAAAAAGACATACCAATTTGCTAAGAATAATAAAATGCATGCCATGAAGCTTGTGTATTTCTTACATAAACATTATAAATGACTTTAATATATATCTTATATGGACATCTCTCTTTGATATATTTCTCCATGTCTGCTACATCTTAAAACGACTGGAACCGAAACAAATTTTATTGATACATAATATGATGAAAGTGAAGATGAGGATGATTACAATACCACTCTAGCAGGATGGTTTAGCAAGAATAATATTAGGTACTTGCAAGAACATATGGACATTGACAAGGAAAAATTGGAAGACCTAGATGCATATTATAATGTGAATGAAGACTTCTAAATTTACAGTCCGATATATGATTCATATTTAAATAATAATGGTTTTTATGTCCCATTTTAAAATGCTTCGTTATTATTTGGCTACAATAATCATTCAATTACTATGTTTAGAACTCATAATCTAAATTAATGTGTTGATTATTTTATCTATACTCGTTATCTAGTGTAATGTCCTTAAAATGTTTATAAGTTAACATGACTTGGTAGCCAAAAATAACAAGAATTAGTTGGATAATAGTTATTGTGGTTAATTTCATCTATTGGTTGATAATGGTTAGAAGTGATATGAAGTTATTCATTGAGAATTAAAAAATGTTATATATGTATATTGTAGAAGTTGTCATATGCATGTACATACAAATATAACTTGTGCAGTTGAAGGAATTGGTTTACACAAATGTGCGTAAACTACACTATAGCAAAAACCTTTGATTAGTTTATGTATAAGCTCACCTTTAAAACAAATATGATTCACTTAAACATATATATAATCCATGTAGTATTCATATAGATGTTCAAATGGGATTTCAATTAGATTATGTGATTCAAAACTACCCTCCAAATCAAAATACTTTTGATTAACTATAATAGGAAATGAAAAGTAAGATGCCAAATTGAGGAAACGTCATATTTTGATTTTGTTGTCACCTTTGTTCATCAAATCATCTTTTTTCCACTTTAGTAAGATATTTATATAATGTGCCTATTTTTTCACCTAGACATGAATCTAGCACAAGTAGAATTTAAATGTAATTTATTTGGGATGTTATAGTGGGCGCAATTTGTGTCCATTTTAGCATCATGATGATATCAACCACTTAGTTTTGCACCTATACAGACTAGCATAAGGAGAACATAAATGTAATTGATTTGGGGTGCTAAAGTGGAAACAATAAATGTAATTGATTTGATGACAATGACGTTCACAATTATGTGATTACATGATAATGATGATGACAATGCTATTATTGATGATGACAATGATAATGATGATGATGATGATGAGATGAATGATGTTGAAAACGATGGCAATGATGATGAAGTTGACAATGATGTGATTATATGGTGATGATGATAGTAATGATGACAATGGCAATTGCGATGACAATGAGAATGACAAGAGAAATGATGATGATGATGATGATCCTTATAAGAAAGTGTTCGTAGAGGTAAATAAAACCGGTTTCACTACAAGCTCCAAGATTAAAATGTGCTCAATCATAGTTATAAGTTATGCATGCTTAAAATTGTAACTGTATCCCACTTGTTATGCATGTTTTAAATGGTAAACATATCCCATATGCTTTAAATGATGATGATGATGAACTAGATGACAATGACAGTGATGATGTTTTTTATGATGAATATGATGGACATGATGATGATGATGATCATCATCATCATCTTTGTCATTGTCACCATTATTATCACAATAGTCATCATCATTGGCATAATCATCATTCATGTCATCATCATCACTGTTGTCCTTGACATCATCACCATCACCGTTGTCCTTGACATCATCACCATCACCGTTGTCCTTGACATCATCATCATCATGATTATTGGCATTTTCATCAGTTATTCATCATTATCTTTGGAATAAGAAATAACATCTACCCAAAATATGTGATTAGTGGAAAAGGGTCGTGGAGGACACATACAATTTATGCATGACAAATAACAACTTATTTTTTAAGATGATAAACATCATCATGCTCATTGTATTCATCATCATTGTCATTGTCATCATCATTCATTTCATTGCCAGTGTCGCCATTTTCATTATCCTCATCATGATCATTGTCATCGTTCTCCTCATTATCAACAACATTATCATCATCATCATAACCATCCTCAATATCATAATCATTATCCTCGTAGTTATGTTCAACATCTAGGTGTAAAACTGGATGCAAAAGTGGATAAAAACATGGATGCAAAAAAGGATGCAAACATGGATGCAACAAAAGTAGGCGCAAAAGTGGGTGCATAATGGGGTGCACCAAAAATGGATGCAAAAGGTGATGCAAAAAATGATGCAAACGTGGAAGCAAAACATGATGAAAAAAGTGGCTCAAAATTGGATACAACCATGGATGTAAAATTGGATACAAAATTAGATGTGAAAGTGGATGCAACAAAAGTAGATGCAAAAGTAGTTGTAACACCCAACGCAAAACCCGATGCAAAAGTGGATGCATAAAGGGATGCAATAACTGATGTAAAATTGGATACAAAAAAAGATGCAAACTTGGATGCAAAAGTTGAAGCAAAAGTGGGTGTAAAAGTAGGCGCAAAAATGGGTGTGAATTGGGACACGACAAAAGTGGATGCAATAGTAGATGCAAAAAAAGACGTAAACATGGATGCAAAATGGGATGAAAATGTGGATGCAAAAGAGGATGAAAAAATGGATGCAAAAGTGGATGCAAAATGGGATGAAAATGTGGATGCAAAAGAGGATGAAAAAATGGATGCAAAAGTGGCTGAAACAAAACGAGATGCAAACTAGACTCAAAACATGATGTAAAATTTGATGCAAAACTTGGCGCAGGAAGGGATGCAAAAAAAGAAGCAGAAGTGGATGTAAAAAAGGATACAAAAGTGGATGAAAACAAGGGAATAAAAGTTGAGGCAAACATGGACGTACAATGGGGCGCAACAAAAGTATATGTACAAGTAGGCACAAAATTAGGTGCAAAACTAGGCTCAAAACCTGTCGCAAAACCTGATGCAAAACCTGGTGCATAACCAGGTGCAAATTACGTCACAATTTGCGCCATATTTAGAAAAAGGACATAAAAAATGCCTAAAATAGCACCAACCCGTGAAATTGCACCATTTTGTCCAAAAAATGAAGAAAAATACACTGAAAGATGGTCTAGACACAAAAATGGATGCAAAAAGAGACGCTAAATCCAGTTTTTGTTGTAGTGCATGCTTTGCAGCCTTAATGAGTTCCTCTTTTCTATCAGCAACAAGTCATAGACATATAACAGAAGCATCACTAGTCTTCCACCTTCAACCTTGAAGAAAAGGTTGGAATCCGCTTTACTCTCAGTAAAGCCTAGAGTCATCAGTAAGCTATCCATCTTGTCGTACCATATCGAACCTCGAGATCTTCTGCAGTCACTCCCTCTGAAGCGAAGCATCATTCTCCCTCTGCCTTTCGTACTTTATGCATTGAAACATTCTGTACTGGAGTGACAAGTAGCTTCCTCTACTACTATTATTTTATGTATCTATACTAGAAACCAAGATCCTCTATCTTGAACCTTTTCAAAATTTATTGTCGCACCCATCTGTGAGCTTGTCATCCTCTATAGGCTTTCATCTTCAACCTTGTAGAAAAGGTTAAGATTTTCATCACTCTAGGTGATATTCAAGCTCCTCATGTATGTGTTATCCCATGGGTGCCTTCTGAGCTCGTACAAGGCCTTCTTTCATTTGCATACATGATTATGCCTGTCATGTGTCTTAACTTCTGGTGGCTGCAAATGTCTCTTCGTAGTCTATGCCTTCTTTCCATGAGAAGCCTCGTGCTACGAATCTTGCCTTGTATGATGTTTCCATCTATTGCATGCTGGATATTTGTAAATCCATATGGAAGATACTACGGACTTCCCTTCAGGTCTCGATGTTGCATCTTATACATCATTCTTCTTGAACTAGTACTCTCCTTCCCTTTCCTTCATAACTGGAAGGATCTGCATCAATGACGTCACTCAACATTGTCACATAATTGCACTGTGTCTGAGGCCTCTTGAATTCTTTGAAAGTATCATCATCTTCTTCTTTATCTATCGTCACTTGTTTTTCGGAACAAGTCTCATCCTTCTTTTCTTGTAGGTGATTATGTATGCGATCTTTCCCACAAGTCAAATGCATTTGTATGGTTAGAAACATTTCATAAGGCATATTCATAATGGCAAATTCTTATGCATAAATATTTGATCATGCAACTATTCTAGCCAATACAACATTCATCCATATCTCACAAAAACTTTCTAGATGCCTTCCATCTCTACCAGGACAACATTCAGATTATGCACTAATCCAATATGTCAGCAAAGAGGTTTCATTATAGATAAGTAGCAATGGAGAGTTGTATAGCATAATGAGCTACTTACCTATCACATGCATATATTGTCATTAATGCAAACATTCTATCATGCATGATACATCAACTGAATATAAACAAATGCATAACAAAACAATATCATGAAATGATAATGAAATACTTATCTTTATTTGCTTCATGGGTAGACTCTTTCTTGAGCCTTCGGCTTCATCATCTTCTTTATTCATAATAGCATTGTTTCTTATCCAAATGCTAAGATGGATAAGAAGTTGAGTTCTTCATATTCCTCATCGCTTGAGGGATCTTCTTTGGAGGGTGAGAGCTTGATCTTCAATTGCTCCCATATTCTCTTCTCTTATTATGAGTTGATCTTCTTCTTCTTCCCAGAGTCTGCTGAAAGTAATCATTTCCTTTTGGCACACATTCCTTGAATGAATGAATCCCATGATCCTGGGAGGCCATTCAAGGTAGTTATCACAACTTCTGCATTCTCCACTTCTTCTTCTACTGCTTCAGGTTGTTCTTTGATTTGAGATACCCTTGTAAAGTATGATTGTATGGTCTCAGCATTCTGGATCTTCACATTCTTCAATTGATTTCTCGAAGTCATCTTTTGATTTATGTTATTCCCTTTAAATAGCTTGGTCAATAAATCAAACATCTCTTTCGGTGTCTTTATGGAAGACACTTGTGGTATAAGGTGATCCGTGATTGAATCAACAATGATCTTTGGCCTTGACCAAGTTCTTATAGTGCAAGGCTTTTAGCCTCATCTCCCTCTGGAACTGGAACCTCTCTACTTATGTAGGTGTCCAATTAATTTACTTCAAAGAGATCATATACTTCCATGCTTGGAAGTTGTCAACATCACCAAGCTTATCATCAAGCTGATGTGATAGATCACTTTGAAATGACAACCTCAAATGAAAATAGCAAAATATTAGATCTTACCGATTTGAGGTGTCTGTCCTGGTTCTGGAGCTAGTTTGTTAAAGAAACCCTAATTTTCAAAACTGGGAATCTTTCAAATCTAATTGGATAGAAAGATAGACCTCTTCAAGGTGAGCTATCCAATGTACTCCTTTTCTGAAAACAGTGGAGGGAAGTTCCCAAAACAGGAAGCCCTAGTTTTCCAATTTATTCTACAGAAATTCCTGATACTGTTTCTGAGGTATCTCCGCAATTACTACTCCTCTATGTCTAAAACTTCGGACTGAGGTAGCCTCGCCTGTCCCTGTTCCAACACCATAGGTTTCATCAGAATTGGTTTCACCAATTGAGACTTATGAGCGGTTTCCCAAGGTGACATGTTTCAAGACTATTTAGAATAGAGAAGTTGTACGGACTTCCACGTGTCACTGTTTTATCTTCGGGGTCTAAAACTTTGACCATAGAAATTAAAGTCTATTCCCTTTCTGGAACTTCTTGATAAATTTCATTTGGACCTCTATAGCCCGAGATATATCAATTCTCCCCGGGTGTCTTGTTTAGGGATGAATCCTGGGAGAGGATGGAACCCTAACTTGGAGGAATCATAATTCACAGAATATAGAGAATCTGAGGCTAAAACTTGGATACAGTGTACATCAGGAATTTATCTTTGACCTGTGAAAGTTTCGGCCCCTGAGACTTCTGCAATCCCGATATATAGCGAATGTACCAAAACTTATCAGTTTTAGTATTTAGGGTTTTTCCAGCCTGGGGTCAAACTAGGGTTTGACTTTCTCGGAGTTACACCCAACCAAAAATCTCGAACCAGGTCTCTAAAATTCAATTTTGATGAGGAGAGAAATCCTATGCCGGGGTCACTCAAAAATTCCTCTTCTGTAAAAACCCCTAATTTCCCGCACCAAAAACTGAAAATGCTCGGAATCGAATTCTGCTTCGATAGAAAGATGCACCCTTCAATGGAGAGTTGGCCTAGCATACTTTTGCTGATAGATTGTGGAGAGTTGGCCTAGCATACTTTTGCTGATAGATTGTGGAGAGAGACCCAAAAAGTAAGAAACCCTAGCTTTTGCAGCTGCACAATGTCTTCTTCTCAGGTTAGCTTTCATACCATGTTATATTCTTATCATTTAAGCAATATGATCTTAGGATCTTATCTGAGAGAATAACATGCACAACAATAAACACAAGAGACAAGAGACACAAATAATTTTCCTCGGGGAAACCATAAAGGAGAAAACCCGCAACTTCCTCAAAGATAAAATGAGCATCAATGCCAGCAGTAAAACCCGAAAACATAAAGATGATCTCCAATAGCTTGTTCTCTCTCTCTCTCTCACTTGAGAGAGCTTCTCCTCTCTCACTCATGCGCCCCAGTGAGTGAGAGTGTGTGTGATAAATAGACAGACTCACTCTCTATTTATATTCATTTGTTCACTTAATGTCCACTTCAACATGCCAGACCCACCTAACAGTTACTTACTAGGGCCAACATCTCTAGGAGAGTCTAATAACCCTAGTGCTCCACAACTGTGGGGACTTTGCCCTCTGATCAACAATGAGGGTTAACCTTGACCCAATTGTGGGGACTATTGCCCTGACTTACAATGGAGGGTTAACCTTAATGACTTTACATGACTTGTTTACTTATTGAATTTCCCGATCGAAACATCGGGGCATTACATGACTCAATTACATTATAAATACTTCTCGGAATAAACATCGGGGTACAATACATAAGATATACAAGTGAATAGATTCCGAAGTTACAAATACATCAACATAGGGGACTTTTCAGAATTACCTCAGGGAAAAAAACATAACCCACTGATGATGATAAGAAAATAAAATGGGAAAATAGATGTGATGAAGCTCGCGGATTGATTGGGATGTCAATCTCTACTGATTTACGATTCCACATATTTGGAATTGATGAACCCGATAAAGCTTGGGAAAAGTTGGAATCTGTGTTTGGTCAACACAATGAAATTCGAGGTCATCAACTTGAGAATGAGTTGATTTCTTTGAATCCAAGTGATTTTTCATGCATTCAAAATTATTTATCTAAGTATAAAACTCTTAGACTCTTATGCAAAGAATGCAAGATTAATGAAGAATACAAACAATGTATTTATCGTATTCTTTCCAAACTTTTTCTGGTCTTGTTGATGGTAAATTATCCTCTAAGAAGGTGGCCTTATTGATAGCATGAACTAAAGTTCAAGGGTGGCCTATCCAGATGGTCAATTCAAGAGTGAAAGGGAGTGAAAGGGACCTGCATATTTTGTTTTTGTATCTACATTTTACTCCATGAAAGAATCCTTAGTTGTAGCTAGCTATCAAGAGCCTAGTCTTGAATCCTTTTTTTATTCCTTAATTAGAGAGTAAGATAAGCTCATTCATCTTGGAATAATTAACAATGCAGATACATCTGGGAAAGCCTTATTGTCCCAATAGAAAGAAAAGTCCAATCCTCCCAAGAAATAGAATTTTCGCAATAATAAGCCAAACAAGGGTCCCAAACCCTCTTAGTTAGCTCCTTCTTTAAAAAATGACAAAGGATCCAAGCCAAAAGGAAAGAAGACTGAGCGTCATTTCAATTTTTGTGGGAAAGATAATCACGATGAATTAAGTGTTTCAAGAAGATGGCAGCCTTGGAAGCAGCAACGAAGAAGCACCACATCAGCCTAGATTCGTCTTCAGAATCTACCTCTCATGGACATGAGCTTTGTGCTTCTGATTACTCTTATACTACATCTTTTTCTTCTACTTCAAATGAATGGCTCATTGATTCTGGAGCATCTTATCATATGGCTAAGGATCAAGCCATCTTTTCTACTATGCATGAATGTAACACCAAACAAATATTTGTTGGTGATGATAGTTCTCTAAATGTTGTAGGATCTGGAACAGTTCTAGTATAAAATGGTCATTTTAGTGATGTACTATGTGTTCCAAGAATTTCCAACAATTTGTTGTTAGTCTATCAAATCACTCATTCTAGTGAAGGTAAAACTGTAACGTTTACACCTCACCAAGTTGTAATCAAGGATTTTAAAGATCCTCGACAAGTCTTAGCTACCAAAAATGTTGATGATATTACTAGGTTGTACAAATTTAACAACTTTGGGTCATCACCTTTTCCTTCAGTTTTTGTTGCTCATAGTGATAACTTGTGCAAACTTTGGCATGAGCGATTTGGTCACTTATATTATCGCTAATTGCAACAACTATGTAAATACAATATGGTGAATGGTCTTTCGATGGTATCTTGCAGGGATGGTGTTTGTTCCGGTTGTGTACTCGGAAAACATCATCGGGACAATTTTGACAAACGTGCCTCTTGGCACGCCTCGGTTCCCTTGGAGCTTGTGCATAGTGACTTGTGTCGTCCTCTTCCATCTGCTTCCTTTTTTGGTTTCAAATATTTCTTAACTTTCATTGATGACTACTCCAGATGCACTTGGGTTTACTTCCTAAAACTTAACAGCGAAGTATTTAACATGTTCTTGGCCTACAAGGCCCTTGTTGAAAAACAATCTGGTCATCAAATTATTAAGTTAAGATCTAATAATGGAGGAGAATATGTTAACAAAAAGTTCACTACTTTCTGCATTGAACAAGGAATCCAACAACAACACAGTGTTCCATGTACACCACAACAAAATGGTGTAGCTGAACGAAAGAACCGCACTTTAAAATAAATGGCTAATTATATGATCCAATCTAAGGGACTAAGTCTTCAATATTGGGCTTAGGCCATAAATTGTGCAAATTACATATTTAATCGCACACCCACTAAAGTTTTACAAGGTATAACACCAGAAGAAGCATGGGGTAAAATTAAACCAAATGTAAGTCACTTCCGTGTGTTTGGTAGTGAAGCATGGGCTCACATTCAGGATGAAAAACAGAAACATTGCAACCTAAAAGTGAAAAGTGCATATTTGTTGGATATTCTGAAGATGTAAAAGGTTATAGACTTCTTCAGCCACATTCTCATGATATAATCATTAGAAGAGATGTTAAATTTGATGAAAATCTCTGGGCCTGTGAGCCTAATTCGACGATTGTGCCTTCTTCTACTTCCAACTTCCTTGATAGGTTTCCAACTCTAGTTTCTGATGATGACAGTGAGGATGAAAATCCACCTCCGCCTGCTCATGTTCCTCCAGTTGCACCAGCACAAGTGCTTTCTCGATGGGTCCATTCAACATGTGAAGCAGTTGGTGATCTTGTCGATGATCCTAGAGATCAACGTCGTACACATTCTTAGTTTCAATGAGCCTCTTCTCTTTTGGCTTAAGTGTTCAAGAATCATGATCTAGAAACTTTTGCAAAACCTTCAGGAAATCCAGACTGGGATGTAGCTATGGATGAAGAATATCGTTCCTTAATGGTGAACGATACTTGGGATCTTGTTCCTCTTCCAAAAGGAAGAAAACTTGTCATATGTAAATGGGTCTACATAACTAAGTATGCATCAGATGGAAGTGTTGAAATACTTAAGGCAAGGTTAGTTGCCAAAGGTTTTTCTCAAGTTGAAGGGATTGACTACAATGAAACCTTTGCTCCTGTCGCAAAAATGAACTCCATCCGCCTTGTTCTTTCCCTTGCATCCTTACATAACTGGGAAGTCCATTAAATGGATGTCAAGTATGCCTTCTTACATGGTGATTTGCAAGAGGAAATTTACATGGAACAACCTCCTAGATACGTTCAAAATAACTCTAGCCTTGTCTGTCGCCTTAAGAAATCCTTATATGGCCTTAAGCAAGCTCCTAGAGCTTGGTATTCCAAAATGGATAGCTTTCTCCTTGACACTGGTTTTCTAGATGCCATTATGACCCCAATGTCTATACCAAGAAAGTAAGAAACCATCTCATCATAATTGTTCTTTATGTTGATAATCTTATCCTTACTAGTAGTGACCCTAAAGTTTTAACTCATGTGAAATCTAGTCTTAAGCAAAATTTTGACATGTCAGACTTAGGACATTTGCCTTATTTTCTTGGTCTCCAAGTCTTGCAAACCAAAGAAGGAATCTTTCTTTCCTAGTCTAAGTATGCTTGTGACATTCTTCGTCGCTTTTACATGTAAGATTGTAAACCATCCTCTTCTCCCTTCCAGTCTGGAGTCAAACTTTCTGCCACTTGTACTTCCCCTGAAGTAGATGCCACCTTGTATCGTCAACTTGTTGGTAGTCTCTTATACTTGACTCATTCTCGTCTTGACCTTTCCTTTGTCATTGGTCGTGTTGCCCGTTATATGCAAACACCTCTTAAAGTCACTGGAAAGCAACAAAAATAATACTTCGATATATTTGAGGTACAATTCACTTTGGGATTCATTACAGTACAGGGGGGAAACCTTTGTTGGTTGGTTTGACTGATTCAGATTGGGCTGACGATCCTGATGATTGAAAGTCTACTGCAGGTCATGTTTTCAGTCTGGGATATAAACCTGTCACTTGGGCTTGTAAGAAACAACAAGCTCTTGCTCTTTCTTCAGCAGAAGCAGAATATCGAGCCGCCATTAATGCCAGTCAGGAAACTTTATGGCTTCGACAGATCCTTTCAAGGTTTGGATTCAAGTAACAGCAGCCTACTCCACTTTGGTGCGACGATCAAAGTGCCATCAAGCTTGCCAAAGATCTAGTTCTACATCAACGGAGCAAAAACATTGAGCTACACATGCACTTCATCAGAAATCTTATTCATGATCGTGTTCTTGAAGTGCTGTATTGCCCTACAGATGATCAAGTTGCAGAAATCTTCACCAAGTCTCCTATAGAAGCGAAGTTTTCTAAGCTTCGATCTATGTTAGGAGTTTAGGAATGTGTCATTAAGGGGGGTTAGGCTCTAATGCCTCCTCCCTTCTCCTAATAGTGTCACTTTTGTAAATCCTTCAATCCTATCCTGAGTTGTTCTTAAGGGGGGATGTTAGTATATTTAGACACTTAGGAATTAGTTAAGATCAACTTGTGTAATATATCCATTAGGTGAAGAGTGTTTTTTAAGTATGCATTAGTATGCATTTGTAAATATTCTAATCCGATAGTCACAATATGTTATAGACATAGAGTGATCCAACTGTTAAACTTCTCTTAAATCATACATACCCTTGATTCGTGGCTTCACACCCGATTGGTCCATGATCTCTATTTAAAGAGCATGGAAGGTCCTTGGCTAGTTTATTGATTATGAGAAGCTCATTTGTAACTTTCCTTCTTTTGCATAATAAATCGCTCCAAGTAGCTATTTGGCTGGGGCTGTGGAATGTTTTCCTCTCGAGGGTTTTAACCACGTCAAAATATCGGTGTGTTGATCTGTGATTTGTTTGTGTGAGTGGCTGCTCTTGGTGTTTGGTCTTTTGGGAGTACCCTATGTACTCAAACATTTCTTACAAGGACGTGGCAACAACAGGAGTGAAAGCAACATTGATCCTGCTTTATATAGTCCCACATCCACACCTCTCACCTGGTCATCTACCCTATATGTGCAAGAGCTACTCAGTGCCAAGTGGATATTAGATATTTTGGAAGTGAAAGAGAAGGAGAGAGGCCTTAAAATCCATTTGTTAATAGTAGAAAATCAACATTTAGCAAAAAGCAACAAGGTTTTAAAAGGTAAAGTGGCATTGTTGCAAGAAGATATTATGGTAGGTAAGACTGAGTGGAAAGACATGAAGGCAGGCTGGCAAAGCAGGAAAGAATCGAAATGGGAAGATAGAGGGTTGTTTAATCATAAAACATTCAAAGTTGAAGGGAAAATAATTGAACAGATAAATAACTAGGGAGTGAAATTAAGAGAAGTAGAAAATGGAGGTTTCACAAAAAAATACAGAACATGGGCACAAGTTATTAGCAAGCCTTCTAATATGGAAAAATAAAAAGAATAAAGAAACCAAGGAGACAACAAACAAGAAAAAGAAACTAAAGAAAGACAAGACAAAGCAACAAACATAATAATTAAAGGCGTGAGAGATTATGGTAAGAGTGAATGTACTCTGGAGCTTGCAAGTGACTTTTTAAAATACAAGCTGCATTGGCAAGGCCAAATTTCCAACCATGGAGGGTGGGTGCACCCAGTGATGAGAGAGTCAAGCCCATAAAAGTCATCATGGCAAGTGCGCGTGACAAGCAAACTCTTATAATTAAGAAGCATTCTTTAAAGGGATCTCGTTTTTTTCTAGAGGAAGACTTAACTATCATGCAACAAGAGGAAAGAAGAAAAGAGTTGTCAAATGTCAGAGCAGCAAGAGACGAGGGAAAAAGAGCATAGTTGCATAAAGGAAAAGCTATTATTGTTGTTTTTGGTCCTCCTTCTCAAGCAAGACAACAAAACAATAGTCAAGAAGTGATAGCAAATTCCTTAGCATAAAATATTGTAGCAAAGCCAGGATGGGAAAATAGGGGTGTAGACTCAACTTTGAGTCTTGTATGCCAAAGCAAATAACAATCAAGGTCTACATAGGTTCCCTTAAGGGACTGCAATTGAAGAGGCTAGCATTCTTTGTCATAGGGAAGATTGCAACCCTATTTGGCTTATGGAAGAAAGAAATCATCAATGGACTAGAATTTCAAAGGACAACAAAAGTTGCAATCTCTTCGGAGAACAGTTGTTTACCTTATGTGGGACTTTTGATTTAGTAATTTTCAATGGTTTGTCTAGATGGACAAATTTTGGCAATTTCACTTGTAAAACTTACAATGGAGCAAGTGTGGTGGACTATGCAATTTGTTCACATGGCTTATGCGAGAAAATGTAGGAAGTTATGATTGGTGAACAACTCTGGGATTTAAAATCTGACCACAAACCGATGTATCTAAGTCTTTCTTGGACTGATAAGCAACAGTCTGGGATAAAAAATCAGCACATTCAATAACCTCTGACAAAGGGCATAATTCTTTTGACTCAAGAAAACTGTAATATCTTTAGGAAGGAACTAGAGAGGCTTTGTAAGAAGGAGAAAATCATGTCTCAAGGCCTTAATAATCAACAACTAACTAATTTAATTCAAAGGGCACTCGCAAAATGCAAAAGAGCAAAAAATAGGAAACCTTAAACAAATTGCTTTCCAGTTAATGCTTTGTTCGATGAGGAGTGCAAGTAAGAAAGGAGAAGGTGAAGAGAGTCAAACTTGAAAGAAAAATACTTAAAAAACTACAAACATATTTTAAGAAAGAAAAAAGTTGATTTCATGGTCTCAAGGAGGGAAGAACTAATCTTCCCTGGGAAAAATAACCCCAAACTATTATGGAAGGAACTTCAAGCGAGCTAGAAGCAAACTGAAAATAATATTACAGGGGACCAGTTGCTTGAGTATGCAAGGCAACTTTCTGAGCGGAATCCTAAGGTTGACCCCCCCTCCCCCTTAGTCAACACCACTGCCATTACTAAGCTTTTCACTGTGCAAGAGATTGAGGTGGGTATTAAGAAGTTGGGTGTTGGAAAAGCCAAACATTTAGTAGAACTTCAAGTTGAATATCTAAAGTGGGGTTCAAAAACTCTTGCACCTCACATTAGGGGAGTCTTCAACAATATAATTCAGTAGGGATTCCCTATAGATTGGACAACTAGCCTCACAATACCTCTTTTTAAGAGCGGAGATGTCAAAGATCCCTCCAACTATAGGACCATAATGATAAACCCCTTGTTTGCAAAGCTATTTGGAACTATGCTAGAAAATAGAATTAACAAGTGGGTGGAAGAAAGGGACAAGCGTGCTAAAGGGAAAGCAAGTTTTAGACCTAAACATTCTACGGTAGATCACAATATAACTTTAAAGCACATCATTGAAAAAGTGTGGGAGAAAAAAGAGGAAACCTTTTGTTGCTTTGTTGATTTCAAAAAAGCTTTTGGCACGATTCCCAGAGATAAGCTATGGCACAGAACGGAGGAACTTTGGGTTCCTATACATCTTAGAGCAGCTGTTCATAGGCTATATATGAGGAGGTCCAAGTCAAAATCAGAACATCAGATGGTATCTTCGAAAGTTTCAGAAGTGACATCGGGGTCAAGCAAGGGTGCCCATTATCCCCTACCCGTTTTAGTTTATATATTGACAAACTTGAAGAGTGGTTAAAATTAGAGGATGGGGGTGGTGCCCTCATGGGTGAGTTTGTGATAAGGCTTCTTTTGTATGCATATGACCTTATTTTGATTGCTAAGTTTGTTCTTGGCTTGCAAGAGCACTTGATCTCCCTTGAACACTTTTGTAGAATTGTTGGGATGCAAGTAAATACTAACAAGATGAAAGTGGTAGTTTTCTCTAGCAAAAGAAAACATAAACAACATAAGTTATACTTTGAAGACAACACCCTTGAAGAAGTGGAAGATTACAAGTACCTTATTATCGACTTCAACAAAAAATTGAGTTGGGAAAGTTGCAGAAAAAAAAGAACTCTTGGAGGTCGGAAAGCATTTTATGCTTTCCAAAATAGATGTAGAGAGGCAGAGCTATGGCACTGGAAAACTATGCAAACCCTTTTTGGGATTTTAGTGATCCCGGTTGTTCTCTATGGTTGTGAAGTATGGGCCAACAATACCTCTGACTTACAGTGGAGGCAAATATAGAAGATTCAAAAACACATTATTACAAGCAAGTTCAAAACTAAAAGTTCAATGCCATATGAGATCATGCTAAGTGAAATGGGGGTGGCTTCTATTGAAGCAATTATTATGGTGAGATTCGTAAGATATCTAAAAAGAGTTGAGCAAATGGAAGAAGGTAGATGGCCTAAGGTCGTCTTCAATGACATATTGTGCATAAGAAATAATACTTGGATGCGACAAAATATTAATTGGCTTAGTAAGTGGGATATATGCTTGAGCATGCGCCCCACGAATAGTAAAGAGATAAAACCTTTTGTTATCAATAAGTTCTAGAAGCGAACTTGGGATAAAGAGCTAGGGAGAAAGAGAAACTATTATATTGAAGAGTTTAACCCTACATACAATCAACATCAAAAGGTATACATAGGGGTCAATATGCCTTGGAAAGCCAAAATACTTATTGCTCAATTAAGAACTAATTCCCATCAACTATGTTGTGAGACCGGGCGCTGAAAAAAGCCAAAAGAAGCTTGGGAAGAAAGAGTGTGTATTTTATGCACAGGAAAAACATTTCATTTTAAAGTGTGAAGCCTTTAAAGACAATAGAAACATGTATACAAATGTCTTGATAGATAAATCTTCGAATAATTTATTCAACAAAAAAAGTTGTGAAAAAATTGAAAGCTCTTATCATTTAAACACACAAAAAAATGAATTACAAAAAACAACATGTGAAATGGCCTCACAAAAGTTAAAATAATTTCTTCTTCTCCTATATCCACATAGCTGTAGGAGAATCCACAAAACAACACTACCCCGAATCCGAGCAAAATAGATGTGCACCCAGTTACATTCGTGTCCAGCGTTCAAAATTGAACCCTTCACAACCCTTCCAAAGGGTTCTAGCCTTTCCTAGAAGTCTAAAGTTAAAATTGTCCTTCAAAAACAATTTAAAATTTGAATTTTACCCTTCCAATAAAGACGAGAATAATTTATATCAACATTTCAAAAGAAGTGCAACTTTTAAAATTATCCATCCATTAAAAATTTCTCTTCTCTTTACATCCTCTTCTCTTTAAATCCTCATCTCATAGTCATAACTAAGGATTATTATGCCTGCACATCCTCAGCTTATAATAGGAATTGGGTCAAGGCCCAAAGACAACCATAAAATATTAAATGTGTCAAGACACAAAAAAATAAGATACAACTACAAGTATTATATTAAATTTATCTTATAAGTCTTTAATTAACAGTATCAACTGAGTTTTGACAGGTTGGATGGTTTTGATCTTCTTATCACGAGTCCTTACCAATGTGATTGCAAGGCATTCTTTGAAGTTGAAATCCATAATTTTAGGTCTTCTTCCTCATTATCATGCCTTTTGGTAAGACAATAAAGAGGGTAGTGGCTTGCATCGGCATGGAAAATGTTTAAGGAATAGAGGTTATACACATTAATTGTTTTCATTAAATAATTTAAATTCCTATCGATGACTATCGATTCAGTGAACCGTGAATTGGTACAAAACACTTTCTCAAATCTAACCATTAATAAGCTGGTTCAATTTTAAAGGAGTGTTCAAACTTAGAAATACACTAAGTTGCAAGGATTCAGTTGACTTAGGGCCCTCCATCATATACATGTATGCTTTTGGAACAAACACTCAAAAACAATATTTGTTTTTTGCATTTTTTTGGTGAAAATGTTTGACTAATTTATTTATATTTCCGTTGAGAACTAATAAATACCCTGAAATTAAGACGCACCCTTCAAATTTGATAACTGTTCGTGTCTATCACAAAACCTCCACACCTTAGCATTCTGATAACCTTCTCTTAAACCCTAAATAAAACCCAGCCTTTGAATTGCATCAAAAGCACAGGAAGGCAAACCAGGAAGCTGAAGTATTCCACTCGAATGAAATGCATGCCACGAAAACCCTAGCGACGGCCATTCGTCGCTGCAAGTACCTCGCACGCAGACGACAATTGCCGCAAATTCAAAATGCCCCTTGCCCCGCAGAAGACCCCGTTAATTTAACTGTAAATCGAGTTTCTCACAGTAGAAATTCATTGATAAGCCGGGGATATGATAAAATCCATCTCGTTCGGGGATTCTCGAGTTCCTCTGGCGTCGAAGCCGACCCAGATGATAATGGCGACGAGTATGATCCTCACAGTTCGGTCACGAGTTCGATTCACGGCGAGTCCGACAGTGACAGACCTAGCGAGCCCCGGTGGAATATGGCATACAGGGCGAAGGTGGACGAGGCCATCTTCGGTGTAAAACAAGACCTCTCAAAAATGGAGCACCAGAAAGTTTCAGAGGATCGACATTCAAAGAAGGGTAAGGGTAAAGGAGGTTTACGGGTAAAACATGATCTCTCGGAAGCGGAGCGCAAGAAAGTTTCGGAGGTTACGCATTCTAAGAAGGGCAAGGGTAGAGGAGTTTTACGAGCCGAGTTCCCTATGCCTAAGGCCGAGGAGAAACCTGTTACCGTGGAAACAGTGTTGGAGGAGGAGGAAGACGATGATGACGCTATGGATTCTGAATTGTCGCCGACTGATAATTCTGTTGATAACTGGTTTCAAGAATTGAGTGCCGAAGAGAAGGAAATGAGGGCTTCCGAGATAGCCAGGGCTTTGCTGGAAGCGTCCCTGCAACGGCCAGACGACGAATTCGATGAAGAAGAAGAAGGGGAGGTCAGGGAAGAGGACCAGAAGTCTCTGGCTGTTGGAATCATTGGAGCTCCGAATGCCGGGAAATCGACATTGACGAATTATATGGTCAGTATCCAATATTCGATCTATGGTTTATGGATCATAAAATTTGATATGGCGGACGCTATGCTGGCTTTTGATCTGATTTTCATTTTATGATTTATCTACCAAAGATATATTTACTAGTACTGGAAAAGGAAGTTACATTGAGATCAAGAACAGCAATAGGTATGAGGCCTCCTTTTAAATCTGAACTAAAACTATCTAAACCTGTAACAGCTAATCTAGGCAGACGTTGATCTAGCAAGCAGTTTTGAACTACCGCACATGGCTGATCTATTCAGAACCTCACTGTTAAATTATACACTTGCCTATTCATAAATTGTCTTCAACAGTGTTGATAGTCTGAACGCTTCTTATGCTAGAAGGAACTCACTTGGGAACGAGGGGTCAATGGTCTGAATGAATTTGTCTGTCAGGATTCCATGCTCTATGCTACTTGCAACCTTGTACCCCACTTGCTACTGGGCCTTGTCCGGGATTAGAATTAATTAGTTAAAGAATAATATGTTCCTTTTGTCAAATAGTTTTAATAATCGTCTTGCTGATTTATGAATCATAAACTGGATTGTTTCAATTACAGATTTGAAAACCTAAAATCTGGACATTGTTGATCTATTTTGCAGCCCAAAAGGAAACTGTGATATGCCTTGTCCATTGAAGAAAATAAATTTCCACCCGGTGATTGGACTTTTGTGCATGCCTTTAGATTTGAGGAATTCCTAGGAAAATTCTGGACCTGATATTCAGGCCCATATGAAGTAATAGAAGCATATCATCGCAAAGGAGTTTTCAGACTAAAAACTATTGATAACAATTAGATATAGATCATGGAAAATGTATATAGATTCCAACTTTACAAGAAACCATTCAGCAAGGAAGACTCTTTTGTGATGACATTGTTCAATATGGGGATGTAGAAGTAATCAAATCTATGTGAACCATTGTTCTTTATGGAAGGAGCAGGAGTAGAAAGCAGTGAATAAATCCATTAAAAACATATATTGCCAAATAAGGTGTTTAGTTTGTAGCTTAGGAAGAATAAAATGTGCCTATAAATCTATTATAAGTCAAATACAATTCGTTTGGCCAAAAAAACCTAGAAAATTGCTTGTTTTGCAAAAGGTGCATCGAATGACGAAAATACTGAAAAAGTTGAGATTGTTGGGTTTTCTAGTACACATTGGTAGAATTCGAAATAAAATGACCAAGGTTGATAGTATGGGAACATGGATATGTTGAAATTTAAGGGTTATTGGAGTTTTAACACAAGTAGTAAACTTAAATGCATGAGCATATAACTGCAGATTCAGAATAGCGCTGCTTAATAAAATTTAAACTGTAATAAAACAAAAACATAATTTACATCTCTTTCAACTTAACGCTCCATTAGTCACTGGTTAACGTTGGTCCTCGAGAATCATCAAATGCCATGTGCAGTAACAACATGATAAAATAATGTACAGTAAATATCAGCAGTAAAGAATCATAACCAATATTTGAATCCGCCTTATACTCAGATATGATCTTGTCACTGAAGGGACAAGTCAACTAGGCAAACAATTTTACGTACCTTGAGGGAGAGGGTTAAGCAGACAGAAATAGGCCTCGGACTCTTAGTCAACAGGTAGAGAGGCTCCAATCAAATTCTCAGGCTTGAGTCTGCGGTTGTTTGAACTCGGTGGGGAGAACACCACAGTTTATATAATAGACTTACGATCTCGGTGGAGCGAAACCACAGTCTGCATAACAGACTCACGAACTCGGTGGGGAGAACACCATGGTTTATATAATAGACTTACAATCACGGTGGAGAGAAACCACGGTTTGCACTGCAGACTCACGAACTCAGTGGGGAGAACACCACGGTTTGCACAACAATACAGACTCACGCTGAGTAGACAGACCACACGCAGGGCCACGATCAAGCCGGGCATGTGGGTGCTGAGAGAGGGACTTACGGGATAGGGCCATGGTTGAGTTGGGTAGAGACCACACGAAAGGTACCACGCGGATGCCCAGTGCGGGTGCTGCGAGAGGGATTCACGGGATAGGGTCACGGTTGAGCTGGGCAACGATCATGCAGAAGAACCCATGTAAGAGGGCCACAAAAGAGTCACATACATCACACTCGGAGCAGGGGAGAAGTCATGCGCAAAGGTGCAGCCACGGGGGAGTCACGCACATCTCGCGCGGAGTAGAGGAGGGTCACGCCCAAAGGAGCAGCTAGAGGTAAGCCATGCGGGAAGGTATCCACGTGGACTGGGTAGTTGCAACTAACAACAGGCAGGGATAACATATGCGAGAAGAGTTCCACGTAGACAGAGGAGTTGCAATCGACAGCAGAGGTAAGACGCGTTGAAGAATATCCACGCGGGCAGTGGAGTCGCAACCAACAACAGACATAAAACATTTGTGAAGACAGATAAGTAGGATAGCTTCCAATGGATAATAACATGAAGGTTAACCTCATCCATTTATAAGGTTTTGGGTGAAATTAGATTAACGTTGGGATGGTGCCAAGGGTCCAAAATAAAACCAAAAAGAAAAATAAAGTGTTTCAATGAAATGGTCCATAAAAATAAAACCTTAAAGTAAGTTTAATGGTTTTATAAAAAGGTTCATAAGGTAAACATTCAAAAGTTTTATATAGAGAGTCAAAGGTCCTTTTAAAAACATAAAGTAGCCATAACAATAAACAGTCAATGGTCCTTTAATAGAACCTTAAGGTAGATACACTTAGGATAAAATCCATAAAGTAGGAGTCATCATAATCAAAGGTACACACAAGTAAGAGTGCCAGGACCAAGTAAGCTAAAGGACCAAGTGTCAGCCAAGAGGGTCACAATAATACAACATACATACCCACAGGATAAGGTGAACCATAAAAGGTGGACAAACGACTCCTTTAGGGGACCAACAAGACCAGTAAACTTTTTTCTCTCTCAAGGTACATTGTTTTATATATTTTGTCATCACTGTATAAGGGAAGGTTCCAAACGAATGGTATAATCCTTAGGTCCTCAATACTGCTCCTAAGGGTTAGGTGCTAGTGACATCATGAAGGAGTCGCCAGTCCCTTGAGAAGCAACCTAGCAATAACCGATTAGGAGAGGGGACATCACACATCATTATCTTCCATTCTTAGAGAATGGCTTTCAGCCCCAGGTTGTTTTCAGTCTCACATTGAATCATGTTGATCAACCCCTGGACCCTGACCGGGTCCTCCATTCTCTCGGAGAATGGTCCCCAGTACCAAGCTGAGTTTCAGTCTCACACTGGAAGTTGATCAAGTACATGCAGGACTTACTTGGACATTGTGTCCTTGGTTCCATACCAGAATATGTCTGCCTCTACCTGCAGGATCTACTTGGACATTGCGTCTCTGCTCCCAGAGCAGAATACCCTAGAGGCACATAGGGGTCCTAGCCACATGCTAGGGGCTTTGCCATGGCATCAACTTGTTTGGTCCCATACCAAAAACCCAAGGAGACTACTGGGGGCCCTAAGGTACCTTCTAGGGTCTTACTCTGTCCTAGTTAACTGACTAGGGTACCATCCTCCTTGAGAATGGGTCTCGCAGCTGCACTAACTTTAACAGGATATAGAGAAATG
The DNA here is from genome assembly GCA_001517045.1 of Pseudotsuga menziesii. Classification (NCBI taxonomy): domain Eukaryota; kingdom Viridiplantae; phylum Streptophyta; class Pinopsida; order Pinales; family Pinaceae; genus Pseudotsuga; species Pseudotsuga menziesii. Next base: position 309,636 of record LPNX011190296.1, on the reverse strand, counting down.
TCTTCTAAGTCAAAATGAGTTGTACTCTACATAATATGGTCAAAAGTACAATCTACCAATCTTTTTCTTGCCAAAAGATCTCAAGAACTTGTTTTAAGGGTTGCCTCAAGATGTTGAATGAACATGGAAAGTAGGCTGAGAAACTTAAGGCAACTTGTAAAGCTTAGAAAATACCAAAAGGCAAGTTTCAAACTGAAAATTGGCACTATAGAGTAGGAAAAAGTATTTAGTATGAGTTCATGGCTTTAAATTAGTAGGACACTTCCATCTTGCTCAAATTTGGGTTGGATTAAGCAACATACCTTTACCCTTTCTTCTGGGAAACTATGTCAATAAGATAAGATAATTTATTAATGTTCGACCATTGGTCAAAGGTACTGTTAGGTGCATTAGAATCAATACATAGTTATAGTGGGAGTGCAAGTGTAGCTTCTTTAAAAGTATATCTAAATAATGAAGTTAAAGACCTAGATTCCAAAATTTGTTTAAAAATAAAAAAGTACAAAGTTGGGAGTCCTAAAGAAGAAAGGAACCTTGTCAAGATCTTGAGAGCCTTGGGAAATATCTCAATTGAATGTGCTCAAGGTTTGAGATGCCACTTCCCGCGGATGAGGAGGAGACGTTGCTACCTTCCAAATCTTCAGTCGTAGTAGATGGATTTTTCCTATCATCTGAGGTTGAAATGAAGATCTAGAATATTGGAAGAACTGGGTGCAACATGTTGCTTAGAAGAGGCTGCTCTTTGTTGAGATCTAGATGAGAAGGAAGAAGGGTGTCTGTTGTGAATGTAGAACTATCCTAGGCTTGGACTTGATAGTATCGCAAGGGTCTCACATGTAGAGGTTGATGGTCTTCCTGGCATCTCATTGATTTGGAAGTTGAGGTGGAATTGCTCTCTATATGCTAAAAGGGGATGAAGGCCAAAATGATGATAAAAGGGTGAAAATGGGGAATATATATCTTCCTTGCATTTAGTTTGCCTAATAGACCACAAAATTTCACATCTATGCATATATGGAAGTTTGCTTTCCATTGTTGAAATAGAGGTGAAGGGTAGGCGAGGAAATGGGATAATACATAACAAACTTGAAGGCAGCACAATAAGTACACTTAAAGGATGAATTTCTACCTAGGCTTTGTTAGCAATTTAGCTCTAATTATTAAGTCCTAAATCACCTTGTTGTTATTTGGGGTTGTATTCATGATTAGTTATGTGGACCATTAAATGTGGTTATAATTAGTTATTGTATGATAAAATGTACTTTATTGGTGAATACAATATTGATTCATCTCTTGCCTTTTTTTGTCATCTCCTTGTTTCTTGGTAATTCTTGATTTGCTTGCTCCTTGTTATTTACATCAATTGGTATCAGAGCATGTTTATGATTGGATGGGCCTAGAGTGTGTATGAAAATCGATGTAAGAGAGGATGAAAAATTTGGTCTACAAACCAAACAAGAAGATAAGTATTTGGTTATTGATTCTTATTTTACTTTTAAAAGATTGTATCCCACCTCAACTTGATAAGATCACAAATATTATTATCCTTTGATAACATATTTCTCTGAAAGCATTCAAGCAAGAAATATTATGTGATACTATTGAAAATTCAAGTAGTTATTATGCATAGTCACTCAATAGAAGGCCGCATGTTTTAAAAAAAAAATAGTTATGCTTAATTGTAATATCCTATGAGGCTTTTGAATCAGTTTTTCGTCAACTCTCAAATCCACGCAACCCATTTCTACTTGCATTTCATCTGTTGAAGTTCCTATGAATTGGACTAAGGCTTTCTTGTCCTCTAGACATTCAATTCTCCCTCGATCCTAGAAGCATAATGAACCATCAACAACTCCATACATGCTTCCTCCTCAATTGCTACCCATGGTGTCAAGCTGTATAGGTAGCGTCCATCAAATGCCCATGTAAGACCTGTAACCACTTGATCATGTGCCTCATAGTGTCGTGCCTTGTGACATTTACTCCTAGAGGTGTCACATATCCAAACAGGTAGAAGGCTAGAACCTTTTCCAGTTGCTTTTGCCAGAAGTATTTACAGTGTATGTGGCCCAACTCATTGTTGTTAAATTTTCATATGCTAAGCTAGAACATCAGTATTTCATTTCATTTTCATAACAAAAGCATATAAACAGGATCACTGAAAGAAACAGTATCATAAGAACAACACAGATTTATCCTGGGAAAACCCTAAAGGGAAAAACCCAGCAAAAGCTTCCTCAATATAGATGCCCCAAAAAGGTAAAAGATAAAACCAACAAGGAGATCAAAGCCTGATCCTCCTCCTTCTCCTGCTACTCTTCTCTTCTCCACTAATGTGCTACACAAGTGAGAGTGTGTGCTTCAAATGAGGAGCGCTACACCTCTATTTATATTCATTCGTTCACTTCAATTAACTCATCCGACATGTAGGCTCCAAATGAGGAGCGCTACACCTCTATTTATATTCATTCGTTCACTTCAATTAACTCATCCGACATGTAGGCTCGAGTTAATCATGTAGGCTCGAGTTACACATGTAGGCTCAAGTAACCACATTGGGGTGCTAATGACCCACCTTTAAAATTAGAGGGGACAACCTCATGACTCTTATTAGTTCTTCCGATTAGAAGCATCGGGGTACTAGATAATACAAGTGGTTCTCCCGGTAGGACCATCGGGGACCACAACAAGATACATATAGAATATTCTTCGAAGTTACAATATTTTAACACTCCCCCTTAACGAGAAGGGTATTCTACAACAACATCAACAACAACAATAGTAGGAGAGAGATAGAGGACATCATCAGCATCATCAGGGTAACACATCTATAAATCATTGGAAGCTTTTCAACATCATATAGTCTTCGTCTTCAATTTTCAACGACAACAACTCATTGATCAGCATCAGCATCTTTTGACCTTTTGATCAGCAACATCTTCAGCAACATCTTTAATACTTTGACCTTTCGATCAGCAACATCTTCAGCAACATCTTCAGCACTTTGACCTTTCGATCAGCAACATCTTCAGCACTTAGACCTTTCAATCAGCAGCAACATCTTCAGCACTTTCACCTTTCGATCAGCAACATCTTCAGCATTTTGACCTTTTGAACAACAACAATATCTTCAGCATTTTGATCAGCAACATCTTCAGCACTTTGATCTTTTGATCAGCAACAACATCTTCGACATTTCGATCAGCAACATCTTCAGCACTTTGATCTTTCGATTAGCAACAACATCTTCAACATTTCGATCAGCAACATCTTCAGTACTTTGATCTTTCGATCATCAACAACTTCTTCAGCATTTTGTTCTTTCGATCAGCAATATCATCATATCCTGATCAGGAACATCATGATCAGCATCATCATCATACGTCATTTCTCGAACAGCATCATCATCATCATATTCTGCATTTTTGATCAGTACGTCGTCATCATCACATACTGATCATTTGATCAGTACGTCATCATCATCATACTCTGATCTTTCGATCAGTACATCAGCATCGTCATTCTCTGATCTTTCGATAAGTACATCATCATCATCATACTCTGATCTTTCGATCAGTACATCATCATCATGCTTAGATCTTTTGATCAGTACATCATCATCATCATGCTCTGATCTTTCGATCAGTACATCATCATCATCATCATCATACTCTTAATCTTTCGATCAATACATCGTCATCATCACACTCTGATCTTTCGATCAGTACGTCATCATCATCACACTTTGATCTTTCGATCAGTACGACATCATCATCATACTCTGATTTTTCGATCAGTACGTCATCATCATCAACAGCAACCTGCAATCCACATCTCAAAGACAAAAAAGTCTTTGGTTCACTTTTGGACTTAAAGTCCAGGGATGATGCAATCCCACCACATTCTCGACAACCGAAGTTACCGGATTGATTACGGGATAATCAGTCCCTATCACTTTAGGACTAAGTCCAAGGATGATGCAATCCTACCACATTCACGGGGACCGAAATCTCCGGATACATTTTGAACCGAGGTTCAGGGATGATGCAATCCCACCTCTTTCACGGGGGCCAAGACCTCCGGATACATTTTGAACCGAGGATCAGGGATGATGCAATCCACCACTTTCACGGGGGTCGAGACCTCCGGATACATTTTGAACCGAGGTTCAAGGATGATGCAATCCCCCACTTTCACGGGGGTCGAGACCTCCAGATACATTTTGAACCGAGGTTCAGGGATGATGCAATCCCCCACTTTCATGGGGGCTGAGACCTCCGGATACATTTTGAACCGAGGTTCAGGGATGATGCAATCCGCCACTTTCACGGGGGCCGAGACCTCCGGATACATTTTGAACCGAGGTTCAGGGATGATGCAATCCTACCACATTCACGGGGGCCGAGACCTCCGGATACATTTTGAACCGAAGTTCAGGGATGATGCAATCCCATCACATTCATGGGGGTCGAGACCTCCGGATACATTTTGAACCGAAGTTCAGGGATGATGCAATCCCACCACATTCACGAAGACCGAAGTCACCGGATCTATTTTGGACAGATGTCCCAGGATGATACAATCCCTCTTCATTCTCGAGGACCGTGGTCACCAGATCACTTCTGGATAGATGTCCCGGGATGATACAATCCCTCTTCATTCTCGAGGACCGAGGCCATCGGATCACTTTAGGGCAGATGCCCAGGATGATACAATCCCACTGCAACATCACTACTCCCCCTTTCGAGGAAGGTTCTTCCGAACCACACCAAGCTTGTCTTGAAAGTGTTCGAACTTTACTCGAGACAGAGGCTTCGTTAGCACATCAGCAACATGTTCATCAGTACTCACATATTGGAGTTTTATGGCTCCCTTCTGCATCATATCTCGAATGTAGAAATACTTGATTTCTATGTGCTTCGATCTATTGTGGAATACCGGGTTCTCTGTCATCTTTATACAACTTTGACTGTCACATAGAATCACGGTAGTATCCAACTCTAGATTGAATAATCCTGACATCAGCTTCCGAAGCCACATGGCTTCACAACTAGCAGAGCAGGCTGCTATACGTTTTGCTTCGGCTGTGCTTAGAGCAACACTAGACTGCTTTCTGCTAAACCATAAATCATAGCACATCCCAGACTATAACATCCACCTGATGTGCTTTTTCTATCTGAGATACTTCCAGCCCAATCTGCATCTGTATAGCCATACAATCTGTACTTATGGCTATTATCATAGAATAGAACAAAGTCTAAAGTCCCTTTCAGGTGCCTCATCACATGTTTTGCAACTACTAGGTGAACCTGTCTTGGTTGAACAAGATATTGACTCAAGGTGTTCACCGCAAAACAAATGTCTGGTCTGGTATTTGTTAAGTACATCAATGACCCAATGATCTGTCTGTATTGAGTCATGTCCACTAACTTTGATGAGTCATCAGCCAACAACTTCAGGTTTGAGTCCATGGGAGTGGTCATGGCTTTGCATTCTAACATATTGAATCTTTTCAATATCTCTATTGCATACTTTCCCTGGTTGAGAAAGATTCCTTCTGAACTTTGCCACACTTCCAGACCTAGGAAGTAATGCATTAACCCAAGGTCCTTCATCTCAAATTCTTCTGCTAGTTTCTTCTTGCTTTCCACAATCTGTTTCTTATTCCCTGTCAAGAATAGGTCATCCACATATAGTAACAGAATGATAAGTTCATCTTCTACAATCTTGAGATAAAGGTTAGGATCAGCTTTACTCTTGGTAAAGCCCATGCTTGACAAGAAACCATCTATCCTTTCATACCAAGCTCGAGGAGCTTGTTTAAGGCCATATAAGGCCTTCTTCAACTTGCATACGTGAGTATGTCTATCTTCAACTTCAAATCCTTGAGGTTGTTCTATATATACTTCTTCTCTGATCACACCATTCAGAAAAGCTGTTTTCACATCCATTTGGTGAAGGTCCCACTTCATCATGGATGCAAGTGCCATGATCGTTCTAATCGAAGTGTACCGTGCTACTGGGGCAAATGTCTCTTCATAATCAATTCCCTCTTTTTGAGAGAAACCTTTGGCCACAAATCTTGCTTTAATACTTCTCGATACTTCCGTCAGCTGCATGCTTTATTTTGTATATCCATTTGGAGGATACTATACTCTTTCCTTCTGGTTTGGGAACTACATCCCATACATCATTCTTCATTATTGACTGATATTCTTCAGTCATTGCCTCTTCCCATTCTTTCTTCTGTACTGCTTCTTCGTAGTTTGTTGGTTCTTGATCTACAAGATCACACATCAAGGCTACATAGTTGGAAAAGATATTAGGTTTCTTTCTTTCCCTTGTGGAGCCTTCAGGTGCTCCATATCTTTCTGCCTCTCGTATAATTTCTCTTGTCCAAGCAGGCTTTCTTTTTCTTGAAATCTCCATCATAGGAGGTTCTTGAGGTTCTGTCATGTCATGTTCTTCAAGAGCTTCATCTTCAGGGAGACATGTAGGTTCTTTGTTTCTGGGAGGTGTCTCTTCTTCATATACTTCTTCATGTTGGCACTTCCTGGATCTCTCGAGGGCTGCCTCTTCATCGAATGTCACATCTCGACTGATTTCCATGTGATGGAATCCAGGAATGTAAATTCTAAATGCTTTGGATACCTCACAATATCCAACAAATATCCCCTTCTTTCCGGAAGGATCTAACTTGGTTCTCTTCTCTTTTGGTACATGAATATATACTGGACAACCAAATATTTTGAGGTGACTCACTTCAGGCTTCTTTCCTGTGAATATCTCTTCTGGAGTTTTGAACCCAAGAGCACTGTGAGATATTCTATTATGTACATACACAGCAGTTTTTGCTGCTTCTGCCCATAGATGCATTGGAAGATATTGATCATATATCATAGTCTTCACTGCCTCCATGATGGTTCTGTTCTTTCTTTCCGCAACCCCATTCTGTTGAGGATTGTAGGGAGTAGTTAATTCCCTCTTGATTCCGGCAGCCTTGCAAAAAACTTCAAATTCTTTTGAGGTATACTCTCCACCATTGTCTGATCGGAGTATCTTTATTTTCTTGTCTGAAAGATTCTATATCAAAGCTTTGAACTCCTTGAATTTCTCAAACACTTCACTCTTTGCTTTCAAGAAGTATATCCAGGTCTTTCTTGAAAAGTCATCAATAAACGTGATATAATATTCAAAGCCACTTAAGGATATGGTAGACATTAGACCACATACATCTGAATGAATCAATTTCAACGTACCTTTAGTTTTTGTTTCGCTCTTTGGAAATGGATTCTTGATGTTCTTTCCCTTCGCACATCCTTTGCAAATGCCTTCATGCTTGATCTTCATGTCTGGTAATCCCGTCACTACCTTGTTCACATGAGGTAAAGCTTTGTAGTTAATGTGGGCAAGCCTCCTGTGCCACAGTTCACTAGGGTCAGTAAACTCATGCACAAATGCTGTTTCTGAATGCCCCTTGAGTTTATACAAGCCTCCTTCTTCTTCACCAATGATGATTGCATCTTCAATTTTCTTTCCTTTGGGCCACATGAGTACTTGGTCATCTATGAAAGCAACTCTAAAGTCTTTCTTATCTAAGGCTGAGATAGAAAGTAAATTCTTCTTTAGACCAGGTACATATAAAACATCTTTCATCTTTAGAGGATTACCTGAATCGAGTTTGTAGCTTGCTTCACCAACTCCTTTGATTGGATGTTGATAGTCATCTCCTAGGGATACTTTCTGAGGAGAGCTCCTTTCTTCGAGTTTGGACAGAGTTTTCTTTTGTCCCGTCATGTGCTTTGAAGCACCACTATCAATCAGCCAAGTGTCTTCTCCAGGTGTTACAGATCCGGAGAGTGCAGAGAATAGTACATACTCTTCTGCATCCTCTTCTGTTGCTTGCTTTCTTTGAGGTCTTTCTTCTTCATCTTCTTCTTCTTCTTCTTCTTCATCCTCATCTTCAGCTAGATGAGCATGATATCTTTTGTTGTTGTTGATCCTCTTCTTATATTCTTGCTTCTGCATAGGACGGTTCCTAGCAATGTGTCCTGTCTTGTCACAATGGAAACATTGAAAACCAGAGTAGTCCTTACTTGCTAGACTTTCTCTTGATATTTGGAATCTTCTGGGAGGTTTATGCTCCTTGTGGTTTCCCTTCTTGAAGATGGGTTGAGCCCTTTTTCTTTTCTTGGTATGAGTGGCTAGAGCTTGATCATCCTCTTTAAGTAGGGCTTCTCTATTTGCCACTCTAGTCTCTTCTTGAATGCAGTCTTCCCATACCACATCAAACTCCATGCTTTCTTTCCTGGCACACATCATTTGAATGAATGATTCCTATGATCTAGTGAGACCTTTGAGAGTAGTCATGACTCATGACTAGTTCATCTTCATCATGTTTGTCTCCAATAGCTTCTAGTTGTTCTTTGATCCGAGAAACCCTTGAGAAGTAATCTTGAATGGATTCTCCATGGCTCATCTTGATACTCTTCAGTTGAGCTCTTAGATTCATCTTTCTGTTAATGTTTCTTCCTTCAAACATTCTGGATATGGCATCAAACATTTCCTTTGGAGTCTTCTTAGATGACACTTGAGGGATCAAGTAATCCTTGATGGAATCAACAATAATCCTTTGTGCCCTAATCATGTCTTTCCTGTGCTTCTCCTTGGCTTCAGCTTCTTCTGGTTCTGGAACTTCTTCTTTGACATATGTGTCAAGATCATTCTCTTGGAGAATGAGACCAATCTTGTATTTCCATGCTCGGAAATTCTATATGCCTTCTAGCTTGTCCTCAAGCTTTAGTGCTTGGGGTCATCTTGACAGAAAATCACAAAAATTGAAATTTTGTGGAATGAGAAATTGACCTTACCAGAAGATGCGCTTGAGAGAGGTGAGTTGACTGGTGTAGTTGGATTCTGGAGAATTCAACTCTTCACCTTTCAAATTAGACTTGCAAGATTAAGCTTCTGCAGCGTTCTAGTGTAGCTGTCAAACTAGGGTTTGACTTTTCTGGAGACTCGCACATCCAAAAACCTTGATTCCAGGCTCGAAAGATGCGCTCTGGGAGGGCGCAACTTTCCATGCAAACAGTTTTCCAAAACTTGAAAATTTTCCCGAAACCCTAATTTCTTCCGGGGAGAGAGAGAGGGCTATTTCTCCTTGTGAAGACTGTCTTGTTCAGGTTAGCTCTGATACCATGTTAAATTTTCATATGCTAAGCTAGAACATCAGTATTTCATTTCATTTTTATAACAAAAGCATATAAACAGGATCACTGAAAGGAACAGTATCACAAGAACAACACAGATTTATCTTGGGAAAACCCTAAGGGGAAAAACCCAGCAAAGGCTTCCTCAATATAGATGCCCCAAAAAGGTAAAAGATAAAACCAACAAGGAGATCAAAGCCTGATCCTTGTCCTTCTCCTGCTACTCTTCTCTTCTCCACTAATGCGCTACACAAGTGAGAGTGTGCTTCAAACGAGGAGCGCTACACCTCTATTTATATTCATCCGTCCACTTCAATTAACTCATCCGACATGTAGGCTCGAGTTAATCATGTAGGCTCGAGTTACACATGTAGGCTCAAGTCACCACACTAGGGTGCTAATGACCCACCTTTACAATTAGAGGGGACAACCTCATGACTCTTATTAGTTCTTCCGATTAGAAGCATCGAGGTACAAGATAATACAAGTGGTTCTCCCGGTAGGACCATCGGGGACCACAACAAGATACATATAGAATATTCTTTGAAGTTACAATATTTCAACAATTGTAAGGCTATATATTTTAATTTTAAGATGAATGTACTGTTAATTTTACTAACCCTAGCACTAGATAAACAATTCCTAGTGATTTTTCCTCGCTAAAAATTAATTTTCAGCTTACTGATTATTTATACTTGGTGAGATCTATTAGCAGAAATTTAAATAATGGAAGGGGAATACCAATGGAAAAGATATATACTCAATAAAAATATGGTTTCAAGACCTGAAGGGATGTCCGTAGTGTCTTCCATATGGATCTACAAGAACAAGTATACAAAACACGGTTCGTGGTATCTCTTAGAAAGAGGGAGTAAACTATGACATGACATATACTCCATTGACCAGACACACTTCTCCAGTGAAGTAGAAGTATATATCGAGCAAAGAACCACATGTGCAGAATATGCTTTGTACGAGCTCAGAAGGCAGCCATAGATAAGCACATCCAGTTACATAAGGAGTTTGAAGATCACCTAGAGTGATGAATATCTTAACCTTTGCTACAAGGTTGAAGATGGAAGCCTATAGAAGACAATAAGCTCACAGATGGTTGCAAGAGGAACTTTTCAACAAAGTTCAAAATAAAGGATCTTGGTATCTAGTGACCTAAGATGGATACATAGAAGATCAGTAGCAAAGGATGCTACTATGACTCCACTACAGAATGTTTTGATACATAGAGTACAGAATGCAGAGGGAGGATAATGCTCTGCTTTAGGGGGAGTGATTGCAGAAGATCTCTGAGTTCGATATGCTACGACAGGATGGACAACTTCTTGATTGAGTAAGGCTTTACTAAGAATAAAGTGGGTTCCAACCTGTAAGGTTGAATGCAGAAGGCGGGGATATGTCGATGACCTGACATGATGAACTCATTGTAGATGCAAAGAGGAAGTGATGAGGACAGAAAGAAAACTCTAGGATGTTTGGGATCGGGTATGATCTCATGAAGAGGCTGAGTACATTGCAACATGTTCAGCCTGTAGTGAAGCAATGTGGCTTTGCAAACTATTGCCAGGGAAAGTATGCCGTGGAAATCTTAAAAGGATTTGATATGTTGGATTGTAAAGCCGTGACCACACCCATGGATACCAACTTGAAGTTGTTATATGATGAATCATCAGAATTAGTGGATGTGACTTGGTACAGACAAGTTATTGGGTTGTTGATGTATCTGACAAATACCAGGCTAGATATATGCTTTGCTGTGAACACCCTGAGTCAGTATCTAGTTAAGCCTAGATGTGTTCACTTGATAGCTGCAAAACATGTGATGAGGTATCTGAAAGTTATGATAGACTTTGGACTATACTATGATGGAGATCATGACTTCAGATTGTATGGATTCAGATTGGGTAGGAAGTGCCTCAGACAGGAAGAGCACCTCAGGTGGATGTTATTATCCGCCATGATCTCATGGTTTAGTAGGAAGCAGTCCAATATTGCTCTCAACACTATTGAAGTAGAGTATATAGCAACTTGTTCTGCTAGTTGTGAAGCCATATGGCTTCAGAAGTTGATGTCAGGTCTATTTGATCTGGAGTTGGATACCTGTTATCACCAACCTTGTAGTTGCCTATGTGAGGTGGATCCAGGATGAATGGTGGTAGAGGGACAAGCAAATAAGGAGGTGGAACCAAAATTGCCTCGACTCCCAAATGGATTGTTGTCACGCCAATCGAGGCAGTCTTCGCTTTATGTTATCTTAGCTCTAGACAACAAAGGGGGAGACCCGGATCTACTCCCGACAAGAGAGATCAAACCTAGACACCAGATCACAATGACACTAATGAAAACCCCCTGATAAAAAATGAAGACAATCCAAGCGAGTTGAGGCCCCCTTGCAAAAATGCCCAAGCTGAAGTCGCCCTCCTGTAGACAAGACAAAGATATTCCTGAAAAAAGATATAGATCTCACAAAAATTTCCCGAATGCTAGGAAGCAAAAGATTTACCAATCATCGTCTAAGAACACCAGATGCAAAGGAGATCCAAGAATTTCCACAAGAAAAGTTTTTCTATTATCCAGATCCAAGAGCCAAAGACCCCTTACAAATGAGAAGCTCTCTCCTTTAAATAGGAACGAGAGAACCAAAATCCTAACCACTTTTCAAATGAGTGGCTAAGATTAAAACATACAAATGTCTAATCAATGGTTGAGATGAGCTCAACATAAAATACATGAATCAATATAACAATATAATATAAAAGTTGACTAAATTACTCTAGGAGAGGGGATCCCACTCAACAAGAAATAAATGAAGCACATGGTGGATCCATGGAGTGTTAACTAACTCCCTCTGAGTGTCCCCATGGCACAATAAAATAATATAATTTTTAAATTTATGAATTTGTGCTTCCTTGAGGAAATTGTGAGCCTCCCAAAAGCCCCAGAAAATAATATAAAAATGCCCAAAAAATAGGTGTGGGCCCAATTTGGTGCTGCAATTGCTGGAGAAGGTTTAGAGGACATCACTCTTATCATCATGACTCATACCATGCCATTTCCTTGCCTCAGTAGCCCAAATCGATTTCTTCAGTAGCCATATAATCATTTTTTAATCTGCCTCGAGAAACGTGAACCTACCAAAACAGCCTCCTAGGGTGCCCTCATCAACCTACTCCCCCTTTCGAGGAGGGTCCACATCAATATAACTCAGGATGGCATCCATATGCTGCAAGTGTTCAAAGGCTAAGACATGCTCTACAAATCATTTAAGTAACAATCATAACAAGTAGCAGTCACTTCACTGGCGGTTCATCAATCAAATATATATATATATATATATATATATATAGGGTTTCATTTCTTAGTCATAACCCAGATCAGACTTTCAAGACCATACTCACTTCATAGTTGTAGTCAATTTACTAGTGAAGGGTGAAAGCTCAAATTTACGAGGCTAGGACAAAGGATGACCACCAACTCAACATTGTGACACTTTGGATATGGAAAGGGAATACACACTCTAGCCATATGCTGGACAAATAATAACAAAGGGGATGGCAGTGCCCCATAAATGGGTGAACTACTTTAGAGGTGCTTACTCACCTTGACAAATGCTCACAATCCGACTAAATATAAGTAAGGCCAACAATCTTTAGATAGAACTTTTAGGAACCATTGCTTTTTAGGCCTTTGATTTTCCATAGCCTTGGTCCACGCATTTTTTATATGTGGACTTTTATTATTTTAGGCTTTGCATCAATGTATGTTGAAAAACACTACTTTTCATGAATGTTTAAGATATTTCATTACAATATGTTTCAGAACCACTGTCATTAGGCTAGCCTTTCATTCATGTATGTTGAAAAACACTACTTTTCATGAATGGGCTTTTTGCAAGATATTCATTTCATTTCCAAAGACATTGTATTGATGGCTGCGCTACTTGTTTCAGGTAAGCAAACACATCCTAGGTAACTCAGAGCCGAGGCACAAATAAAGAGGGAGGTTTGTCCAACAAAGGCTCTAGTGGGGAAAGGTCCTCCATGCCAGAGGTCAAGCAGTAGGTTGGGTTGAGACATAACTAGAAGGTAATGGATGGGTGGAGACAATGAAAGATGAAACCAACACTAGCAAGCCAAAAAAATGGTGGGAATGACTACATCTATTCTCTCTAAGAAGGGTAAAACCAATGAGTATAGATCAAGAACTTCCAAGTCTGAGCAGGGACATCAATACATAATATAGATACATCCAAGTCCACATATTTATATGACTGCTAGATCATGACACTCAATGCTAATACATGTCACAAAAATGAGTATAAGAGCAATGATAACCATAACACAATATATAAACTGAGTCATAACCATGCAAATAATCCATCTGAACCATCATCTGTCCAATGAGAAAATACTGATACAAATTTGGGCATCACAAACTGCTCTGCAAATGACTAAATGACTACATCAGTCCTCAAATCCGAGTGTCCTAAAACTCAGTCCTGGCATGGGAGAGTACTATAGTCCACTAGTAACATAATGATCCATCAAAACTGCTCATCTCAACATCTCATATGTAGGAGATGTGGCTGAGAAAATGTACTGAATCTGAAAAATAGAATATGGTATCCTGACTACTATATATGTGATAACAATACCACAGTGATTCTATGTGACAACCATAGTTGTATAAAGATGACGGAGAATCCCGTGTTTGATGACAAATCAAAGCACATAGAAATCCAATATTTTTACATAAGGGATATGGTATAAAAGGGAGCTATAAAAATCTAGTATGTGAGTGCCGATGAGAAAGTTGTTGATGTGTTGACCAAGCCTCTGTCTCGAGTAAAGTTTGAATACTTCTGTGACAAGCTTGGTGTAGTCCGAAAAGACTTTCCTCGAAAGGAGGAACAATGATGATGATATAGATCCTCCTCGCAAGGAGGAACAATGATGATGTTGTAGATCCTTCCTCGCAAGGAGGAACAGTGATGATATGTACCCTCCTCGAAAGGGGGAGTAGGTTGATGATGTGGACCCTCCTCGAAAGGGGGAGCAAGTTAATGATGTGGACACTCTTCGAAAGGGGGAGCAAGTTAATGATGTGGACACTCCTCAAAAGGGGGACTAGGTTGATGATGCTGCAATGGGATTGTATCATCCCGAGACATTAGTCCTAAAAGTGATCCGTAGACTTTTGTCTTCATGAAAGATGAGGATTGCATCGTCCTTGGACTTATGTCCTGATGTGATAGGGATTGACCATCCTGTAAGTGGCTCTGGATTGCATCGTTCTTGGACTTATGTCCTAAAGTGATAGGGATTGACCATCCCGTAAGTGGCTCAGGATTGCATCGTCCTTGGACTTATGTCCTAAAGTGAGAGGGATTGACCATCTTGTAAGTGGCTCAGGATTGCATCGTCCTTGGACTTTTGTCCTAAAGTGAGAGGGATTGAACATCTTGTAAGTGGCTCAGGATTGCATCGTTCTTGGACTTATGTCCTAAAGTGAGAGGGGTTGACCATCCCGTATGTGTCTCAAGATTGCATCATCCTTGGGCTTGTCCTAAAGTGAGAGGGATTGACCATCCTGCCAGTGGCTCAGGATTGCATTGTCCTTGGACTTATGTCCTAAAGTGAGAGGGATTGACCATCCCGTAAGTGGTTCAGGATTGCATCGTCCTTGGACCTATGTCCAAAAGTGATAGGGATTGATCATCCTGTAATTGGATCATGTGTGTTGCAAAGGATTAAGGGATCGAGTGCTGTAGAAGATGAAGACTGATCAAGTGTTGCTGCAAAGGATCAAGTGATCGAGTGTTGCAGAAGATGAAGATTGATCAAGTGTTGTTGCGAAGGGTCAAGTGATCGAGTGCTGCAGAAGATGAAGACTGATCAAGTGTTGCTTCAAAAGGTCAAGTGATCGAGTGCTGTAGAAGATGAAGATTAAAGATGAAGATTGATCAAGTGTTGTTGCAAAGGATCAAGTGATCGAATGCTGCAGAAGGTGAAGATCAAAGAATCGGTGCTGTAGAAGATGATGTTCCAGTGCTGAAGATGTTGAAGATGTTCCAGTAATTGTTCCAGTTGTTGATGATTGTTGAAAACTTCCAATGACGTATAGATGTATCACCTTGATGTTGCTGAAGATGCTCTCTTTCCTTGCTCCTACAGTTGATGTTGTTGTTGTCAGGAGAATACCCTTCTTGTTAAGGGGGAGTGTTGAAATATTGTAACTTCGAAGAATATTCTAAATGTATTTCACTGATATAACCTATTGGAGATGTTTTATTCCTCCGTCGGGATGTTACTATTGTATTTGGTCATCATAGAGTTATGAGATAAAACCTCCATTGTAAGTTGGGTCAATAGAACCCTCCTGAATATAATATAGTATTGTTTTGTGTCTTCCTAGGTGAAGTCAGCCTAGTAAGTTTGTTGGGGCCGACTTGTTAAGGAAGAAGTCAAGTGGAAGAAAGAGTATAAATAGAGGATGTGTGTTCCTCATTTGACACACACACTCACTTGTGTATATCGCATAGGAGAGAGAGAGAAACATATCAGCAAGGAGAAGGAGCACTTGCTTGAGGTTTTGCCTTTGTACTTTTGATACATCTATATAGAGGAAGTTTTGCTGGGTTTTCTTCCCCATGAGGGTTTCCTAGGATAAATCTCTGTGTTCTTTTGTGTGGTTGTGCTTGTCTTTGCTTCAGTGATCCTTTTGTATATGGTTATGATGCTAAATGTTATTAGATTTTGTATAACCCTTTAAAGCTTAACACATATTTTATTCAGTATTTATATATTTTGTCCTTATGGATTATGACCAGTTGTCCTATATAAATTGTATATTCAACAATTGAATTATTATTCATATTCGGGAAATGAATTCTGTTTGTTTCAGACCTTTGCCTGATTTGGCATTTTGCCACATAACACTTCAAGAGTTTCTCTGAAGTTCTGGTTGTGTACCCAACAACAGGCCTTTGTCCATTCAAGTCGAATTTCATGAAGAAGAAATAGTAAATACAAAACAGCAACAACACTGCAAAATTGAATATAATCAGTAATCAAGAAAGAATCATTCCACTGCAAAGAAAATCTGAAGGAAGAAATAACCAGGCAACAACAAGAAACCAAAAGTAACAAGATACCAATAAATCGGTCCAGAAGGGGTCGTGTTTGACATAAATCTGCTGTAAAAGTCAAATTGCATTTCCCTGTTTCCATACACCAGGCGTCTGTACACTATCCACTGTTGATGTCATCTTTTATCCTTGTAGCCTAGGTGTCATTGGTTAAGTTGGTGTCTTGCCAGTCCAGGAAAGCCTTATTACTGCCAAAAGGAAGCAGCACCCTTTCACAAGATTGACCCATCAAAATAATTTCAAAGTTAGCCGCACATATGGAGAGAACGTCGTCAGGTTCAAAATCAGAGAAGATGCAGGCTTATCCGTTGTATTCGAAACTGTCACTAGTCATAATCAGGTGTAGTTGTGTCCCTTAGGACCTGCCACCTTTTCATAAACCACATTAAAAATAGTATATAAACTTAGAATTCCATCCATCACCATTGAGAATACGAAAGAATTTGTGTGGGGCTCTAAGATCGTTACACCAACACATGTGGCGACATTCTGATATTAAATATTTGAATTATAATAGATTAGTGTATACATGCCCAAGTTTTAACATAAGGTTATATAAGAAGTTACTTGCAAGGTTAAATCAAAGAAGGGTATTGTATCAAATGTATTTATTTCCCCAAGCCAAAAGGAATACATTTCAATAACTGCCAAGGCTAATATATAATATATCAAGGAAGGAAGTCTTTAAAGGTGTAAGTTTTCAGCAAAATTTCTCAATCCTAGTTTTCCAAGGTTTTGAGTGAAGAATAAATGTGCACCCAAACTTTCAATCTGCTGAATATTAGTGTTTTACATCACTTTTGACATAACTGGAAAGCATTAAAGTGAAATATCACAAATTTAAAGGCAGAAAAAAATAATTAACACACACATGAAATTTTTCATACTCTGAGTTTTTGGCAAATTGCCCAGGAAAAACCCATACTTAAAAAACTTGTTAGAGAGAGAGAGTTTTATTATTTCTTCAGAAAAATAATACAACAGTAGTGACAACTTATCTCAACCGGTGGAGGACACATTCAATGCCTCGAATTCTGTGTTGAAATCAACCTTGAAATCTGTGCTATGAATTTCTGGATATTTGTGCCTTTCTCAGACTCTCACGAACTGTGCATCAGTGCCTCAAATTTCTTGCGGAACTCAGTCCTCAGTCTCGAAGTATGTGCCCAATAAAACAGCAGTAAACTGCCTCGATTTTCATGCCCTCACAGCCTAAAATCGTGCTGTACGGAATGCTATACAAACTGATGCAATTTAATGTAGGACAGACCTTGAAATCTGTGCTGCCTACCTGGGAAATCATGCCTAACTTCACTGCTTTGGAATGCATGCTAATCTCCTTGATTTTTGCACTGCATTAATTCCCCTGTAGTTGCATTGGAATGCATGCCCACAGTTGTCTCCCTTTAGGTGCTGTGTTCTCCTCTTCTCTAAAATTCGACTTTCTCTCTCAATGCTAATGAACAAGTAAGTTGAAAAGTCTTCCCTTGCCTTTTCGTTTGAGTTGTGAAGGTAGTTGAGAGGTGACCAAATCCAAGGGTGCACATTTTTTCTAGTGCATTTAAATCAATGTGTGTGATTAATGCACTTTTCTCTCCATTAATTATTTTCCACTCAACTACAACTTTTAATATATGAAAAATTCACTTTAATCCCTAAAGTGAAATTAAACGCTCATCTCAAGTCATTTAATGCAAGGGTCATGTATTTTCCTGTTTTAAGTGACTTAGGCAAAAATCACTAGGGGAACAACTTTTTAGGTACAAAATTTAATACTCCCTCTTACCAAGGAAGGTGTTCTGCACCACTTCCAACTTGTCCATGAAGAAGACAAACTTGCCCCACCCCTAGGATTTCGTTAGAAAGTCTGCAACCTGCTCATTAGTGGAAATGTACTGTAGTTCCACAGCTCCTCTCTGAACATAGTCCCGGATGAATTGGTATTTTTTCTCTATGTGCTTTGACCTGTCATGGAAAACTGAATTCTTAGAGAGCTGGATGCAACTCTGATTGTTGCAGTATATCACAGTGGGCCTCAACTTTTGATCAAATAAATCCACCAACAACTTGTGAAGCCACAGTGCCTCGTAATGAGCTAGACTGGCTGCCACAACATTGTTGCCGAGCCCAAACTGAAAAAACAACCGGAAGTGCTCTTTTGGTTCGTCACACTGCGTGCCCAATTTGAATCTGTGAAGCCAACCAAACTAACACCATTCAACCTTCTGTAGTCCAGACCATAATCCACTGTCCCTGCAAGGTATCTCAACACATGTTTTGAGGCTACCCAGTGCACTCTCCTGGGGTTCACCATGAACCGATTGAGAGTGTTCACCGCAAAACACAAGTCTGGCCTGGTGTTGACTAGATACATCTATGAACCAATGAGATGACGATATAATGTAGGATCCACAAACTCTCCCTCAGAAACATGAAGCTTCTTCCAGTTGTTGATCATTGGTGTGTCCATTGACTTGCAGTCCTCCATCTTAAATCTCCTTAGAATATCAACTACATACTTTCCTTGTCCCAGGAAAATATGAACAGGTTCCTGCCAAACCTCTATCCCCAAATAGTAATGCATCAACCCAATATCTGTCATATTGTACTCTGAAACAAGACCACTCTTACAAGCTGCAATGAGGCACTCCTCCCCTGTGATAAACAAGTCATCAATGTACAACAAACGAATGAGTAAATTACCACCAACCACGTTGTAGTAAAGGTTGGGATCAACCTCACTCTTCTGAAATCCCATCAACAACAAGTAAGAATCAATCTTGGAATACTAAGCTTGAGGAGCTTGCTTCAGACCATACAAGGCCTTTTTCAGCTTGCACACATAGTAATCTCTCCCATGGATCTCAAAGCCCATGGCTGCTCCAAATACACCTCCTTTTGTAGAAGACCATTGAGAAATGTGGTCATCAAATCCATTTGGTGGATCTTCCAACCCATCTCTGCTGCTTTGGAGATCACTGCTCTGATCGAGTAATATCGAGCAATCGACGCAAAGGTCTCATCATAATTAACTCCCTGATGAAAAATACTCGTGCCACAAAACGAACCTTGAACTTTTCCACAATGCCATCTGCAGTGTGCTTCACCTTGTAAAGCCACTTGGAAGTCACCATAGACTTCTCCTTTGGTCTTGGTACAATCTCGTATACATCATTCTTCATGATGGAATGGTACTCTTCCATCATGGCATCTCTCCAAACATGATGCTGAGAGGCGTTCTCAAAAGTAGAGGGCTCTCACGATGTCTCTCACTGGTCTCTTGGATGCTCCAAATGACTTTGCTTCCTTCAGGATATTGCAAAGTCACTTGGGCTTCCCTAAAGGTGGCTCCCAAATTGGTCTATCATCCTCTAAAGAACTACCAGAAGTAGATGGACCAGAAACCTGTGGATTAGTAGCTGGTGTCACTGGTGAACTATGTGTTGACTAAATTGTCATTGATGCCAACATATGTGTGGTAGTGTGTCTTGGTGCCCCTTGAGGAGCCTCTGAGGGTTGAGTAAGTGTCCGTGTCAAAGGAGACCTTTTGACGTTGTTCAAGCCCAAGTTTGAAGCCCTTGGAGCCCTTGGGACAATGGCAAAAGCCTTGAACACCTTGTAGAGTGGTTAAGTACCCCAAAGTTGGTTCGTTGGTTCCCCAACACCACAACCATGCCCTATTACCCTAGAATGTGTTCTTGGTGGGTTGAAGAAGTTGGAAGAGTCCGAATGACCCTTTTAGTGGTCATTTACGTGTTATAGAGGTCCCGATACCCTAGGAGAAACCTAGGCACCCTCACATCCTGATGGTCATGTTTTTAAAGTATACTTACCCTATGCCTTTCCCGTAAAACCTAGTATTACCCCAACTTTATACAAAGTTGCCCTAACATATAAAACCCTAAAACTTGTAAAAAGTAATAAACGAAATAAAGTATTAAAAAATCAAGTGCTAAAACATAATTCAAAATTGACCACCTTACTTCCTCCAACGTTGACAAGAAATAGTTGTTAAACTTAAAAAAAAAAGAATTAATAAAACATTTTTTAAGCTAATAAAATGATGCTACTCTCCAAGAAGTCAGCCCCAACAATTATCTTAATATTAAAATGTCTTTCAATTAAATTAAATTAATGTTTAAACCCTTCACTAGGTTGGCCCCCATTAAGTGACCTAATTTAAAATTCCTATTAAGAAAATTACCTAAACGGCCCTTGAAGTCGGCCCTAAGAGTCCTTCCTCTCAATGCTAGGATAAACATATAAATACCCAACACTTGTCACATTTCCATTAACAATCTTTCATCTATTGAACTGAGGAATTTCGCTAACTTTGACTGAGGTTTTTCGGTGGTCATTTAGCAGCAGCTTGGACTGAGTTTTTTTTTTCTTTCGGTTGTGACTTATAATTTCAGACTGATTTTTATTCCTCCTTTGCTGGGTTGTGGACTCAGATTTGTAAAGAAAAATATGCAGCAGATAGACCCTATTTTTATAGTCTATTTTTTTGGGAGTGAAGATTTCGTTGGTTTGAAGACATCCCTATCCGAGGTTTTAAGGTCTCAGCAGACCCAAACTTTTACAGACTTTAACCACCAACGAATGCATCTTTAAGTGGTCTGATCTGAGATTTCGGGTATCTGAACTGAGTTCTTTCGTGGAGCAGCAAAGTAAGAAAGATCTATTTTTTATATTCTCCAGTCTTTAAAGCTTGAAACAGTCCAAGTTTTTACAGCCAATTGACAGTTGTTGGGTGTCAGTTGACTGAGTTTTCATGGGTAAAGACAGCAGCAACTGTCCTATCCGAGTTTGTCCACCAAGTTAATGCTGCTGCTTCCCTTGCCAATTTTGTGACAGTCCCGAAATTCAAGTAAGAAAGGTATGTTGGCATGAAATTGTTGAACAGTATGAACAGTGAGCTATGTTGAAGTGAACAAGTATGTGAACAGTAGTGTACAATAATATGTGTATATATGTACAGTAGTATGTAAAGTTGTATACTGTGTATACTGTACAGTGATGTGCATAGGGATGTGTATATATATGTATGAGTAAGTGTACAAGTGTTTAAGCATACACATGGTAGGGTATTTATGCAAGTGAATGTACTAGTTGAAGTATGGAGTTGTGATCTAGTGCATGCTATGATGATGCTTGAGATACACTCAATGATGCACTCCTACACCTTATATTAATGATGAACACTTGGTTATGACGATGATAACAATGCATACCCTATGATGATGCATGTCTGATGGTTGTGTATAGAGTAGTGTGTGTAGCAGTGATAAGGCTGACTTGACAGTAAACAGAGAACAAAGGTTATCAGCAGCAGGAAGTTCAGTACACAGCCTAGATCTATTGAAGGGACAAGCAAGTAACCAGCGGTGTTGATGAGCAACTTTGATGTTTAATATGACAGTGATGATATGGGCAGAAAGATGATGTGACAGTAATAACTACAGGGATGATTTGATAGTGACTAGAGTACAGAGGTTATCAGCAGCAGAGTTTGGTGTGTGACAGGTCCACAGGTTCGACAATCTTCTTCTTATCAGGGTGGCAGGACGGGGCAAGGAAAGGAGGTCGTAGCCTCCTTCCGGTTGAAGCTAGAAAACTAGGGAGTGGCAGCTTCCTTCAGGTCGTAGCCTGTAAATCAAGGGGTCGTAGCCTCCTTCTAGTTGAAGCTGGAAAATTGAAGTCTATACAATAAGAGGGTTGTTCCCTCCTTCCAGTTATTTCTGGAAAACTATTTTTAAAAAGGCTTTCGTGGTTTTACCCCCAGAACTTGGATTTCCACGTTAAAAACTATTGTGTACTGTGCATCTCGTTATTTTTATACACATTGATGTTGTGCTGTGATTGGTGATCAGCAACCTGCTTTTGATTAAAATTTTAATTAGTACAAATACTGCTTCACCCCTCTCTCAGTATTTTAACACTATGTGATTTGGTAATTGCAACTGGTGAACCTGTGACTTGAGACCCAAAACCTGTTCCCCGAATACCTGCCGACTGTACCACTGAACCTATAGAACCAATAACTGTAACTTGTGGCCCTGTCACTTTGGAAACCTGTGATCTTGCACTATGAACTGTTGTACCTTGTGTAACTGCCTGAGGTGTGGGAGCATGCTGTACTCCCCCTGTTTTGACTCCCTGGACTTCCTGAAGGTCCGTTGCCGCCTAATTCGCACCTTGGGTCACGTTGTAGAAATCTTCAAGCCATAGGGTACGACCTTGGGGGCAAGCTCGAGCCAAGCGCTGTCACCTAAGATTCGATTCCTTCGTTTAGGCCAACTCCTAGCCAAGCCAAGGGGGGTGGTCCCTGCAAATAAATTACTCTTAGCAACCTTTAAAGAATATACAATTCATTCAAGACACATTGCGAAATCGACTTATGCAAAAGAGCGTAAAGTAGACCGGTGCCAAATAAAGAAATGCTTGGATATGAGGGTTGCTAGTGTAGTCTTGGTGAAAGTATTGTTGTGTCTTGATTGGTAAATTTTAGATTTATTAAATGAGTAATTAAGGGAGTGGGCTAATTTTGGGTTTGGCCCAAAAGGCAAGCTCTCTTGAAATGAGCGCTAAAGTGCGTTTACCAAGTGTCCAATAGGGCAAGGCATAACCTGCTTGGAGTAGCCCCTTGACATTGTGGCATTCACCCTTTGTGACCTCTCGATTTCTCAAGAAGGAGGCTTATGTGTAT
This sequence comes from Pseudotsuga menziesii, assembly GCA_001517045.1. Classification (NCBI taxonomy): domain Eukaryota; kingdom Viridiplantae; phylum Streptophyta; class Pinopsida; order Pinales; family Pinaceae; genus Pseudotsuga; species Pseudotsuga menziesii. The sequence goes on along the minus strand of LPNX011190296.1, from coordinate 286,559 downwards.
TTTCCTATTATCCTAGTCACTTGTATCCCTTTCTGGTACAACTAGCTGATCAGACAAGTTGCAGCGGTGCAGAGCACACAGGGAAGGAGCCCTTTTTAGTTTTTATTTAAAGTCTTAATGTGGTGTTTATTAACTAACTACTCACGACTGCGAGTCTCTTTCCCCCTTTCGGGATACTCGGGAGAGAACAGTCGGGTCAATTTTAAAGCTTAAAGAAATGACAAAAGAAATAAAAGTTTTCTAATTAGTCCTACCATGAATCTCTTTCCCCCTTTCGGGATACTCGGGAGAGCGTGGGGTAAGTATTTCTTTTCCTTTGAATAAATAAACCAATAAAAAGGAAATAAAAATTACACTAGCTAAAACTTATAAAAATCACGAAAAAGGGCATCGATGTGGATCCCCCCAGGGGGGATGAGGAGTGGGCTCCTTTCTGAGGAGCCTACTCAAATTGTTTATCAATGTTTACAAAATGGGAGAAGTGCACTTTGGTCCTTATAATTCAGATCCAAAGGCTTACAAATCTATGAAAGAAATGAATTTTTATGCAAAGGGGAGCTCAATTAGTCTTCTTTTTGTTCATTTTTTTTGAAAATTCGCCAAAGTCTGCTCCTTTTTTTTTGTCAAACCTGCAAAAATAACAAGCAAACATTAGTGGAATATGCCCTAAAACACTTTAAGAGTGCTTTGGGAAAACCTACCAAAAAATGTCGAAAAAATTCTAAGTAAAAACTAAGCAAAACTAAGTGAAAGCAATCGAGAAAGTGAGCTAGAATGCTGCTTTCTCAGGTTCTGTGTTGCTTCTTAAGGATATCAAACAAATTTTAAGCACTTAAATGCTAGATATGAAACTAAAATAAAAAAATTAACTTATTGATCAAGCCTTTTGTTATACAAAATAAATATCTCGAAACAAGCAGGAAGATTTAGATATGAATTAAGAAATAGTGATGCTTTGCAACTTTAGCTTAGATCTATAAAAGAAGAGCGACCTAAGATCTATTCTTTAAATGTGAATTTAACTATAGATCTATGAATGCCTTTCAAAGGAAAACCAGAACAATAAAGGCCAGAAAAAGTGAGAAGGAGAAATTGGAAACTTGGAGAAAAAGAGGATCCTTGAGTCTTTGCTTGTGGGGTAGTGAGGGACTTTATTTCCAACAAATTTTATTAGAAAAGAAGAGAGATCAAGTAAGATCTTCCACGCCTCCAGTTAAAACAACCTGCACATCACACACTTGCAAAACAAAGATCAAGTGTAGAAGCACACATGTTCAGAAATCAATATGAAAACATTCATAAATAATTGAAGCATTCAGCGAGATCTCTAAACATTCATACTCAATAGATTAACACAATAAACAAATTAATTAATCTATTCTTGACAAAATCGATGCCAATACTTCAAGCAAGCTAAACTAGATTCAAAGTAAGCATTTGGCTCAGATACAGGTTATTTTCATACAACTCAATGATAACACATCCACTCCACTTCACAAATTTGGCCTCTAAAGTCTCTTTTATTTCTCAGACAAATAATGATTACAATGAGTAATCTCTTCCTTGAGAATTCCCACTAGTGAATGGGAGAGAGTCATGCTTTATTTATAGCTAAAACAGGCCCAGGGGGGGCGCATCCACCACTGGTAGCAGAGGGGGCGTCAACCATTAGAGAATAGGAGGATATCTTGAGTTACATTGGAGTGAGACTAGAGAGGTAGGCACCACCCCTCAAGAGGTGTGCCACCTCTCCAAACTACTTCAGACTAACCCATTCATCAATTGCCACTTCGCCAAGTCGTCAACCACCAAAGAGAGGGCACAACCTCCAAGTTAGATCAACTCGCCATCACTTCAATCAACGTTGAAGTTCACGCTTTAGACAAGGAATGAGGTCACCCTTGATGTTGGAAGAGATTGCCACTGATTTCAATCAAACTGGACAAGAATCCACGAATTTAGGATTGTTGTATGTTCTCTCCAATTTTAATTTTTTCTATTTTTTAAATCACTTAAAACTTAGGAAAAGTGGGTCTAAGGGTAAAACAGTTGCTCTTAGAAAATGAGCACCCCCATGGAAAAATCCGACTTCTAAGCACACTATTATTACATTTATAATTTTCCCAATTAAACTATTAAAAAATAGGCTAAGTTTATGGGAACAATTATTTTTTTCAAAACTTGAAATAAAACCTAGGGGGACCTAGCATATGTCTATATGACTCAATATTAATGTCTAGCATGTTCATATACATAGACACATGAACTTCAATAACCTCCCAAGGTCTAACCACCAAGACGACCATTCCAACTTTGGAGGTCGGTGAAAAACTCGATAATTATATGTCGTTTATTCAACAACATATAATTAACAAGGAAAAAACACCTTGGAATACCTAGATTGATGTTTAAGTCTTAGGAAGCCAAGTTCTTTACAAAACCCATGCTAGCACATTTTTTATAATCTCCCCGCAGGGTATGGACATGTGGTAAAAGGTGAAAAAAATGGTCCTAGTAGGCCTGAATGGACTTCTGAACATTGAAATTTGAACAAGTGCTTCTTCATGTTTGGTGGCTTACTGAAAGTCCAACTAGATGCAACCTAGTTGGTAACAAGGCTTGCTCTTACTCAAACCTCACTTCCCGCCTCACAACAACGTTCCTTTGGGCATGAAGATAATAGCGGAAGGCCTTTGAAGTCTCATCATAACCCACAAAGATAACCTTCTTTGCAGTGGGCTCTAACTTTGTCCTCTTCTTAGAAGGGACAAGAGAATAAGTCAAGCAACCGAAGATGTGAAAATGACTAGCCTCAGGCTTCTTGCTTGTGAACATCTACTCAGGAGTCTTACGCCCCAAGGCACGATGGGGACTCCTGTCATAAATGTATACAATTGTACTACATGCCTCGTGTCAAAGGAAGAAAGGAAGACTCTGATCATGAATCATGGCTCTTGTTGTTCCCACTGTAGCTCTGTTCTTCCTTTTCACAAGTCCATTCTGCAAAAGAGTATATGGAACTATCAACTGTCTCTGTATGCCCTCCTGTCTACAAAACTCATCGAGAACTCCTTGGAGGTTTACTCACCCCCATTGTCTAACTTGAGTGCCTGAATCTTCCTCCGAGTCTAGTTTTCCATAAGAGCCTTAAACTCTTGGAACCTCTTCAAGACCTCCTCAGATGTCTTGCTCCTTAGGAAGTAGATCTAGGTCTTCTTGCAATAGTCATCAATGAATATCACATAGTAATCATAACCTCTCAAGGAAACATATGACATCAAACTGCATAAATCTGAATGTATAAAATCAAGCACTCGTGTTGACCTGCTATCATTGCTCATAAAAGCAGTCTTGGTGTGCTTTCCCAAAGCACACCCTCTGCACACATCATTGTGCTCCATGCTGAATTGTGGAAAACTTGTAACCATGTCCCTCAACATCCTCAGAGTCCGATGATCCAAATGAGCCACTCTCCTATGCCACAACTCACAAAGATCATTGCTGCTGCTTTGTGCCAAAGCATGTCGGGGCTGAAATAAGAGCTTGTATAGTTTCCCACATTTGACTCCAATAGCAAAAGAAGCAAATTGTCCCACTGCCTTAGGAAAAATATACACATGCCCATTCAAAAAGTACACCCCAAGTCCTCTGTCCTTGATCATGGAAACATATATCAAGTTCTTTTTCAGCCCAGGGACACCCTCAATGTCATGGGGCTCATAGACTCCCTTTGAAAGGTAACAGTCCCATGTTCAACTGCTCTGACAATTTTGTATTCCCCCAACACTCCCTCCACATCCTTGTTTGTGAAAGCTCAAAAATAATCTCTCGAGCACCTATCATATGGCTTGAGGCTCCACTGTCAATATACCAAGTGCCGATGGTGGATGCACTCAAAGAATGACCACTCAACAAGGAATCTCTCCCTCAACCTCCATATCAGCGTTAGTGATGAAAGCTCTCTCAAAATGACCATGTTTGTTTATTATATATTGTAATGAACGCAATATATAATAAATAAACATTATAATCAAATAACTATTACTTAACCAATAGACACCTTGATGAAAGGTTATTCCTTTTTACGAAAGGGCACCCAACATGGATATTTATACAAGTAGCATTCTCATTGTAATATGATCATTTTTTTTCCGAAAGAAAAAAAGTTGATTTTTATTAATAAAAAACTACATATTGAATATAGTATGTAATCTGTTCTTGCTATATGTAGATTTACATCTGTTCGTACATCTATTCTGATGTAGATGCTTCTCCCTTCCGGGATCTGAAAAAAAACCAAGACTAGTCTTGATAGATTGATAAGTCTATTTGTAGAAAATGCCCATGTACGGCAGCTTCAGGACGAAACTGTTTTCCATCCTCCGTGCTGAATATAGACTGATAAAGAGTTGTGTCCGGCCTGTGCGCAAAGTCTGTTGTATGGTGCATGTGCCCTATCAAAAAATACTTTGTGTTTTCGATTTAGTGTGGCAAAATTATAAAAGGCTTGTGTGGATATTTCGAGGCCTTTGAATCCTTTATCTCCACAATTTTCCATTCGCCCCATTGCAAAGTCAGTCCTGCCTTTGAAAGTTTGTTCGCATCCGTGTTTCGCTCCCTGTAAACATGTTTGAAAGAGATTGATTCAAAGAAAGAGAGAGATCTGGTTGTCTCTTCATATAAAGCATCTAGAGTAGCAATTCTGCATTTCTGAGTCTTGTTTAGCCAATTTATGATCATCATTGAATCCCCAAAGACTTGAAGCTTTCTGCAGTTTCTTTCAATTGCAAAACAAATGAGCAGTTTCAAAGTCATAAGCTCTGCGTAGTTATAGGTTCCGGTTCCCAGCCCCAAGGAGATTTGGAAGTAGTGGTTTTGGTTGAGATATAGGCATGCTCCTCCCCCACATGTCAAGTTTTGGGAGGCCCCATAAAAAAAAGCCCATGGGGTGTTTCTATTCAATTGCTTAGGGACAATAATTCTTGGGGAGGGTGTGTTCCTTGCTCGAGGAAAGTAAGAAATTATATCCAATCCCCTCCTTGCTACTTCTTCTAGAGAGCTAGCTTTTTCGAGGAATATGACCTTGTTTCTAGCCAACCATAGGCCCCAAATGTGGATAAGTGGGAGGGCTTTGAGTTGAGTAGTTTGGGGATATGAGGACTAGTCCTTCCAAGCCTCTTCCACTGTGCTGCCTTTCCAGGTGAAATTTGATGAAGTGAAGGCCTTGGAGTGCTCCCAAACCTGTTTGGAAAAAGCACAGTGAACGAAAAGATGATTTGAGTTTTCCTCATTGTCCTTGCATAGGCTAAACCACCCAAGGCCTGCTATCTGTCTTTTCTGAAGGTGGTCCCATGTTGGGATTTTGTTCGCAAGAACACACCAAGTAAAGATTTTTGCCTTTAGCGGGCATTTGATCTTCCAAATCCCTTTCCGCCACCATTTTTGATTCTCTTGAAAGAGATGAGAACAGAGTTGTTGATAGCCAATCTTTGGGGCGTATTTTCCAAGTTCTGCTTTCTCCCAAATCAACTCGCCTTCTCTGTTAGTAATCCGGATGTGAGAAGATTGCAAGGCTAGAGTGTACTGATCCCAAAGGTTTGCCCATTGCTCTGGAAGCTCCAGGTCTTGACTCTTCCTCCAGCCTTGATGCCAGATGTTGGTTGAGATGGGGTCTGCTATTTGATTTAAGAGGTAACACCTCTTTTGATGAATTAGTTGAATTAATGGTTGGGGAAGGATGTGATTTTGAGTGCTACCTGGCCAGTGGTCCGCCCCTTTTTTGACTTTTGTGCCGTCCCCTACCTTCCAGACTAGGCCTTCTGATATAAGTGAGAAAGATTTGCATAAGGTTTTCCAGATGATGGATCCATTTGGAGGTTTCTTGGATCCCATATCCCTGATCCAATCTAAAATCAGGGTTGGGGAGATGTATTTGTGGATAATGACTTCTGTCCACAGGCTCTGGGTTGAAATGAGCCTCCATCCTAATTTTGCTGCCAAAGCTTTTGCAAAGAAAGAAGTGTTCTTTATGCCCCAACCTCCCAATGCTTTTGGTCTCGCAATTTGATCCCATTTAACCCTTGGAAGAACCTTTTAACTTTTTTCCTGGACCATAGAAAAGTTGAGCATATTCTTTTGGATTTGTTCAAGATTGATTTAGGGATCCATGCCAATGCCATCCGGTAGACTGGGATTGCTTCCAATACTGATTTGATCAGAACTAATCTGCCAGCTCTTGAGAGCCATCTATTGCACCAATTGTTGATTATGGATTCCAGTTTGGCAAGCAACTTGTTCCAGTCCTCTTTTTTGTAGCAGTTTGGTTTAAGTTTGAATGCCAAATATTTTATTCCGTCATCCAGGGATAGCTGTTGATAAGGGAATAAAACCTGAAAAGAAACCTACATTTCCTCTTCCAAGTTTATTGTTGTAAAGGAGGATTTCTGTAGGTTTATTTGCATTCTTGTGGCTTTGCAAAAAAGGGTTAGGATTTCTGAGAGCCTTTCTGCCTCTCTTTTTGAGTCCTTGCAAAAAATGAGGATGTCGTCCACAAATAGTAAATGTGTTATGCTTGAATTTGTGGTAATTCTGAGACCTTCAAACAACCTTCTCCTTTTTGCATCTAGAATGGCTCTACTTAACCCTTTCGCAACTAGTAGGAAGAGCAAAGGGGATAGTGGACAGCCTTGTCTCAGACCCCTTTCAGCATGGAAGAATGGGGAAGCCGCTCCATTTATGAGGACTGCAAAGGAGGCAGTTGTAATGCATGCAAAAATCCATTTTATGAAAGGGTAGTTGAAGCTCAGATGGGTGAGTAGGAGTCTGAGATAGATCCAACTTACTCTGTCAAAGGCCTTTGAGAGATCGATTTTTAGGATCGCCCCCTTTGCTTTTTTTGTTTTGGCGTTGTGGAGACCCTCCTGGGAAACCCCTATGGCTTCGTGGATTTGTCGATCCTCCAAAATCCAAACTGTTCCTTGGAAATAATTTTTGAAAGGACCTTTCGAAATCTCTGTGCAATAATCTTTGTGACCACCTTGTAGGTTATGTTGCACAGGGAGATAGGCCTGTAGTCCTCCAAACTTTCAGGAGTGTCCTTTTTTGGAATTAGGGTTAAGAAAGTTGAATTCAGTGGAAGATGGAGGACACCATTTTTTCTTGTTTCCTCTACCAGATGTAATAAGTTTGGACCTATGGAGTCATATCCAGCTAGGAAGAATTCTACTGTCCACCCATCAGGCCTCGGGCTTTTATCCTTTTGAAAGCTGTGAAGGGTTGCTTTTACCTCCTCCTCTGAGACTTCTTCCATTAGCTCCATGTTGTCTTACTCACTGATGCTTTCAGGGAAATACTGAGAAATTCGAATTACTTCAGCTATTGTTGTTTGTTGGCCTTTTTTGAATATGTTTTCAAAGTATTTCTTCCTTGTTTCAGCTAGGTCTTTAAAGGTGTTTGCTGTCTCATTGTTTTCCTTCTTTAGCTCCCAGATCGTATTTTGTTGCTTCCTACCCTTTGCAAATGCTTGGAAGTATTTTGTATTATCATCTCCACATTCCATTTAGATTGCTCTGCTTTTTAATCTCAAGACCTCCTGTCTTTCCATTAGAAGTTTGGTTCTTGAAGCTTCTAGTGAATAGAGTTTCTCTCTGTCATGATGGGAAAGGAAGCCTCCCCCTTCTTTGTTTTGGAGCTCCTTAAAATCTTCCTTAATTTGGATGATGTGCTGTTCATCCTGAAGCTTCGTATTTGTTGCCCATTCCTTAAGAAGTTTTTTTTTATTTTGAGTAGGTTTTGGGTAAAATGAATGGCAGCCCTAGTGCCATGGTCTTCCTGATAGGGGATCCAATTTGAGTGAATGAGTTGCACTACCTCTTCATTCTTAAGCCATGCTGAATAGAGCTTGAATGGGCTTGCCGGCTTTTTTGGTTGTTTCCTTATTTCCAGGCAGATGGGTAGGTGATCTGAGTCTGCTCCTGAATCCACCCATTGCTTGAACATAAAATCTTCCTCCAGCAGATCTTCTGAGATCAAGAATCTGTCCAGTCTCTTTGCTATTCTCTTTTCTCCCATCCGTCTGTTTGACCAGGTTGGTTTTATTGGCTGCGAATCGAGATCGATTAGTTTGGAATCCATCAGGAGGTTGCTGAAATAGGGGGCTGAAGGATATGTTCGTGCTTTTGGCCCCCAGACTTCATGGGATCCTAGGGTGAAGTTGAGATCCCCCCTATTATCAATTTTCTTTCTTTTAAGAACCCGACTTTTTTGAAAGAGTCCCCGAATTATGTTCGGTTTGAGCAAGGCCTGTAGATGTTAACAACAGTTAGGGTTGTGTTTGTCTCCCCCAGCATAGCTGAGTTCCTAGCCCGAAAGGGGTGCCCCAGGAGTTTGTACATCGAATGCTTGATTTCTTCCAGCCAATTGCTAATCCTCTTGAGTGACCGATTGCACTTTGTGCTGTGAAAGAGTAGAGCGGTAGAAGTGAGGATAACAATAGTTCTACTTCCAGCTCTGGTCCCATGGTTTCTTGGAGCAAAATGACTTCTGGCGAAAGAACCTCCGTCATCCTTTTTAGGGCAAGCTTTTTTTGGGTACTTGCCAGACCCATGCAATTTAGAGAGAGAAGTTTCATTTTGGCACCCCATCTGGGGTTTGCACTGCTCTAAGCGCCCCAAATAAGGTTGTTTGTCTTCCACTTGCCTGGTCTCTGAGAGCCTTGCTCTGGGCCGTGGAGAGGTGTGAAGGTCTTCCCCTTCCTTTGCCTTTGGAGGTGATACTAGGGTTTACCCCAAGCCCTTTAGCCGAGACTCTTGGGTTCAGAGAGATTGGAACATCTCTTGATCGAAGGTGGAAATGGATAGAAGAGGACTGGTTGGACGAGTCAGTTTTTGTTAGGGGGGGGGCTACTAGATTTGTGATGGAGCAAATTTTTTTGGGGGGGGTTGAGGAGCAGTTTTGAGTGGGGATGGGACTTTTGTGAGGGGAGCAAGTAAATTTTTGTCCTCATTTAAAGATAAAACATTCATATGCTTGCTAAGTGAAGAAGTATTTATACTTGGTAAGGAATGCGAACTTGGACGAGGCTCCGGCTGTTGAGTATGTCCCTCGTCTGCTACTGCAGCCATTCCTTCTGGTTGATCCAATGGTTGATCTACGGCTTCTGTCGCATGATGTTCTTCAACCAGGACTGGGTTCGAGTCGATTTCCTTTGAGCTTGAGGCCCCTGATCGTCTAACCCACTTCTTTTTTCCAGAAGGTGATGGAACATAGTTTGGGCAATTCTTTGCCAAGTGTCTTGTTTCATGACATTTGTGGCATCGAAACGAGAGCCCCTCATAGTCCAACAACTGTTGTTTGTCTTAGATTGCCAAATTAAATTAAAATGTTCCCGGAGGCTAGTTTTGATGTTCAAAGAAACTAATATCCTGGCTACCTTCCTAATTTTCGTCTGCTGATAAGAAAGGTCCGACTCTATGAAGGTCCTTGGCGCCTTTCCAATGTCACTGAGCGATGTCGGGTTCCAGAATTCCCAGGGTAGACCTGGAAGGCGAACCCAGACTGGAATTGTGTCTAGTCTCTCAGTATCCGCATCGAACAAAGGTGACCACCTCTTTAGCTGAAAAGGGGTTTTCCCATATGTCCAGACTTTCTTGAGGATGAGGTCTGCATCCTCTTTGCAACTGAAGCGGAAGCCAAACCATCCCTTTGCCAGCGGTGTGATTTCCGGGCCTTCACCTTGAAACCTTGTCCAGTTGGTCCTAACCCATTCTTCCATTTTCTCCTGAGTAGGGTTTCGCCCTCTGATTTTCCCAACTAGGGCCAATTTGTCCATCTCCTGGGCTTCCACCATAGAGACACCAACTCTGTAGATTAGGTTAAACGCTCCTCCAAAAGGATTTAGACAGTGGTTTTTCCGTTTTTTGGAACTGGGTAGGGTTTCCTCCGAACTTCTATCAGAGGGGGTACCTTCGCTTTCCGAGATGGGGTTTCTAACTGGGCTGCTCGGGAGGCCGTCCAATGGTTCAGAGGCCTGCTCTTTATCTCCTGTGGATGCTGGCTGTGCCACTAAGGGTTCGCTCCCTCTGTTCAAGTCTCCATCTAGCCGTGAGTGTTGTGGCTTTGCTTGAAATGGATCAGTGATGAGGATTGCTGCATCGGAACCCTGAGGAGGTTGTCCTGTAGAGAAAAGTGAGTACGGGGCTCCTCCCAGTGCTGGATTTAGCGGCCGTGCTGCAAATAGCCCTAGCAAATCCTCCTCAGGCAATGAGTCCGACACCCTAGCCTCAGTTCCAGTTGGCAGGTTTTCTAGGATGTTTTGGACTGTTTTCGGTGACAGGATTTCGGTGATTTCCGGAGATGAGAAGATGTTGAGCTCTTGCCATGGGTCATCCGAGTAGTCCACCATGTCTACCGGTAACCTTGCTCCTGGCTCCATAACGATCGCGACCGTTTCCTTCCCGTTCCAAGGTTTCGACGAAAACCACCTACTGTTCCTTCTGCATCCGTCAGCCTAAAAAGTTATAAAAACTATAAAAAAGTCTCTGTCCTCCGTGGAGCCCCCATGGGCTCCCACATTAATCTTGCCGCATGAATTCGCCGCAGTTTCGCATCCACCGCAGACTTTTCAATCCCTTATCTTATCTTATCAATCATATAATATATTATTTTTCCTTTCATGGAGTATCTGCGTTATTTGCACTGGGTATTTGTGTAAGAAATGATTTTGCTGTTTCATCGGTATTAGAGCCCTTTCTTGTACAAGACAAATCCTTTGCCATAAAAAACAACAAGACAGATCCGTTGCCATCAAAACCCGAGGTTTAGACTTGCTTGTTGTCCCAGGCTGCTACAACGCCAATTTTGTCGTACATCCACTTGTAGAATCATAGTTACACACAATCGAACTACACTTGCCATTCTTGTGGCTGCTGTGAGAAAAATGGTTTAATGGGCGAATAACATATCAGTCAATTTATAAAAATATTTATTCACAACCAATTTCTGTGCTCACGTGGAGTTTTTATCGCATCAACTGCAAGATTAAGCTGTCGTTCATTAATACGTGAAAGAGGTATCACAGAATTGTCGCTGCCAATCATAAATCGTTGAACAGAGTTTCACTACCACCGCCAACCATCGTTACTGCTGGGTGAATTTGTCAACACGTAGGGGTTGTCACAGTTCATTTGATCAACTCGGGAAAGAATTTTGGGTTCACTCGAAATAAGACAAGCATTTATTATCTGTATCGGGCTTTTGCATAAAATAAAAAATTGTAGTAGAGTGGGTTTCCCAGAAGACTGTTCACTCGAATCATTGTGGTGGAGCGGTTGTCGCAAAAAACTGTAGATCCCATTCTGTCCGGCGTTGGGTTGGACAATAGTATACTGCTACCAAACCGCATTTCTAAAGATCAGAGTCGTGATAGCTAGGGAAGGATAGCCACTCCTTGAAAAATCGAACCCCTTCAAATAGTGACTCTTTTGAACCCAATAAAATCGTTACTTCTCATAACCATAGTTGTCGGTTGTTTTAAAATTAAATAAAAGCTTAAAAACGCCACCCCAAGTCATTCCATAAAAGTGTATTAATAAATAATACATATTACATATACGTTTAAAGTTACACTGTACATTTAAGAGGAAGAAATTGAAATAAAATATATAGTGAATTATTAAAATGAGTATTAAGTAAACCTTAGGTTAAATTTCAAAGTTATAAAAAGAGTATTATAAATAATACTTAAGTTTCAAATCAAAGGATTATAAAGGGAGTGTATTGTAAAAAGTTCAAGTTTTAGGTATTAAAGTATTATTTAAATCATAATGAAGGTCTTTTTCGAAGGAAGCTTAGACAAAAAAAAAACCAATTGGGTCTAATAGTGAAAAACAAGGGAGATTTCCAAGCACTTTAAAAACTTATGCTTCAGTGTTATTCCAAATAAAAGGAACAATTAGAGGGAAAGACATTACTATTTCTATTGCTCCCGTCGAACACAATAATTATATGAGTGTTGACTTTGCTAATGAGATAGCGATTTCAGAGTCAAATATAGGTGAAAGGTTAGACCTTTGGAAAATACGAAAGAATATGAAATAAGCAATTTACAGCTCAACATTGGAGATTATACTTGCGTCTCACAATTTATCGTTAAATCCTTGTGGAATAGTGACAATGACCTAATTTTGGGATTACCATGGATAGAAACATTGAGTACTTTTATTTTAAATGCTAAAAAGAAGTTTCTGACTTTTCCCTATAAAAAGAAGAAAATCACATTCCAAGACATTAACATGAAGTCAGAATTAGAAGTTGTGTCATTTGAAGACTTCAAATAAATATCAAAGGTGATGTCGCAGGGAAATGAGAAATCAACATAAACAATACAAAAATAATTCGATAAGATTATTGCAGATAAAGAAGAAGAGATCTCTCGTCTAAGAGATCATAACAAAATTACTTATGCAAATCAAGAAGGCAAAGGATAAAGTTCAATGCAATCAAAAGTTAGAAGAGGAGAATCGAGATCTTCAAAAACAATTATTAGGAAAGAACAAAGAAAGCTCTACCTTAAAAAAGGTTAACCAAGAATTGCTAGAGCAATTAAGAAGTTTAAAAGAAAGAAAGCACAAAAATCAAGACAATTAATATGACATCGTCAAGTCAAACTATAAGGACGAACTCTTATACTTAAGGAAACTCAAGTAGGACATGCTTATACAAGTTAAGAAGCTTAAGTAGGAGAATAAATCTTTACAAGAAAAGGGAGATTCCAAGGGATCAATTGTCAACAAAGAAACGATGATTGGCGCAATAAAGAAGTCATCAAAGGCTCAAATTCAAAAATCAGAAAAGGGAAGCAATACAAAGCTTGTTAATGCTCAAATCCAAAAGACCCATCATATTGTCACATCGCTACAAGCATCAACATAAAATGTTTTCGAAAAACAATCACAGAAATCGTTAGAGGCACTAAAAGTTGAAGTTCCTGGAAGCACTTCACAAGCAACTCGAGTACCGTATCGCCATCCAAATCATAAGAGTCGTTATGATCGACGACAAGGACATGAGGAAAATTATCGGTATTATTCCTACAAAGAGCAAAAACCAAATCGACAATTCCAGACAATTGATCATCAAATAATTTTCATGAAAAGTAAATCTTGGATGGATGACTTCACAAATGACAGAACATTTCCACACAATGTTTAAAAGAATCTATCGTCTCACTTCGTCAAGTGTCGCAACTAACAACACACAATGTCATGAGAAAGCGTTACGAGCAATAACAAGGGACAAAGTCTTCCATAATTATGCTTTGAGGGAAAAACAATTCTAAGGGAGAGGCGATGTAATGAACAAAATATATAATAAATAAATATTAATAATCAAATAACTAATACTTAATGAAGAGTCACTTTGATGAAAAGTTATGCCTTTTTATGAAAGGGCACCCAGCATGTGTATTTATACAAGTAGCATTCTCATTGTAATATGATCATTATCTTATCAATCATTTAATATATTATTTTTCCTTTCATGGAGTATATGCGTTATTTGCACTGGGTATTTGTGTAAGAAACGATTTTGTCGTTTTAGTGCCCAAACCCCTAGCAAGCAAAGCATTTGACTTTGCTCAAATCCTTCTTCGTCCACCCTGTTCTTGCCACGGCTTAGCCCCACCTTGCTTGGGGCCCTTCTTGGACTTCTCCTTCCCTTTGGCTGTCAAAGCCACATTTCCTTGTCCTCCGTACTGTTTGAAGAGCTCCCCTGTGCAAGACCTCTTCAGGTATCCTCCTGCACAAAGTCATCCCAACCCATGGCTTGGCCACGCCATTCACTGCTGTCCGCACTAGTTCACTGCCATAGACAATTTCCCTAACTGCTGCCAGCTCGTCTCTCACCTGAGATATCCTAGTAAGGTAGGATGTCACACCCTTAGCTTTGGCCATCTTAATACTCTTCAGTTTCTCCCTCAAGACCATCTTCCGATTTTCATTAGAGCTTTGGTATAAAATTGAAATTGGTTAAGGCCTCCCACATTAGATAAGCACGGGTCTTTGTGGTCAAATATGGGATCACTTGAACCTTCACCGCATCAAGGATGATCCTTCTCGCCTTGATGTCCATTTTGTTGAAAGTTGCTAGTGCTACTACATCAGTGTCTGGGGGTACTTAAATTGGATTAGCTTGTGTGCTATTTACCATCTCATCCCACAACACATTTTCTTTGCAATATAAGCATTATTCTAGCCTTCCATGGAACAAAATTCCCAACTCCATCTGGCCTATCCTCCAACTTCAACCTCGTGGCCATCTCACTGAAGTTTAAAAGTTCAAGAAAGTTCTGCACACTGAACAAAAGAAGTCTCACTGTCAGTCTGAAAATTTCAGTCCACAAATCTGTCCCTAAGCTTTGATACAATGTAAGTTTTCAGTAAGATTTCTCAATCCTAGTTTTCCAAGGTTTTGAGTCAAGATTAAATTCCCACGCAAACTTTCAATCTGCTGGATATGAGTGTTTTACATCACATTTTAATCTCGACATAACTAGAAAGCAGAAAAAAATAATTCTCTCACACATGAAAATTTTCAGATTTTGAGTTTTTGGCCAACTGCACAGGGAAAACTTGCCAGAGAGTTTTATTATTTCTTCAGCAAAATAATACAACAGCAGCAACAACTTATCTCAACTGGCGGAGGACACATTCATTGCCTCGAATTCTGTGCCATGAATTTATGGAAATTTGTGCCTTTGTCAGGCTCTAACGAACTGTGCATCAATCCTTCAAATTTTGTGTAGAACTCAGTCCTGTCATGGAATACGTGCCCAATAAAACAACAGTAAACTGCCTTGAATTTCATGCCCTTAGCCTAAAAATCGTGATGTATGGAATGCTATATGAACTGCTGCAATTTAATGCAGTACAACCCTCAAAATCTGTGTTGGCTGCCTGGGAATTCGTGCCCAACTTCACTGCTTTGGAATGCATGCTAACCTCCTTGATTTCTGCATTGCATTAATTCTCCTGTAGTTGCATCTCTAAAGAAGACAAGGTCTCTATGAGGTATCTATTGGACTTGGTAAAGAGTCTTATGAAGATGAGAATGACTGGCTAAATGACAGTGATAGAGCTTTTGGAACAATATGTCTGGCAGTTTCTCCAAGCTTGCGCTACTTTATTGATTCTGCTGAATACCCAAAGGATCTATGGACAAAATTGGATAGAACCTTTGGCAAGCATAATGAGAATCATTATAGCAATTTGGAGAGCACACCTAGCACACCAGAAGAGTTCTTTCTTCAGATGTCTCGGCCTCTATTCTCTCTGATGAAGTTGTTCAAGATGAAGAATAAGCAAAATCTTCCACATTGTCAATTCGAATTGAACAAAGTCTCCTTGGAGTGACTCCTTCTCCTGCTGCTCCAGAAGTTTATGAGATCTCTGATATGTCATCTTCTCATATAGGTGATCCAAAAGAAGACATTCGAATCTCTCTTATTGAAGAAAAACTCTCCTTCCATTCTATGCAAGTATTCTCCAATGATTCTTCTATTTTAAATTCTGTGCAAAGTTTGCCAGTGATTGCTTCAGAAAATGAAGAGGAATTCGATTTCTCTCTCTCTCTAATGTTGCTGATGGTGTGCAGAAAAGTAATATTTTGATTTTTTTGGAAATAATATTAGATTGTAGGAGTGATCAATTCACTCTCTTTGATCTAGAGCTTCCAGCAAATTCTTACATGATTGCATGCACCAATACTCGGAATTTTGTTGAAGAAGGAGAAAATTGTGCATCTACCATTGAAGAAGGAGAAAATTGTTCCATACTCTTGGATCTGATATGACCTTTTTGGTTCGAGTTTTAAGTTTCAAGAGCCTCCAGTCATGCTTGTAGTTGTTCTCATCAATTTTGGTGTGAAAAATCAAGTACCGCAAGTCTCTTTCAAAATTGCTGTTGGGGATTTGATGTTAGTTTTCTCTCATGAGTTTGGTGATATTAAATTTTGTGCATCAGTAGTTATTTTTGAAGCTATATCATATTATGGAGCTCAAGCATTCGCTCTCCACAGTCTCAGGGCTTCTCTACTTTTCTATTTGATCACATGCTCATCTCCTCATAGAACTAGTAAAGATGGAGACATTTTGCATTCGCCTGGACACTTGCTCCTAACACTTGGAGCTGATTTTACCTCACATGGTTTGTTGTTCAAGGCTGCAATATATCAGTTGCTTGGGTTTTCCTCACATGGTTCGAATTCTCAAGCACTTTTGCTCTCACATCAGTTGATCTCAGTTGCTCTATATGGGCCCAGTTTTCATCTTGCAGCTGTCTATGTTTCTGATTCAGTTGAGCATATTTTTCTTCTTCCAAAGAGGAAAATTCCTCCAGACATAATCATTTAGTTTGGAGAGGTTCACATGCATAGTTCTAGGATGCTGCTGTACAGAAGAACCAAAATACTACATTGCTGCTGCAGATTGCAGCAAAAATTTTTACAAAGTTTTATTCAAAACTTGTTTTTCTGTTTCACTGCTTATCTTGAGGGGGGGTTTTCCCCATTTTCCTTGGTTTATTAAGCAACTTTTAATTCTTTTAGATTGTAATGGGTGACTTTTGGCCTAGTTGCCAGGGCCCAAGTTGTCCAAGTTAGGATTAAGGGGGGGTGTTAGGATTATATAATCCTCCCTTGCCCATATATAGTCTATTAGATCATTTTTTTAACTCATGAGTCATTTGCTAGAGTTTGGTGTCACCATGATATTGGTGCCACTGGTGCCACTAGTGTGCCATTTGGTGCCACCGGTGCCAATCCTTACACTTTAGAAGCCACTCCGAGTGCCACTGACAACCTCTATCAGTTGGTTGTAGTTGGTAGGTGGTTAGGCTGAGTCTTTCTTCAGTTACATTCAGTTAGATCACATTCAGTCAGTCTAGCACTAGTTATGCATGGCTGCATGGGGAAGTGGTGCCTTTTTCTACTTACCTTGTCAGTTTAACTGATTGTTGGACTGATTTAGTTATCACGAGTTAGACTAGTGGCTCCCATGCAGTGATTTAGACACTCCTAGTTAGCCACTCAGTTAGGATTGAGTTGGTAGATTCGAATCTTATCCACATGGTTTGAATTCTTCGGATTGTAATACTGTTGTATACTGTTGGAATTAATGATTATTATTGTTGTAATTTACTGAGCAATACTTATCTGTTTCCTGTGAAATTTGTCTTGTTCAGTGTACAATTTTCATTCCATACAACTGCTTAATTATACAATTCAATTGCACTCATTGCCTATAGATCAATGGCACAATAATTTAACACATAATTCACACATACATGAAAATTTTCAGATTCTGAGTTTTTGGCCAACTGCACAGGGAAAACTTGTCAGAGAGAGAGTTTTATTATTTCTTTAGCAAAATAATACAACAGCAGCAACAACTTATCTCAACCGGTGGAGGACACATTCATTGCCTTGAATTCTGTGCTGAAATCAGCCTTGAAATCGGTGCTATGAATTTATGGAAATTTGTGCCTTTCTCAGGCTCTCATGAACTGTGCATCAGTCCTTCAAATTTTACGCAGAACTCAGTCCTGTCTCGGAATACGTGCCCAATAAAACAGCAGTAAACTGCCTTGATTTTCATGCCCTCACAGCCTAAAAATCGTGATGTATGGAATGCTATATGAACTGCTGCAATTTAATGCAGTACGGCCCTCAAAATCTGTGCTGGCTGCCTGGGAATTCGTGCCCAGCTTCACTGCTTTGGAATGCATACTAATCTCCTTGATTTCTGCATTGCATTAATTCTCCTGTAGCTGCATTGGAATGCGTGCCCACAATTATCTCCCTTCAGCTGCTGCATTCTCCTTCTCTTGTTTAAAATTTGTCTTGCTCTCTCAATGCTCATGAAAAAGCAAGTTGAAAAGCCTTCCCTTTCTCTTTCGTTCGAGTTATTAAGGTAGTTGAGTGGTCACCAATTCCAAGGGCCCACATTGAGTTTGGTGCATTTAAATCAACGGATGAGATTATTGCACTTTTTCTCTCCATTAATTATTTTCCACTCAACTACAACTTAAATATATCAAAAAGTCAGTTTAATCCCTAAAGTGAAATTAAATGCTCATCTGAAGTCATTTAATGCAAGGGTCATGTATTTTCCTCTTTTTAGTTACTTAGGCAAAAATCAGTCGGGGAACAACTTCCTAGGTACAAAATTTAACAAAAGGAAGATATAACTTTTGGTATCGAGGATATATTTCTCGACAAAAATAAAATGGAGCTTCATTGTGAGAAAACAAGGAATATTCTCTCATACTGATCCAAGAGGCGTGAATGCTGTATTAAAACTTTAGAAGGATTATTCAAAACAATGTTATTAGCATCGCTATATGTTCGAGTGACAAGAGAATTTAATTATTTATATGAATGTTGTTATCGCTAATCAATTATTAATTCTAGAGCCTGTTATAACCGAAAAGAAAAACATTTTTGGTAAAAAGGAATACAAAGTTGAAGATTTATAGCTAAATAAGTGATGATTAAAAATTCACATCCAAATTCAATGTTAAGTCTATATTTGATAAAAATGTTGACATAATTCTGGGTTCACCTTGGATGGAGACATTGGGTACTTTTGTTTTCAACACATAGAAAAGTTTTTGACATTTTCTGGTAAGAAGAAAAAAATTACCCTGCAAGACGTTACAATAAAGTTAGATTCAGAAGCTCCATCATTCGAAGACTTTAAAGATTTCTCAAATGTAATCTCCCAAGAAAATCAGATGTCAATACAAAAGATACAAAAGGAATTTGAAAAGGTTGTCGCTGACAAGGAGGAAAAACTTTGTAGCCCAATAAACACTAATCAAAACTTACTAACCCAAATCAAGAAACACAAGAAGAAAAAGAAAGGCGATCAAAAGTTTGAACAAGCTAATCAGAATATCGAAAAGAAGTATTGGAAAAGGATGAAGAAATTTGTCACCTTAAGAATCATAGTCAAGGCTCGATTCAACAGATTCAGAAGTTAAACGACAAATAGAAGTCACAACAAGAAACGTCGAAGAAACTTTTTAGTAAAGTATCTTTGATCGACAAGGAAACAATGACTGACCCAGTTGCAATAGGAGAGTCATCTGACATTAAAATCTAGACATCGTAAAAAGGAACAAACACAGACACAATCAAATTATTACCAGAAATGTCAAAAGTCGAAGACTTTAACAAACAATCATAAGAGATCAGAATATCTTATTGTCATCCAAATCACTAGAATCATTATGACGAACAACAAGGTCAAATGGAATACAAACAATATTCTTCTTACAAACAGATGAGCTATGATTTCGAAAAGGAATAGCGGCAAAATCAACAAACTGTGTGGAAGCAGAAAATGAGGAGTTTCATCCAACCAATTGATCAGAAAAAGGTTCCAATGAAGGTTAACTTGGGATGGATCAATTCACAAATGATAAAACATTTTCACTCAGTGTTTTGAAGACCTTATCATTTTTCCTCATCAACTGTCATGACCCCAGGAACGAAGGATCATGACAAGACAGTGTGAACCAGATCTATTAATAAAGTCTTTCCATATATCTGTATGGTTTGAGGACAAAGCATTTCTTAAGGGGAAGGCGATGTAACATATATAAATATATATTAAATAACAATAATAGTAATAAACAATAAAATGATAATTAATAATTAAATATGTTTTCACTCAGTGTTTTGAAGACCTTATCATTTTTCCTCATCAACTGTCATGACCCCAGGAACGAAGGATCATGACAAGACAGTGTGAACCAGATCTATTAATAAAGTCTTTCCATATATCTGTATGGTTTGAGGACAAAGCATTTCTTAAGGGGAAGGCGATGTAACATATATAAATATATATTAAATAACAATAATAGTAATAAACAATAAAATGATAATTAATAATTAAATATGTTTTCACTCAGTGTTTTGAAGACCTTATCATTTTTCCTCATCAACTGTCATGACCCCAGGAACGAAGGATCATGACAAGACAGTGTGAACCAGATCTATTAATAAAGTCTTTCCATATATCTGTATGGTTTGAGGACAAAGCATTTCTTAAGGGGAAGGCGATGTAACATATATAAATATATATTAAATAACAATAATAGTAATAAACAATAAAATGATAATTAATAATTAAATATGTTTTCACTCAGTGTTTTGAAGACCTTATCATTTTTCCTCATCAACTGTCATGACCCCAGGAACGAAGGATCATGACAAGACAGTGTGAACCAGATCTATTAATAAAGTCTTTCCATATATCTGTATGGTTTGAGGACAAAGCATTTCTTAAGGGGAAGGCGATGTAACATATATAAATATATATTAAATAACAATAATAGTAATAAACAATAAAATGATAATTAATAATTAAATAAGGGTCACAACACTTTATTATGAATCATCAAGGTGCCCCTTAAGGAACATATATATGGGCTGTCTGATTGTAATCAATCATCATCTCATATTTAATTCACTATTTATTATTTATATATTTTGCACTTATGGATTATGACCAGTTGTCTTATTGCCAAATTTTATATTATAATGTTTGATGAGGTGAACTGATGGATACACTGTTTTTTATTTAAATCTTATCAATGCAATATCTTATTATATTTTCTGCACAAAACTATCTGTTTTTTGAGTTATTTTTTCCTTCTATTTGCTGAGCTTCATTGAGCCTTAAACCAAGATTTTCTGAGTTGCCGAGAGTTGTTGCGTCCCAGGTTGCCCAAGTTTTTGTGGGGTCCAAGTCTTATAACCTTGTTTTGTAGTTATCCAAGGCATTGCCAGTAGGCACTTTGGAAGGATGGGAGGAGTATAAAGAAGGAGAATTTAAGGAAGAGGACTTAAAAGTCATTTCTAGTGGGAATTATTGGAGCAACTATTTCTAGGAAATTGGCTTGACAAATTATATGGCCAGTCTTTTGTTTCGATTCTAAGAATTAGTTTATACATTGAAGAATCTGAATTTAAAGATTCTGCTGGGGCTCATAACCTGGATCAGAATCTGTAAATTTAACTATATGAAATGGAATTAAAAAAATACTTAATATGGTTTGGATTTTCCATATAATGTACTAAAGAACAAGATCAACGCACCAATATGTCTATTTGTTTTTTATATTATAGTACACTTCCAATGCCACACATTTATAGAGTAATCGGCATAAACAGGAAAATGAACATAATTAAGAAGATCCAGTTCACACAATTTGCACTTCAAAAACTTTGCAGGGATCATTGCAAAAAGCCCATGAGAAAATTGAACATGTCTGTTGTTGGATAATATTGGTTACTTTATATATAATAATTAGGTTGTTATCCTGTGGTGAAGATTACTACTGAGCTTGGTATCTTAACTGACACTGTTGAAGAAGTACATAAGTTGTCTATCGACTTGCAAACATTTTGTGTTCAGTTTTGTTCACTTTTAAGAGTCCAATTTTCATGGCCCTGTGGCAAAAGTTTTTTTTGTTTACTATGTTTCTTAAGTTATTGTGTACATAGAATCAAAGCACAGGTTTAATAGGTTAATATTTTTATTAGATGCCATCTTGAATGATTCTTATTATTGATAAATTGAGGTGCCTCTTTATATTCTTAAGCTGTGATAATCATTTATGTTATTCATGGATCAGGTTGGATCGAAGGTTGCTGCAGTTTCACGAAAGACGAATACAACAACTCATGAGATTCTTGGTGCAATGACAAAAGGAGACACTCAAATTGTATGCTTTACCAGATCTCCTTTTTTGTTGAATTTAAAACCATATCCTTTGAGCTGCTGATCTGGTAGTTTGATTGTAATGTTATTTTCTACCTAGTGAATAGGTTTTCTAAAATGTCAGTTCTTGTGTCCTATCTGTGAGATTCATAATATAATGCTCTGAAGAATGGTATCAGTGAGTACAATGTTAGAAAGAATGCCAGGTAGGAGTTGAATGTTTGAAAGAATACTAAGCCATCTGTATTTGGCAATATTTAACTCTTAGCATAGTTTGAAACAGTTTTTAATTCTTCCAGAGGTCCATCTTTTTATTATGTTTTGATGCATTTTGAAACGAACAAAGTTCATTTACTAGCAAAAATCCAACATATGAAGGACAAACCACATAAATCCATATAGGACAAGTAATAAATAGATAATTAATAGGAATATTATAGAGAGAGGAGAAGGATCTGAACTCTTTGCTGAGCTTAATCCGACTGAAGCAATCTAGGTCCCAAAATCTCAGAACCATAGAGAACAGTGGGTCGGATAAGGGAGTCCATGAGGGACATCTTGGACGAGATGTCCTGAAAATGGTGTCTAAAGCACTGTCTCTCGAAGAGGGCTAAGGATCCGTAACCCTCGTTGACCCTGTTAGATTTTTATCAATTATGACAGTATTATCTTAGGATCTTATCTGAGAGAATAACATGCACAACAATCAATCACAAGAGACAATAGACACAAAGATTTTCCTCGGGGAAACCATAAAGGAGAAAACCCCGCAACTTCCTCAGAGATAGAATAAGCACCAATGGCAGCAGTAAAACCCAAAGACAGTAAGATGATCTCCAATAGCTGTTCTTTCTCTTATCCCAGCTCCTCCTCTCTGACTCATGCGCTACAATTGAGTGTGAGTGACTGTGTGATAAATAGAGAGGCTCACTCTCTATTTATATTAGTTTCCGACTTGACAATAACTTATCAGGGCCGACTTCTCAAGGAGAGTCTAATAACCCTAGTGCCCCACAACTGCGGGGACTTTAACCCTTGATCAACTAGGAGGGTTAACCTCTATGACTTTACATGACTTGTTTACATTATTGATTCTCCTGATAGGAACATCAGGGTATGACATGACTCAATTAAATTAATAATACTTCCTGATAGGAACATCGGGGTACAATACATAAAATATACAGGTGAATACATTCCGAAGTTATAAATACATCAACACTCCCTCTTAACTAGGAAGGTATTCTCTTGACACAATTCATTAGTACAAGTCTTTTTCTCTGGATCAAGTTTGGATCATCATCAACGGATCATTTCTGGATCATCATCACTGGATCATCATCAAAGCTGGATCATCATGGATCATCATCAAAGCTGGATCATCATGGATCATCATCAACATTATTGCTTCCGCCATCTCGATCAACTGGTGTTATCTCTCAATTCTTCTCGTCATAGGAAGTTCTACAGAGCCAGCCCTTTTTCATCTTGGTTGTAGGCCTAGCCTCCACGTAGGTCTTCATCTTCTTCAGCACTTATATCTAACCCAGTCAGAAAGGCCCGCCCAACACTTACATCTGACCATGGGAGGGCCTAGCCTGCCCCCATGTCAAAATGGCCCAGCGCTTACATCTGACCATGGGAGGGCCCGGTCTGCCCCCATGTCAGAATGGCCCAGCCCTTACATCTGACCATGGGAGGGCCCGACCTGCCCCCATGTCAGAATGGCCCTGCCCTTACATCTGACCATGGGAGGGCTCGGCCTGCCCTCACGTCAGAATGGCCCTGCCCTTACATCTGACCATGGGAGGGCTCGACTTGCCCTCATGTCAGAATGGTTCTGCCCTTACATCTGACCATGGGAGGGCCCGACCTGCCCCCATGTCAGAATGGCTCTGCACTTATATCTGACCATGGGAGGCCCCGCCTACCACCATGTGAGAATGGCTCACGGACTCATCACTTCCTCTTGGAAGGAACCTCGATCTGGAGAACACCAAGCTTCTCCTTGAAGTACTCAAACTTCACTTTGGCTAATGGCTTGGTCAACACATCAGCTATCTGCACGTCCGTCGCAACATATTAGAGCTTCACTGCTCCTTTCTGCACCATATACTTGATATAGTGGTATTTGATCTCGATATGCTTCAACTTGTCATGAAATACCGGGTTCTCCGACAACTTCACACAACTCTGGTTGTCGCAATATATACAAGTAGCATCCAACTGGAGATCAAACAGATCAGATAGTAGCTTCCTCTGACACACTGCTTCACAACAAGCCGAACAAGCTGCGACATACTCTGCTTCGGCTGTACTTAGTGCCACACAGGATTGTTTCCTGCTAAACCAAGAGATCACACCTGATCCCCTACTGAAGCAGCACCTCGAAGTGCTCTTCCTATCAATGGCACTGCCTGCCCAATCAGAATCCACATAACCTTCCAGGTTAATCTTTTGATCCGCCTCATACTTGAGCCCATAATCAACTGTACCCTTCAGGTACCTCAGAATATCCTTTGCAGCAATCAGGTGAACATGTCTGGGATCCGTCAGGAACTGGCTTAATGTGTTCACAGCAAAACAAATATCTGGTCTCGTATTCGTTCGGTACATTAAGGACCCAATCATATGACGATACATCGTAGCATCAACCAACTCTGATGAAGCATCACTCAATAGCTTCAGGTTCGATGCCATAGGTGTGGTCATGGCCTTGCAGTCCATCATCTTGAACCTCTTCAGAATCTCTACTGCATACTTCCCTTGTCCTAGGGAGATTCCCTCTGCATTTTGCCACACCTCCATGCCTAGAAAGTAGTGCATCATACCCAAGTCCTTCATCTCGAATATGGCAGCAAGCTTCCTCTTCGTATCAGTAATCAACCCATCCTCACCTATTACAAACAGATCATCTACATACAGTAGGAGTGTCACTGGGTTCCCTTCTTCAACCTTGTAGTAAAGGTTGGAATCTGCTTTACTCTTGGTAAAGCCCAAACTGGATAGGAAGCTGTCATTTCTGTCGTACCATGTCCTGGGTGCCTGTTTCAAACTGTACAGGGCTTTCTTTAATTTACACACGAGTCTCCCTGTCATGTGTCTCAAAACTGAGTGGCTACTCCACATACACTTCCTCTTTCACTACACCATTCAAGAAAATAGTCTGGACATCCATCTGGTGTATCTTCCATTTCATTACTGCAGCCAGAGCAAGTACTGATCTGATGGAAGTGTATCTGGCTACAGGTGCAAGAGTTTCTTCATAATTTATTCCTTCTTTCTGGGAGAAGCCATGAGCCACAAATCTTGCTTTATATTTCTTTATGCTACCATCTGCAGCATGCTTGATCTTGTAGATCCATTTGGAAGTCACAACAGACTTCCCTTCTGGTCTTGGGACAACATCCCAGACATCATGCTTCATGATCAACTGGTACTCCTCGATCATAGCATCTTTCCACTCTTTCTTTTCTGCCTCTTCTTCATAATTGGAAGGTTCTTTATCAATGATGTCACATAATAGGGCTACATAACCGGAGCAGGATTTGGTTCTTTTCCTCGCTCTGTGTATTTCTTCTGGAGGCCCATGTTAGTTTTTCAACATTAAGCTAGCATATCATTAGGATCTTTAACTGAGAGAACACCAAACACAACAATCAAACACAAGAGACAATGAACATAGTGTTTTTCCTCGAGGAAACCATAAATGGAGAAAACCCCGCAACTTCTTCAGAGATAGAATCAGCACCAAAGTGAAACCCAAAAACAGTAAGACAATTTCCCGACAGCAGTAAGCTCTTTCCTCTAGCCCCAGTGTCTTTCCCTTCCTCAACTATGCGCTACACTTGAGTGTGTATGAGTTGTGTGCTAAATAGAGAGTCCAGCTCTCTATTTATACTAATCCCGACATGACTAAAACCCTACTAGGGCCGACTTCACTAGGTGAGTCTAATAACCCTAGTGCCCTGGAACTGCGGGGACTTTAACCCTTAGACAATAGGAGGGTTACCCACAATGATTTGACATGACTTGTTTACATTATAGATTCTCCCGATAGGAACATCGGGGCATGACATGACACAAGAACATCCCGGAATAAACATCGGGTTACAATAGATAAGAAATACAAGTGAATACATTCCGAAGTTACAATTATATCAGCACTCCCTCTTAACTAAGAAGGTATTCTCTCGACACAATTTTCATCACTGGTCATCTTCTCTGGATCTTCTTGTCATCTGCATTTTTCAAGTCTTCTTCGTCTTCAAGTCTTCTTTGTCTTCAAGTCTTCTCTGTCTTCAAGTCATCTTCGTCTTTGGATCTGGATTGTCACTCGATCTGGATCATCATCACTGGATCTGGATCATCACTCGATCTGGATCATCATCATTGGCTCTGGATCATCACTCGATCTGGATCATCTCTGGAGCATCATCTCTGGATCTGGATCATCTTTGCTGGATCATCAATACTGAATCTTCACAGGTGCTATCTCATGATTCTTCTCGTCACAGGAAGTTCTATAGAGCCAACCCTTTTTCATGCTGGATGTAGGCCTAGCCAACATGTAGGTCTTCGCCCAGCACTTACATTTGATCATGTAGGAACTAATCCTATAATCATATCAGAAAGGCAACGCCTAGCACTCACATCTGACCATGTGGTAACATACCCACAACCTTGTCAGAAAGGCCCAACACTTACATCTGATCAACCAATGATCGTAGAAAGGCCCAACACTTACACTTGGCCATGCGAGCAACCAATCCTCCATGCCAAAAGGCTCCTGCACTTACATCTGATCAACCAATGATCGAAGAAAGGCACAACACTTATATCTGATCAACACATGATCGAAGAAAGGCTCAGCACTTATATCTGATCAACACATGATCGAAGAAAGGCTCTACACTTACGTTCGACACATACAAGGAACCAATCCATCTGCATGTTCGAAAAGGTGTGCACTCACATATGATCTTGTAAGAACCAATCCTATTGTCATATCAGTATGGCCCCCAGTTCTAGACTGAGCTACCTGGTAACTGACCAGGCGCCTCCATTCTCCAGGAGAATGGTAGTTGCCCTTACATCTGTCCTACTTGACAGAATGGCCAACACTCACATCTGACATGGAAGGAACCAATCCTCTCACCATGACAGAATGACTCGGCCCTTATATCTGACCTACTCGTTAGAATGGCTATGGATCTCAGCACTCATATCTGACATGGAAGGAACCAATCCTTTCGCCATGACAGAATGGCTCAGCCCTTACATCTGACCATGGAAGGAACCAATCCTCTCACCATGTCAGAATGGCTATGGGACTCATCACTTTCCCTTGGAGGAAACCTCTATCTGGAGAACACCAAGCTTCTCCTTGAAGTACTCGAACTTCACCCTAGCCAATGGCTTCGTCAATACATCAGCTATCTGTTCCTCCGTCGCAACATACTGGAGCTTCACTGCTCCCTTCTGCACCATATCCCTAATATAGTGATATTTGATCTTGATATGCTTCGACTTGTCATGGAACACTGGATTCTCTGACAACTTTACGCAACTCTGGTTGTCACAATGTATACAAGTAGCATCCATTTGGAGATCAAATAAATCAGACAGTAGCTTCCGCAGCCATACTGCCTCACAACTAGCTGAACAAGCTGCGACATACTTTGCTTCAGCTGTACTCAGTGCCACACAGGATTGCTTCCTGCTAAATCAAGAGATCACACCTGATCCCATACTAAAGCAACAACCTGAAGTGCTTTTCCTATCGATGGCACTGCTTGCCCAATCTGAATCAACATAACCCTCCAGGTTAATCTTCTGATTTGCCTCGTACTTGAGCCCATAATCAATTGTACCCCTTAGGTACCTCAGAATGTGCTTTGCAGCAATCAAGTGAACATGTCTCGGATCTGTCAAGAACTGGCTCAAGGTGTTCACAGCAAAGCAAATGTCTGGTCTCGTGTTCGTCAGGTACACCAAGGACCCAATCATCTGACAATACATCGTGGCATCAACCGTCTCTGATGAAGCATCACTCAATAGATTCAGATTCGATGCCAAAGGTGTGGCCATAGCCTTGTAGTCCATCATCCCAAACCTCTTCAGGATTTCTACTGCATACTTCCCTTGTCCGAGGGAGATTCCATCTGCATTCTGCCACACCTCCATACCTAGAAAATAATGCATCATACCCAAGTCCTTCATTTCGAACTTGGCAGCAAGCTTTCTCTTCGTATCAGCAATCAACCCATCCATACCTGTTACAAACAGATTATCTACATATAGTAGAAACGTCACTGGGTTGCCATCTTCAACCTTGTAGTAAAGGTTGGAATCTGCTTTACTCTTGGTAAAGCCCAAACTGGATAGAAAGTTGTCAATTTTTGCCATACCATGTCCTGGGTGCCTGTTTCAAACCGTACAGGGCTTTCTTCAATTTGCATACATGAGACTCTTTGTCATGTGTCTCAAAACCGAGTGGTTGTTCTACATACACTTCCTCTTCCACTACACCATTCAAGAAAGCAGTCTTGACATCCATTTGGTGTATCTTCCATTTCATTACTGCAGCCAATGCAAGTACTGTTCTGATGGAAGTGTATCTGGCCATAGGAGCAAAGGTTTCTTCATAATCTATTCCTTCCTTCTGTGAGAAGCCATGAGCCACAAATCTTGCCTTATATTTTTCAATGCTACCGTCTGCAGCATGCTTGATCTTGTCGATCCATTTGGAAGTTACAACTGACTTCCCTTCTGGTCTTGGGACAACATCCCAAACATCATTCTTCATGATTGATTCATACTCTTCGATCATAGCATCCTTCCATTCTTTCTGTTCTGCTGCTTCTTCATAGTTGGAAGGTTCTTTATTGATAACATCACATAGTAAAGCTACATATCCAGACCAAGATCTGGTTCTCTTTCTTTCTCTGTAATTCTCTTCTAGAGCCCCATATCTTTCGGCATCGTGGATAATTTCTCGTACCCAAGCAGGTTTCCTCTTGTGAGGATTCTTCTCCTGAGGTGGATCTACAGGTCTTTGTGGTTCTTCAAATTCTCGATCTTCTTGAATTTCTTCATTCATGGTTGTATCATGAATTCTGGGTGCTTCTGCTTCTTCAGTATCTTCAGCAGGTCTCTTTCTAGATTTGTTGTAAGCCGTGTCTTCATCAAATGTTACATCCTTGCTGATGTCGATCTTCTTGTATCCTGGGAAGTATATTCTGTAAGCCTTCGAGCTTTCAGAGTATCCCACAAATATACCCTTCTTTCCTGAAGGATCTAGTTTTGTTCTCTTTTCTTTTGGTATGTGTATGTACAATGGACAACTGAATATTCTGAGATGGCTGACTTCTGGTTTCTTGCCGGAGAAGACTTCTTCAGGAGTCGTGTTCTCAAGTACTCTGTGTGGAGTACGGTTCTGTACATACATCGATGTTCTGGCTGCTTCTGCCCATAGATACATAGGAAGATCTTGATCATGAAGCATTGCTCTTGCAGCTTTCATGATGGTTCTATTCTTCCTTTCTGCAACCCCATTCTGTTGTGGATTGTAAGGAGTGGACAACCCCCTCTTAATCCCTAATTCTTTGCATAAGTCTTTGAATTCATTTGATGTGAATTCTCCGCCATTATCTGATCGAAAGGTCTTGATCTTCTTTTCTGTATGATTCTCGATCAAGGCTTTGAATTCTTTGAACTTGCTGAGAACTTCATCTTTGTTCTTCATGAAGTAAATCCATGTCTTCCTTGAAAAGTCATCAATGAAAGAAACATAGTATACATACCTGCTTAGTGAGCTTGATGACATTGGTCCCAATACATCGGAGTGGATGATTTCCAAGATTCCTTTTGCCTTGCTCTCGCTACTTGGAAATGTCTTCTTTGTATTCTTTCCTTTCGCACATTTTTTGCAGACCCCTTCATGTTTTGCTTGAATTTCTGGAAGACCTTCAACAGCTTTGCTTATAAGTGGTATTGCTCTGTGATGCACACATGCAAGCCTTCTGTGCCGAAGTTCATTTGGCTCTACTGTGTCATGGACCATAGCTTGTTCTGGATGGCCCTTCAGCTTGTATAAGCCTCCTTCTTGTTCTCCAATCACTATTGCATCATCAATAGTCTTTCCTCTTGGCATCATCAATAGTCTTTCCTCTTGGCCACATGATGACTTGGCCATCTACAAATGCAACCCTCATACCTTTTGCATCCAATGCTGATATGGATAGAAGATTCTTCTTCAATCTTGGTACAAACAAGACATCTTTCATTTTTATAGATTTTCCGGAGTCTAGCTTGTAGGAGGATTCACCACTACCTTTTATGGGATGTTGGTAGTCATCCCCAAGCTTCACCTTATGGGGTGAATTTTGTTCGGATAGTTTCTCAAAGGATTCCTTGAAACCTGTCATGTGCTTGGAAGCCCCACTGTCAATAAGCCAATCTTTGCTTCCATGTGTGACAGTTCCGGTGAGAGCGGAGATCATAACATATTCATCTTCACTTTCTTGTTTTACTCTCTTCCTGGGAGGATCATCATATTTAGCAGTGTGAGCATGCTGTCTTCTTTTGGAGTTCCTCTTCTTCTTGGATCCATTCTTATTCTTGGAACATTTTTTAGCAAAGTGTCCTATTTCATCGCATGTATAACATCTGAGTCTGGATGGATCCCTTCTCATAAAGTAATTTTTTTGATGAGAATGCTTACCTTGGTGATGATGACTTTCTCTCTTCCTTTCTTGGAGTGTATTGTGAGAGCTTGATCTTCACTTCCCATCTTTTCTTTTCGAGCAGCTATCCGAGCTTCTTCTTGAGAGCATTCTTCCCACAGTCTACTGAACTTGACCAACTTCTTTCTAGCACATATTCCTTGGATGAAAGAATCCCATGACCTAGGGAGGCCATTCAATGTTGTCATCACAATTTCTGCATTCTCCACTTCTTCATCTACAACTTCTAGTTGTTCTTTGATCTGAGAGACCCTTGTGAAGTATGACTGGATGGTCTTCTCATTCTGGATCTTGACATTCTTCAACTGGTTCCTTGGAGTCATCTTCCGATTGATGTTCTTCCCTTCAAACAATTTGGTTAGGGCATCAAACATGGCTTTAGGTGTCTTGAGAGAGGACACCTGTGGAATGAGGTGATCCTTGATAGAATCAGCAATGATCCTCTTTGTCATAACCAACTTCTTCTTATGTAAGGCCTTGGCCTCATCTCCCTCTGGAACTGGAACCTCCTTTTGGATATAGGAGTTCAACTCATTTTCTTCCAAGACCAGGGAGATCCTATACTTCCAAGCTTGGAAGTTATCAGCTTCCTCAAGCTTTTCATCAAGCTTGGTATGATGAGACATCTTAACTGAAAACCTCAAATGGAAATACAAAAGATTTAGATCTTACCAGGTCAAGATGTTGGATTTGGATTTGAAGCTGAAGTCCTGCACCACTGGTTTAGGAGCAGATTAGGGTTTTGCTTTTCCGGAGTTTTGTCCAACCAAATGCTTTGAAATTGATCCCTAACTTCGATTTTGGGAAGGAGATCAATTAAGGCCTGGGCTCACTGGAAAATTCCACTTCTATGAAAAGCCTTAATTTCTGGCAGCGGTGTCGGGTCCAAAACTAAAAAACCTCAGAATTGGATTCTGCTTAGATAGAAAGATGCGCCCTAGGGAGGAGAGTTATTCCACCTTACTTTTGCTGAAAATATGTGGAGAGAGATCCACAAAATATGAAGCCCTGGTTCCTGCAGCTGCACAGTGTCTTCTTCTCAGGTTAGCTCTAATACCATGTTAGTTTTTCAACATTAAGCTAGCATATCATTAGGATCTTTAACTGAGAGAACAACAAGCACATCAATCAAACACAAGAGACAATTAACACAGTTTTTTTCCTCGGGGAAACCATAAATGGAGAGAACCCCTCAACTTCCTTAGAGATAGAATCAGCACCAAAGTGAAACCAAAAAACAGTAAGACAATCTCCCGACAGCAGTAAGTTCTTTCCTCTATCCCCAATGTCTTTCTCTTCCTCAACTATGCACTACACTTGAGTGTGTATGAGTTGTGTGCTAAATAGAGAGTCCAGCTCTCTATTTATACTAATCCCGACATGACTAAAATCCTACTAGGGCCGACTTCACTAGGTGAGTCTAATAACCCTAGTGCCCCGGAACTGCGGGGACTTTAACCCTTAGACAATAGGCGGGTTACCCACAATGATTTGACAGGACTTGTTTACATTATAGATTCTCCCAATAGGAACATCGGGGCATGACATGACACAAGAACATCCCAGAATAAACATCGGGTTACAATAAATAAGAAATACAAGTGAATACATTCCGAAGTTACAATTACATCAACACCCCATATCTTTCTGCACCTTGGATAGCCTCTCGTACCCATGCAGGTTTTCATTTGTGAGGATTCTTCTCTTGGGGTGGGTCTACAGGTTCCTGTGGTTCTTCTATTTCTCGATCTTCTGCTTGAGTTGCATCATTCATGGTTGAATCTCGAATCCTGGGTACTTCTATTTCTTCATAGTCTTCAACTGGTCTTTTTCTAGATTTGTTGTAAGCTGAGTCTTCGTTGAATGTTACGTCTTTGTTGATGTCGATCTTCTTGAATCCTGGGAAGTATATTCTGTAAGCTTTCGAGCTTTCACTATATCCCACAAATATACCTTTCTTTCCAGAAGGATTAAACTTTGTCCTCTTTTCTTTTGGAATGTGTATGTATATTGGGTAGCCGAATATTCTGAGATGGCTAACCTCTGGTTTCTTGCTAGAAAATACTTCTTCAGGTGTCTTGTTCTCGAGTACTCTGTGTGGAGTACAGTTCTGTACATACACCGCTGTCCTGGCAGCTTCTGCCCATAGATGCATGGGAAGATCTTGATCATGAAACATTGCCCTTGCAACTTCCATGATCGTTCTATTCTTCCTTTCTGCAACGCCATTCTGTTGTGGATTATATGGAGTGGTCAATTCCCTCTTAATCCCTAAATCTATGCATAATTCTTTGAATTCATTTGATGTGAATTCTCTGCCATTGTCTGATCGAAAGGTTTTGATCTTCTTTTTTGTATGGTTCTCGATCAAGGCTTTGAATTCCTTGAACTTGCTGAATACTTCATCTTTGTTCTTCAAGAAGTATATCCATGTCTTCCTAGAAAATTCATCAATGAAAGAAACATAGTATACATACCCACTCAATGAATTGGATGACATCGGATCGCATACATCGAAGTGGATGATTTCCAAGATTCCTTTTGCTTTGCTCTCGCTACTTGGAAATGTCTTCTTTGTGTTCTTTCCTTTCGCACATCCTTTGCAGACACCGTCATGTTTTGTCTATATTTTTGGAAGACCTTCAACAACTTTGCTTGCAAGTGGTAGTGCCCTATAGTGCACATGTGCAAGCCTTCTGTGCCAAAGTTCATTTGGCTCTACTGAGTCATGGACCAAAGCTTTTTTTGGTTGTTCCTTCAATTTGTATAGTCCTCCCTCTTGCTCTCCAATTACTACTGCATCATCTATGGTCTTTCCCTTTGGCCACATGAGAACTTGGCCATCTACAAATGCAACCCTCATGCCTTTTGCATCCAATGCAGATATGGAGAGGAGATTCTTCTTTAGTCCTAGTACAAACAAGACATTCTTCATCTTCATAGACTTTCCAGAGTCTAGTTTATAGGAGGATTCACCACTACCTTTTATTGGATACTAGTAATCATCACCAAGTTTCACCTTGTGAGGTGACTCATGTTCGGATAGTTTCACAAAAGATTCTTTGAATCCCGTCATATGCTTGGAAGCCCCGCTGTCTATAAGCCAATCATTGCTTCCATGTGTGATAGTTCCTGTGAGGGTAGAAATAAGAACATACTCTTCATCACTTGAAGATTCTTCACTTTCTTGTTTGACTCTTTTTGTGGGAGGATTATCATCCTCTACAGTGTGAGCATGATGTTTTCTTTTGTCCTTCATGTGAGAGTTTCTTTTGTTTCTAGGACAATTCTTGGCATAGTGTCCTATCTCATCACAAGTGAAACATCTGAGTTGAGTTTTTCTGGAGTGAGAATGCTTACCTTTAGAATGATGACAACCCCTTTTGTTTTTCTTGGAGTGTACTATGAGAGCTTGATCTTCACTTCCCATCTTTTCTTCTCGGGCTACTATTCGAGCTTCTTCTTGTGAGCATTCCTCCCACAGTCTACTGAAGGTGACTAGCTTTCTTCTAGCACAGATCCCTTGAATGAAAGCGTCCCATGACCTAGGGAGACCATTCAAGGTAGTCATCACAATTTCTGCATTCTCCACTTCTTCATCCACTGCTTCAAGTTGTTATTTGATTTGGGAGACCCTTGTAAAGTATGACTGTATGGTCTCCGCATTCTGGATCTTCACACTCTTCAACTGGTTCCTCAAAGTCATCTTCCGGTTTATGTTCTTTCCTTCAAATAGCTTGGTCAGGGCATCAAACATTGCCTTAGGTGTCTTTAGGGAGGACACCTGTGGTATGAGGTGATTCTTAATTGAATCAACAATAATCCTCTTAGCCATGACCAATTTCTTTTTGTATAAGGCCTTAGCCTCATTTCCCTCTGGAACTGGAACCTCTTCACTGATGTAAAAGTCCAACTCATTTCCTTCTAGGACTAGGGAGATCCTATACTTCTAGGCTCAGAAGTTATCAGCTCCCTCAAGCTTTTCATCAAGCTTGGTGTGATGAGACATTTTAACAGAGAACCTCAAATGGAAATACAAAATATTTAGATCTTACCAATTTGAGAAGCTGAAAACTGGATCTGGAGCTGATCTTCTGTAGTGTTGGTTTGCTGGTTCCAGGGCAAATTAGGGTTTGACTTTCCCGAAGTTCTACCCAACCAAAAACCTTGATTCTTGTCTCTAAACTTCGATTTTGAGGAGGAGAGCAATCCTAGCTTGGGCTCACTCAAAAATTCCTCTTCAGTGAAAAGCCCTAATTTCTCGATGTAGTGGTAGATCAAAAACTGAAAGTGCTCAGAATCAGATTCTGCTTCGACATAAAGATGCGCCCTTTAATGGAGGTTCAGCCCAGCCTCCTTTTGCTGATGGATTTTGGAGAGAGACTCAAAAAATAAGAAGCCCTAGCTTTTGCAGCTGCACAGTGTCTTCTTCTCAGGTTAGCTCTGATACCATGTTAGATTTTTATCAATTATGGCAGTATTATCTTAGGATCTTATCTGAGAGAATAACTTGCACAACAATCAATCACAAGAGACAATAGACAAAGATTTTCCTTGGGGAAACCATAATGGAGAAAACCTCGCAACTTCCTCAGAGATAGAATAAGCACCAATGGCAGCAGGAAAACCCAAAGACAGTAAGATGATCTCCGACAGCTGTTCTCTCTCCTAGCTCCTTCTCTCTGACTCATGCACTACAACTGAGTGTGAGTGACTGTGTGATAAATAGAGAGGCTCACTCTTTATTTATACTAGTTTTCGACTTGACAATAACTTACGAGGGCCAAATTCTCTAGGAGTTAATAACCCTAGTGCCCCGCAACTGCGGGGACTTTAACCCCTGATCAACTAGGAGGGTTAACCTCTATGACTTTACATGACTTGTTTACATTATTGATTCTCCCGATAGGAACATCGGGGTATGACATGACTCAATTACATTACTGATACTTCCCGATAGGAACATCGGGGTACAATACATAAAATATACAAGTGAATACATTCCAAAGTTACAAATACATCAACAGACCCGATGATGAAGGGCTATTCACACTGCACAGACTGAAGCATGGGATCCTGAGACTAAGACAAGTAATAATTTAAGTATGTGAGTCACTATGAAAGCATATAAGTAATATCCCCATAGTAACATACCATCATGCAAGAAAACAAGCTAAGTAAAAAGGGCTAGAGATATCACAACACTAGGCGGTGATGTTTTGTCTTTGGCTGGTCATATCAAGGAACCTGGACCATCTAGTGCTGCTGGACCATAGATCTCATGTAGGGAAAGCTGACCAATATTCACTTCTTGTTGAAAGAGGGGTAGTAGAGTGTACATAGTACACATGTATGTGGTGATGCTTGAGCTCAATTTTGATTCTGACAAGTTTACGTTTTATTGTTATAATCACAATTCTTTGTTGCTAACGATGCTGAACATGTGTTAGCAAATTTAAGAAACCCCTAGTTGGGGAGCTTGGTGATGGAGTTTTCCCAAATTGGACGTTAACCCCAATATTGGAGGAGGTGATTTCCCCTTTGGAGGATGTGAGTGGCAAAGGGGATTTTAGAAGTTGAGTAGAAACAAAGTTTACTTATTTTTAGGTTTAAAAGAGGCGGGGATCAAGTTTGAGATATTACCTTGGAAGTTATGGGCTAAGTCACTGCGTTCGACGAATTTTCGTCTTGAAAATTGAAAATCGTCGATTTTTCGAGCTTGTCGAATTAATCGGATTAAATTTTCCTATTTGAATCACGAATTAGAGTTGTAGGGATTGGCAAATTCCAAGGGGAATTAGTTTGCCTGTAAAGAAGGTCGGTTTTAATAAAAGACGACAAAAATTTGTTTGAAATACGATTTCCTGCTTTCGCGGGTGCACGGTAAACCCTAGTCTGCTTTCATGACCCATAGGTAAACCGTAAACTGGAGCTGCCAATTCTCACTGCGAGTTCTTAGTAATCGTGAATGAACTATGAAGTGTCTAGTGACATTGTTGCTCTGTGGAGGCCGTCGACGGCTGTTGTTCCTTTACCCGTGGCCATGAGTTGCAGTCCGTAGGGTCAAGCCTTAGATGGCAATATTTTATCGGCCTCAGATGTATCATGTCTTAAGGTAATTGATATATTATATAAACCATTTGTAATGTAATTTGTAACACTATACCATTTAATTTATTTTTAATGTAATTTATAATAAAATTTAAAATTTAAAATTTATTTGTAATGTAATTATAATTTATAATATATATTTAATATTTTTATCCTTTTATAAATGTTATATTATTGAAAATAAAATTGGGTAATTACTTTATATATATATGCACACACGAATTTAATGACAAATTTTATGCAAAAAAATTTGCGTAACAATTTTCTTCTGAATTTTATTCATGTCGAATTCGAACACGAACTCGAACCAGGTGACTTTGGTTATGGGGAGGAGGTTGAAAACCAAGCAGAGGGAAATAATGTTTGTAGAGGATGTAGGAATGGAGAGATGTTCAACGTGTCCAGGGATGTTTCTAAACTACAAGTACCATTACACATATTGTAAAGAGTTAACCACACTTTTCCCTATTGGAAATGAGGATCTTGTGAGGCATTGCATCATTAGTGAAATTATTTGAATCACCAAGTGGGGTGGAGAGGAGTTATGGGTGAAAGTATTCCTTACAACACTCTAAGACATTGCATTCGATTTGTAAGGAGAGTTCTGCTAAAGCTCTTTTTGAGATCAGGAAGCAATGAGAAATGAATTCGAAAAGGTGTTATATGAAGACATTGAGGTTGTGGGTTGTTAAACTAGTAGTAACAAGGAAGGTCTTCCTGCATGCATGTGTTCTTGCATGCAGAAGACTTAAATTAGGAAACCAGTTGTATTTAATTTACTTTTCCTGAGTTTACTTTGGAAAATAAATTAAAGTGATCTAAATTAACTTTAGTGAACCACTAGTTAAAGTGAAAGTGAAATTAGGTTTTTGCTTTACCACTAGTTAAAGTGAAAGTGAAATTAGGGTTTTCGCTTTACCTAAAGTGATAAAAGAGAGATCAATTGGTGGAGATAACACACACTTGTAGAAAACTGAGTTTTACTGCTTGCTGGTTTAAATGAACATTTTGTGTTTTTCACTTCAGCCAGTTTTGCATAGGCTGAAAGCTACTTAAAAAAAAATTTGCCGAACAATTTTAAACACACAGTAAAAAATTACTAACAGGCAGAAATAAACACATAGACAGTCACACCATAAATTTGACTCAGAGATTTTTGGCTAATCAGCCCTGGAAAAACCCCCACGGGGAAAACCAGTCAGAGAGAGGAGAGATTTATTATTTCTTCAGCAAAATTATAGGACAGAAATACAGTGAAAATACTACTTATCTCCACCACAGACTTTATCCCAAAGTCTGGAAACTTGTGCTTAGCAAAGCAGCCGTACACCCTCGTTTTCTGTGCCAATAAATTGCAGACCGTACAACCCAGAAAATCGTACCAGCAAGTAAATGCACCGTACTGTCTCGATTTGCGTGCCAGCAAATTAATGCAGGCCGTACTGTAATTAATACAGGCCGTACTCCCTCGAAAATCGTGCCAAATAAATGCTGTTCACTCCCTCGATTTCTGTGCTGATAATAAATGAAGGCCATACACTACAGGTCGTACCCTTGATTTCTGTGCAGACCGTACAGCATTAAATGCAATCTGCCTGTGCAATAAATGCAGTCCGTACCTATCTCGGGTTTTGTGCATGAACAATAAATGCAGTCTCAATTTTTGTGCTCACCAAAATCTCTTCAGCAAACTCAGAAAAAATCGTGCCCTTCTTCAGCAAACTCGACCTCCCTGCTCAGCTCTCTCTTCTTCTCATGCAAAAATGAAAAGTGTGAAACCTTTTGCCTCCCTCATGCCTTTTTGTTTGACCTAAGTGAGTTTCTAATCCAACGGTGGAAAAGACATCTAATCCAACGGATGAGAATCAATGAGAGTGAAAATCCGTTTTATTTAATTCACATAAATAAAATCACTCACTCACTTAAATTTATCAAAAAGTGACTTTATGGTTATAAAGTCTCATTAAGTGACATTTAATGTGAGGGTCACCTTTTTCCCTCTTAAAGTGACTTAGGCAAAAATTAAGTCACCTAGGGAACATCTGCCTAGGTATAAAAACTAACAACACTTGTATTCCGATAGAGACAGGATACAGACGAGGAGAGAAAGTCAAATAGAGGATTTAGATGAGAAGACGGAAGAGCAAGCAGCAGGATCATCGAGCTTCATACAGCTGGGCCGTACACTCACACAGGAGGGTGTTGAGGTTTAGCTGGGATTTGCCTAGTGATTCTATCAGGTGCTGCATTCGCCAGGTTTGGGTGAATTTGCAGTGACTGTAAAAGTTCCATATTTTCTCATAATAAAATCTATATTTGACTGCTGCACCGGTTTTCCCATCTTGGGTTTTTCTGGGGTTTTCCATACCCAAAATAATAGTGTCATTATTGTGACGTGATGTGATTTATTTCTCAGTTTTATATTCCACTGCATATTGTAAAAGATATTCATGTGTGGTTATCAATTGATATTTTGCATGCACTGTTTAGCCCTAGTTGAATATTAAAGGAAAATTTACATGGGTGTGGTATACAACTTGAAATAAGAAAGTGCGTAAAATGTCCATATGTAGTGTTTGAGATTGAACATTCTCATTGAGGATACATCCAAAAGTAGTAGATGGTCTGCCAAAAAGTTGGTTCTTGGAGTGGTTGTCGGCTGAGTGTAGTTATGAGATGAAGGAGGCCCCCTCTTGGATTGTATGGACAATGGTGATTTGGGTATTGAACTTAGAGAGTGAATATTGTAGGAGGTTACCAAATTCAAAGATAGACAGAAATGGTGATTACAAGCAAATGTGTAAGGACAATGCTGATGGACTTGAATAACACAAGGTGTTTTTTGTAAAATTGTTCAAGTGGATAGTATTGTGCAATTCCATTGAGTTTTGCTTATCACAATGGAAACTCAATTAATCAAAATTAATCAAGTAATGTCCAAGATATTCCAGGTTATTCACGCATAATATTTAGATACGGTGATGAATTTTGTCACCTCTAGATATTCTTTCCTTGTATTTTGGAACATATTAAAAGGAAAATAGGTGGACAAGATGCTCTTTCCTTGTATTTTGGAACATATTAAAAGGAAAATAGGTGGACAAGTTGCTCAAGAGCTTGGCTAAGAAGGAGAAGGTACCCAAAATCAGACTTATAGGTTATGATCATTTCATCGAAGATTTATGTTGGGAATCATGTGCCAAACGTATTATGAAGGGTGAATCCAGTTTCAAGAGCATTGCTAATGAGTTCACTGGACCTACAGTTGTAGCCATATACTCTATCTCAAATTTTATGCCTAGGAAAGTGGAGCCCACATGATAATGATGCTTGTAATATTTTTGTTTAGCTTGTTGAACTTCTAAATGTCCTAACTGTTATTGTTAATAACAAGGACTTTAGAATTGATAGATTCTCTTATAGGTTATATTAGGAGACCTACCATGAACAATTCTTACAAATCAACTAAATAGGTATCAGAGGGTATCATTTAGAGTCCTAGCAATTTCCCTGAATGAAATTTTAATCATACTCTTGAATTAAGGGACCCCAAAGGTGATACTCTCAAACTAACTAAACCTTAAACCATACTGGATTATATATGAAATCTTCTTAAGATTTGTCATACAAAATCTGGACCATTGGTTAGACCTCGAGGGTGATGCATAGCCTCCCAAATATAGTTGGGATAACATAGTAAAGTTGCTTTATTGAAGGTAAACTTTAAAGTACTCTATACATTAAGTTTGCAATTCAAACAGGGCATGGTTAGAGTAAGTAGCCTTTTATAAACAATGTATTTTGAAGCCCTAATATTTGGGGAGTACTTAGGCAGTTCAATTTTGTACTTTCTTTTTAGTCTTTTGAAAATTCAGAGTATATATAGTCTTGAATTTTGTAACTATTGTTCTGGCAACTAAACAGTCACTATGCTAGTTAATAAATTCCATCCTTTGTTTTCGAGGTAGGGATGTAGATACTCTTTACACTGAGAGTAGCGAGGTGCTCTACAGCCCAGTATATGGGAGATGTGTTCCTAACGTTCTTAATGTTCCTAACATAATATAAAAATTATAAAAAAATATAAAAAAGAAACATGTCGGCCTGAACTAAAAACTAAAAAACCATGTCCTAAACTAAAATGTCACGTCTCTTTTCATAAATTTATATTATATATCTCTGCACAATCGAAAAATGTATTCAATCAATAAAATAATTTCAAGCTGCAGAGAATCTTCGCAGAATTATCTGTGGCAAACAAGGGATCAAAATTCTTGAGGTGAATTTTTTTAAACATGTAAAAATTTAAGATAAAAAAAATTTACACCTTAAGAAATTGGGTCCCTCTTGGTGCTTTGTAGATCCAGGTTTAAGATGGATCTATGCTGGTGTTATGCCAATGGCAAAATGGGAGACGTTACGGATTTTCCATTACTGGTATAGTCAAGAGGTGCTTGAAAACCTAGAAGGATTTGGTAAGTTTGCAAATTCAACCCGAGAGTTCAATGGTGAAAAATGATGTCATTTTGATGGACAGATCCAGTGTCTATTGTAGTAGTACTTGGTTATTACTTTTTTCTCTTGAACAGAACCAAAGGTTATGAATTGAATGGACACATTCATTTTATCAGGTTGCAGATGTTCTTAAGCTCAGGTATCATGTGCAGAATTCAGAGTTCTTCCATTGAAATAAATGAGCAAAGTGCAAGGACCTATATTATGGTAGATACATAAGTTCAAGGAAATTACCTTCTGGTGTGCCCTTTGGATCAGTGGATCTTCTTGCTGAACTTGGCACCATAACTGTTACTTGCAGCTTCTCTTGTTGTATAGAAATGAGCTCAAAGATAAAGTTGGCTTGCCCGTATTGGTTGGTATGTTAGTCAAACGGGTAATGAATGGGATATGGTCAGTAATTAAAGCCCAGTAATAGCTCTTGGTCATGGACTCATGCATTTGTGAAGCCAGAGTCAACATAAAGAATACAACATGCAAAGTCGCATGTAACCATCTTGCTCCAGTGGCCCTAACTAGATGAAGGTGTGAATGGAATCCTTTGCAAATCCAACCATGTTAAATGTCGGTTTTGCATAAACTTAGTAAAGGAGAGAAACAGATTCCAACAGACAAACATAGGAGTGCAACAAGAGTAAGGCTATGGTTGTGATATTTATTGGACCTTGAATTTCTGTAGAGAAGTAATGTTTCATGTATGTAATAAAACTTGATTTTTACTTGTTGAATACTCTTCACTTTTTTGGCTCTTGCAGTCTTCATTAGCCACAGTCAAAATTCATATAGGTGGTTGTTAAATTTATACAGGCAGAAAATGGAAACTAGATGCTAAGTGCTGGTAATGTCTTCTGGATTTATGGATTGAATTACTGATTATGTCTTTACAGCTTTTTTTTGATACACCAGGTGTCATGGTGAGCAGTTCTGGTCGCCCTTACAGTGCTGATGTCACGCAACGCTCTGAAAGTGCATGGAGATCACTTTTTCTCTATGATGTACTACTAGTAATTATTGATGCTCATCGACATCTTGTAAAGTATGTATTTTCTATGGTGTTATTTCTTTTCTACTCGCATACTGGTCAAGTTTTTGCTTGTTTTTTTGATCTGTCTATTTCCTTTTGTTCTCAAATAACATTGTGCTAACATATCTCACTTCTTGAAGTAAAGATCCAAGCCTAATATGTTTCGTCTCTGATGTTATGTATTGTATGAGAATGATGTGGATTGACACTGGAAATGCTCATGTCTTGTAGCGAGTTGTACGAAATGTGGAAATGGGTTCAACATGGAAATGCGATCCCCAAAATTTTGGAAACAAGGAAACACAACATTTAAAAAATACAAAAAATATAAAATTTTCAACTTTTTTTTAAAACTATACGTTGTTTTAAAAATTGGATTAAATTGATTAAAGACATTAAAATGATGGACATAAATGACAGTTTAGTAGGTAACTTGTCTGTATTAACTCCCATAGATGATTACATTATGTAAAAACCAGAAACAACCTCTATGAGGCTATATATCCAAAATCAGCCTTTATCTGAAGGTATATATTCTGCGGAAAAATACGAGGCTAGAAATCCAAAACAAGCCTTATTTATGATGCTATATATGCCAAAATGCAGCATGGGCTAACTGTTATCTATCTCTTGAGATTCAACAAGAGAGGGAGGATTGAATGGGACAAAACAACCAATGGGCTGGGCACTGAATGGGTACCCATCTGAATGGGAAACATTTGACTGGAAGTTTGTGATCAGGAGAATCTTCCCTCCTGGGAAAGATTGTGGGATGACAATATCCAGGAAAAGACTCAAATAGAGTCTAAGGCAAGCAAGCAGGGAGGTGATGATGACCATTCTGTATCGGATCAACCAAAGAAGGGTAAAAGTAGAGGGTCCAAGAAGGAAAAGATAAAGAGTGAGGAGTCAACCTCATAGATAGGGAAGGACTGGAGGAACATCAAGTGTTTCATATGTCATTAGCCTAACCATTATGCTTCATAGTGTCCAGAGAATGAGAAGGGTAAAGGGAAGCAATAATAGAATGAGGTAGTAGCCTAAGCTAAAACCCAAATGAACGAGTTTGCCTCTAGGTTTGAGCACTGTTTAAAACTTGGGTGACTTGGACTCGGTCGAGTTGATCGAGCTGACCCTAAATCAAGCTGAGTTGGCCTGTAACTCGGATTGGGTGAGCGGTTGGGTACCGAACTAACCAAGTCGGCGTCCAACTCAATCGGTTCGATACCCAACCGACCAACTCGACCAAGTTACGACCTGACTCAGCTGATTTGTTCTGTAGCTGGTGTGTGTGGCTCGAGTAAAAATAACATTAAAATAATGTTTTTAAAATTATACTTAATCTAACCCTAACCCTATACCTATTAGAGGATTGCTCCTCTTTATTTGCCATCATACAGATTCATACTGGGACCATGATATCTGGCTGCTGCAAAAGTGTGAATCTGTGGAGTGACGGAGTTGTGGACTATGATTAACTTCAACGATTAGCAATAGCGACTGTGCTGTGTTGTGTGACTGTGTGACT
Organism: Pseudotsuga menziesii; assembly: GCA_001517045.1. Lineage (NCBI taxonomy): Eukaryota > Viridiplantae > Streptophyta > Pinopsida > Pinales > Pinaceae > Pseudotsuga > Pseudotsuga menziesii. The sequence goes on along the minus strand of LPNX011190296.1, from coordinate 242,853 downwards.
CGTGGACTTGTGTGATTGTAGTTTGAGTTTGTTGACTGCACATTGCTCCTTGTCTCCAAGTTTCCTACAGACATCATTTTACAGGCCCACAGGGCTGTTGCGGCATTGCCTTTGTGAGAGAACCGTTGAGTCAAGAGTGTTGTGTGTTGCGTGTTCATTGTTGACTCGTGTTAGATTCTTTAAAATATTGTTTTTTTTACATTTAAATATTTTGTGTTTTTTAGTAAATCGAGTAATTAACTTCAAATTGGTTGAGTCATTACCCATTCATTTTCAATTTCGAGTTTGAGTTGATGCTCAATCGATTCCGATTTTGAGTCCAAGTTTTAAAACATTGGGTTTGAGAAGGATTTCTTGACGACATCTTCCCTTTCTACCAACACTGTTCTGAGGAATGCTTGGTATGTGGATAATGGAGCATCTAGGCATATGACATCTGCCCGATTCAAGTCTAAAAGACCACATCTTAGGAGTTTAGGTTGAGCTTGGGGATGATGCCAAGTATCTGGTAATAGGAGTTGGTACCATTCCTTTCCAACTCCAGTTAGGTAGCTCTTTAGATTTTGATGATGTGTTGTTTGTTACAAGTGTCAAGAATAACTTATTTTTGATTTTGGTTATGGAAGATAAGGGCTTTGTAGTAGAGTTTAAGAACGAATAAGTCCTTATAAGATTGAAGGATTCTATAACCCAAAATCAGCTTAGGTGATTGTGGTTAGGAATAGCAACTTATACAGGTTATAGGGTGAACCTGTTAGAGCCCTAGTTCATAACATGAACAACTTGTGCAAGTTATGGCACAAGAGGATGAGGCACATGCATCAATGTGTGTTGCCTATTATGAGGGAGATAGTCACAAGTCTTCCAAAGTCTAGAGTTAAACATTGATCAACAAGGAGCATGCAAAGGGTGCATGCTTGACAAGCATGCCAAGGTCGTTTTCCCAAGCAATGATTATAGGTCTAAGGGGATTCTAGACCTATTGCATTCAGGATGTATGTGGATCGACGTCTTTAACATTGGTCATTGGAAGCATGTACTATGTTTCCTTCGTTAATACTTTCTTTTGCAAAAAATGGATCTACTTCCTAAATACCAAGGATGAGCTCTTTGACAAGTTTCAAGATTTCAAAGCTCTAGTTGAAACCAGAGAGGGAAGAAGACTAAGAGTTTTCGGATCAGGCAATGTGGGTGGGTATATCTCCAAAAAGTTCGAGGGTTTCTACAAGGTTCCAAGAATCAAGAGCGAGTTAACAGTTCCATACAATCCATAACAGAAGAGGGTTGTAGAACAGAAGAGTCGATCCATTATAGGGGTTGCTAAGATCATGATACATGACTAGGACTTTGCTGATATTTCTATGGGAAAAGCATGCAACATAACAATCTAAATCCAAAATAGTTGTCCTCTAGGATTTTGGAGGACAAGACACCAGAGGAGGCCTTCATTGGTGGGAAGGCACAAGTGAGTCATTTTGGCATCTTTGGTTGTCTAGTTTATATCCATATACTAGTAGAGAAAAGTACCAAGTTGGAGTTTTGAACAAAATATATAAATAAATAAATAAACATTAATAAATATTAATAATTAAATAAACTAATTACTTAATGAAGAGACACCTTGATGAAAGGTTATGCCTCTTAACAAAAGGGCATCCAACATGGGTATTTATACAAGCAAACATTCTCATTGTAATATCATCTCTTATCTTATCAATCATATATTTTATTATTCATGGAATTTTGTAATCTGGCTTATTTGTGTTGGTTATTTCCTTAAGAAACGGTTTTGTCGTTTCAGTGGTATTAGAGCTAGTTTTGATTCCGGTCCTTGGCCACACCCTCTATCAAACCTTGTTTGATAAACATTTCAGAGTTTCTCTGCATCTAGGTCTTTGACCAAAAAAATAAAAATAAAAAGCCAGGCCTTTGGCCATTATCCAAAATCTCGTTGAAAAAATATTATTTTGCTGCACACTTGAAGGAAATTGGATCCAAGGAAGAAAGACGCCATAAGGCAGTCATCATCGGGATTGGTTGCCAGGATAATAGTTTCATGTGCTATCTGCACTAGCCGTAATTTGCGAAGGTACCTGCAACGACCACAATTTTGTTAATATTCGTGTTGACGTGGGTTGATAACCACCCAATACAAACTTGTTAGTGGGTTTAACATTTCAGATTAACGTGGTAAACCGTGGATGGAAGAATTTGGTCAAAGATAGCTCCCTTAAACACCACACTACTCCGCGCGAGCACGTCATTTGGCTGCGTTTCCTTCCACTAGCTCCACAACTCGCCTTACTCCCTTCCTCGTGCTCATACTCGTGCCCTTACCCTCAATCCTTTTGCCATCCTCTCTTCATTCCTCACGCTGCTCACTCCTCTTCTGATTTCTTTTACACCACTCTGTGCCCCTTCCTACTACGCACTCGCTTGTCGCTCCAGACATCCTGTGCCTGCAACCACCTCCTCCATGTGCCCTCTTGGCCACCTCCACCACAATCCCTCGCAAGGCATTTCTCCACAATCACAACCCGCAGATTCCTCATCTGCACCAACGTCCCCTCCTTCGCTCTGCTCCACGTGCCCTCTTGGTCACCTCCGCCATGTAAATTTTCCTTTAATATTCAACCTAGGGCTAAATAGTGCATTCAAAACATCTACTAATAACCACACATGAATATCTTTTACAGTATGTAGTGGAATATAAAACTGAGAAATAACTCACAACATCACAAGACAATAATGACACAATTATTTTGGGTATGGAAACCCCTGGAAAAACCCAAGATGGGAAAACCGGTGCAGTAGTCAAATATAGATTTTAATATGAGAAAATATGGAATGTTACAATCACTTCAAATTCACCCAAACCTGGCGAATGTAGCTATACGACAGAAACACTGGACGAACCCCCAGCTAAACCTCTGCACCCCCTTGACAGAGTGTACGACCCAACTGTACGACCTCACACGTGTGGATCCGTACGATAGTACGATAGCTCTACAGAATCCGTACGGTCACGCTGGCAGCTGTATGGAATGGTACAACCTTCCTCTTGCAACTCTACCTGTCGACCTGTGTGGGTTTTGTCTGCTCTTTGAACCTGCTCGACGATCCTTCCTCTTCCTAGCTAAATCCTCTGTTTGACTTTTCTCCTCCTGTCTGTATCCTGTCTTTGTCAGAATACAAGTGTGTGTGTCCTCTCAACCAATTGAGAGGACTTATATAACTTTAGGTAAAGTATAAAACCTAATTTCACTTTCACTTAAAGTCAATAATCATTTTAATTATTTCCCAAACTAAACCTAGGAAAACTAATTTAATACAACTGGTCCTGTTTTAGAGTCTTCTGCATGCAAGGATACTTGCATGCAAGAAGGCCTTCCTTGTTGCTGCTAATCTAACACTCCCTCTTAACAAGGAAGAGATTCAATAGCAACCCCAACTTATCCCTGAACTTCACAAAACTCTGTCTGCAAAGTGCCTTGTTAAAAATGTCCGCCACCTGCTCATCTGTCTATATGTACTCCAACCGAATGGTTCCCCTATGAACACAATCTCCCAAGAAGTGGTACCTGATGTCTATGTGTTTGCTTCGGCCATGGAACATTGGATTCTCAGATAGCCTGATGCCACTATGATTGTCACAATGAACTGTTGTGGCCTCTAGCTCACACTCGAACAACCTTGAAAGTAACTTCCTCAGCCACATACCCTCACAAGCAGCCATGTTGGTTGCCATGTACTCGGCCTCTGCCGAGCTCAATGCAACTGACTTCTGCTTCCTGCTAAACCAAGAGAACCCTTGACCCAATGTTGAAACAACAACCTGAAATACTCTTTTGGTCCTCTACACATCCTGCCCAGTTAACATCTGTAAAACCTGCTAACTGTACACTCCCCCTGCGCTCATAAACCAATCCATACTCCACTATACCTCTGATGTAGCAAAGTCTGTCCTTCGTAGCCGTCCAATGTACTCTTTGAGGGTCCACCATGAACTGACTCAAAGAGTTGACTGCAAAGCTAGTGTCTGGTCTAGAGTTGACCAGATACATAAGTGATTCGATAAGCTTACGATACAAGGTAGGATCAAATCCGTCTGACCCTGATGCATCAATCTTCCTCCAGTTGGAAACTAGAGGTATGGCCATAGGCTTGCAGTCCTCCATCTTGAATCTCTTCAAGATCTCAACTGCATACTTCCCCTGTCCAATGAAGAAGCATCCATATCTCTGCCAAACCTCTAAGCCCAGAAAGTAATGCATCGACCCAAGGTCTTTCATCTCAAACTCCACTGCAAGGTTGGACTTGCAATCTCCAATCAACCTCTCATCTCTTGTCAAAAGGAGATCATCCACATATAAGACCAGTATGCGAGGCACCTCACTTGTCAAGAAGTATAGGTTATGGTCAGCCTCACTCTGCTGAAATTTCATCTCCCGTATATAGTTGTCAATCCTCGAGTACCATGCTCAAAGTGCCTGCTCGAGCCCATAAAGAGCTCAATGTAGTCTGCATACATGCGTCTGACCCTGTTCTCCACATCAAACCCCTTTGGCTGCTCAATATACACCTCCTCTTTTATCACTTCGTTGAGGAAGGCAATCTTGATGTCCATCTGATGGACACGCCAACCCATCTCAGCTGCCAGTGAGATAATGGTCCGAATGGTAGAATACCTGGCTATAGGGGCGAAGGTCTCCTCATAGTCAATACCCTCCTCCTTTGAAAAGTGAAAACCCCTTAGCCACAAAGCACGCTTTGTACTTCTCCACGTTTCCATCTGCTGCATGCTTCACCTTGTAGATCTATCTAGATCCCACCACCTTTTTCCCTTGTGACCTTGGCACAACCTCCCATACCTGGTTTTTCATAATGGAGTCATACTCCTCAACCATAGCCTCCTGCCACACATCATGATGTGCAGCTTCCCCGGAGCTAGAAGGTTCAAAGTTAAATAACTCTGTCATCAGTGCCATGTAACTAAGCTTCTGTGGTGGTACACTCCGTCTGAAAGATCTCTGTGCATGATCAACTTGCCTGGAATCCTGTACTGTGGACCTAAACCACTTTAGCCCTTGGCCTAGTGTCAACCTGCCGCGACTGTTCGATATCCATTTCCTGCTGCAGATCATCCTCCAAGTCAATGACTATAGGATCCTGTCCACCTGACTCCCTCCGACCACCAGAACCTGTGCTCTGTGTTTGTACCTATACTTGTACCCTCGACTCCTGTGTTGTCTGCTGCTCTGTTGGTAAGTCCAGAGATCTCCGCAAGGCCCTGTCCTCATCGAATTGGACATCCCTGCTCACAATGATCTTTTTGCGAGTAGGAATGTAAACTCTATATGCCTTCGAAATCTCGTTGTAACCAACAAGTAACCCCTTCTCTCTAGAAGGGTCCTACTTCTTCCTATTGTCAGCATGAGCATGACAATAGCAGACACTACCGATTATTCGAATGTGACTTCAATCGGGCTTGGTTACTGTGAAGACCTCCTCTGGTGTCTTTGTCCCCAAAGCTGTGTGGGGACACCTATTCTGAATGTATACTGCAGTCCTGTATGCCTCGGCCTAGAGGAATAGTGGTAATCCCTGATCAAATAGCATGGCCTTGGATGGTCAGACCGTAGTCCTGTTCTTTCGCTCTGCAACTCCATTTTGCTACGGGGTATGGGGCACATTGTGCTCCTTCTTGATCCCCTCAACCGTGTTAGGATTTATAATCCTCCCTTGACCAAACTGTCTATTAGATTATTTTAGCCTAACTTAGGAGTCTTTATTTAATTATTCGGTCCACTTGGCCTAATGGGGCCACATGTACCAGTTACTAGAGTGTGGGGAACACTGATAGAGGATAACTACCATTGACTGCACTTGCATGCATCAGTTTAGGTGCCTCCTAGGCCAATCCCTACATTTTAGGAGCCATTGGGAGTTCTGACACCAACGTCCTTCAGTTGCTAGGAGTTGGTTACTAGTTAAGCTTAGTTATTCCTCAATTACATTCAGTTAGTTCACTTTCAGTTCAGTTAGCGCTAGTTATGCATGGATGCATGTGGGGAGGCACATTTTCTCACCTACCACTTATGGTTAGACTAGTTAGACTGATTTTAACTGATTGCTTGACTGGATTAGACATCTGGAGTTAACTACTTGGACTCCGATAGTGATTTAGACATCTTTAGTTAGCCATGCAGTCAGATACAGTCACATCCAGTTGGTAGATTTGAATTCATCCCTAATGATTCAAATTCTTTCCTATGTAACACTATTGTAACACTGGATTATGTAATGAACATGATACTGTAATTATTTGAGCAATACTTGTTTGTTTCTTGTGAGATTTGATTTGTTCAGTGTGTATTTTCATTCTTGTTTCACTGCATAACTATTAAGAATCCAATTGGACTCATTGCTTGATGATCTAAATGGCACAACAATTTTAACATGGTATCAGAGCCATCTCAGGCAAGCTTCAAGTCTGTCTACTCTCCATTGAACATCAGAAGCAACTGGGTTTCCATAGAAGTCCCACAAAGAGTGNATTTATTCAAAGTGGCGGTGTGGGCATGACGAACCCTGAAAAAGTGTTCATGTCGAGAGGGAAGGCTTGATTCTAACATAGTGCGAGTTATTTTTGGTTTTGCAGTGATATTTTGTTGGTTCAACTTCATATGGATTCGATATTACCAGTTCCTCTTCTTACTCCATCCACAAGATATTCAAAATGGAAATTGAAGATGATTTCATATTTAAAGAGACAAGGTCTCTATGAGGTATCTATTAGACTTGGTAAAGAGTCTTATAAAGATGAGAATGGCTGGCTAAATGACGGTCATAGAGCTTTTGGAAGAATAGGTCTGGCCGTTTCTCCTAGCTCGCGCTACCTTATTGTTTCTGCAGAATACCCAAAGGGTCTATGGATAGAACTGGATAGAACCTTTGGGAAGCACAATGAGGATTATTATAGCAATTTGGAGAGCACATTCAGAACCACAAGAGTTCTTTATTCAAAAGTCTCGGCCTCTACTCTCTTTGATGAAGTTGTTCAAGATGAAGAAGAAGCAGAATCTTCCACACAGTCAATTCGAATTGAAGAAAGTCTCCTTGAAGTGATTCCTTCTCTTGCTGCTCCAGAAGTGTATGAGATCTCTGATATCTCATCTCCTCACATGGCTGATCCAGAAGAAGACATTCGAATCTCTGTTTTTGAAGAAAAACTCTCATTCCATTGTTTGCAAAAATTCTCCAGTGATTATTCTATTTTAAATTCTCTGCATAGTTTACCGGTGATTGTTTCGGAAAAGGAAGAGCAATTTGATTTCTGTATCTCTAATGTTGTCGCTGGTGTGCAGATAATACCATGGATATTTTGGAAATAATATCAAATTGTAGGAGTGATCCATTCACTCTCATTGATCTAGAGCTTCCAGTAAATTCCTACATGATTGCATGCACCAATTTTCAGAATTTTGAAGAAGGAGAAAATTGTGCACCTACCATCTCGGTGTTGCACACTCTTGGATCTGATATGAACCTAATTGAATCTGATATGATCTTATTTGGATTTGATTTGACATTATTTGGTTCAGGTTTTAAGTTTCAAGAGCTTTTAGTAATACTTAAAGTTGCTCTTAACAATTTTGGTGTGAAAAATCAAGTACTGCAAATCTCCTTCAAAATTGTTGCTCGGGATTTGATATCATTCCTCACTTTTGGATCCGATATGAACCATTTTGGATCTGATTTGATATTTGGTTCAAGTTTTAAGTTTCAAGTGCCTTTAGTCATGCTTGTAGCTGGTCTCATCAATTTTGGTGTGGCAAAGCAAGTACCGCAAGTTTCTTTCAAACTTGCTGCTAGGGATTTGATGTTAGTTTCTTCTTATGAGTTTGCTGATATTATATTTTGTAAATCATTGATTATTTCTGAAGCTATATAAGATTATGGAGCTCAAGCATTTGCTCTCCACAGTCCCAGGGCTTCTCTACCTATCTATTTGATCACATGCTCATCTCCTCACAGAACTAGTAAAGATGAAGACATTCTGTATTCGCCTGGACACTTGCTCCTAACACTTGGGGCTGATTTTACCTCACATGGTTCGATGTTCAAGGCTGCAATATATCAGTTGCTTGGGTGTTCCTCACATGGTTCAAATTCCCAAGCACCTTTGCTCTCTCATCAGTTGGTTTCAGTTGCTCTACATGGGTCCAGTTTTTATCTTGCAGCTTTCTATATTCCTGATTCAGTTGAGCACATTCTTCTTCTTCCAAAGAGGAAGATTCCTCCAGACATAATCACTTTGTTTGGATTCATAGGTTCATATGCACAGATTTAGGATGCTGTTGCACAGAAGAACCAAAATACTGCTTTGTTGCTGCATACTGCTGCAAATTGTAGCAAAGATTTGCAAGTTTTTAACTTGTATTTTTTGTTTCCTGCTTATCTTGAGTGGGGTTTTTGCCCATGAAGTTTTCCTCTATTTCTTGGTTTATTAAGCAACATTTTTTATCTTTTAGATTGTAAATGGGTGACATTTGGCCTTGTTGCTAAGGCCCACAGTTGTCCAAGTTAGGATTCAGGGGGGGTGTTAGGATTTATTATCCTCCCTTGACCAAACTGTCTATTAGATTATTTTAGCCTAACTTAGGAGTCTTTATTTAATTATTGGGTCCACTTGGCCTAACGGGGCCACATGTACCCGTTACTAGAGTGTTGGGAACACCGATAGAGGCTAACTGCCACTGACTGCACTTGCATGCATCAGTTTAGGCACCTCCTAGGCCAATCCCTACATTTTAGGAGCCACTAGGAGTCTCGACACCAACCTTCTTTAGTTACTAGGAGTTGGTTACTAGTTAAGCTTAGTTATTCCTCAGTTACATTCAGTTAGTTCACTTTCAGTTCAGTTAGCGCTAGTTAGGAATGTCTGCATGTGGGGAGGCACCTTTTCTCACCTACCACTTGCAATTAGACTAGTTAGACTGATTTTAATTGATTGCTTGACTGGATTAGACATCTGGAGTTAACTACTTAGACTTCGATAGTGATTTAGACATCTTTAGTTAGCCATGCAGTCAGATACAGTCACATACAGTTGGTAGATTTGAATTCATCCATAATGATTCAAATTCTTTCCTATATAACACTATTGTAACACCACATTATGTAATGAACATGATACTGTAATTATCTGAGCAATACTTGTCTGTTTCCTGTGAGATTTGATTTGTTCAGTGTGTATTTTCATTCTCCTTTCACTGCATAACAATTAAGAATCCAATTGGACTCATTACTTGATGATCTAAATGGCACAACAATTTTAACAAGCCGAACAATACTCCATGAACTCATTGGAAGTGTACTCACCCCCGTTGTTTGTCCTCAACACCCGAATCTTCTTTTCTATTTGGTTCTCCATGAGAGTCTTGAACTCTTGGAACCTCTCGAAGACCTTTGACTTGGCCTTCAGGAAATAGATCCAAGTCTTCTTGGAATAGTCATTAATGAAGGTTACGCAATAACTGTAACCACTGAACGAATGGAAACTCATAGGTCCGCATACATCAGAATGCACCAAGTCTAAGGGCTCCTTAGACTTGTGCTGACTTTGTGGGAAAAACTTCCTGATGTTCTTCCCCAAAGCACAACCCTTGCAGTGGTTATGCTTTTCCTCTTGTACCTGAGGAACTCCAATGACTTCCAGTCTCAAATGCTTAAGTGCTCCATGGTGTAAGTGTGCCACCCTTCTATGCCACAACTCACCTTGACTGCTGCTGCTGCTCACTAGGGCTTTGCAGGCTCAACGTGTAGTATGTACACTTTCTCGCTCCTCCTGCCAATCACCCGATCTAAGCTCCTATCTGACCCCTTGGGCCTGATATATACTCTATGGTCACAGAACTTCACCTGATATCCCTTGTCCTCCAGAGTGGAGATTGATATAAGGTTCTTGGTCTGTCCTGGAACATATAACACATCAACAAAACTGTGGTTGTTGCCAGACTCCCTCTCAAATGAAATAGTGCCAACTCTCCACGCTTGATACCGCGCATCATCACCCAGCTCAACGTGTATCCCTGTTCCACCTTCCTGCAAGTCTCTGAAGAATCTCTTTTGCCCAGTCACGTGACTAGATGCTCCACTGCCGATGTACCATATGTTGCTCCCTGTGGTGCTTGCCATGCAAGCTATCAAGCAGAACTCCTCATCAAAGTTCCTGCTGAACTCATCCACCTCTGCAGATATTGCCATCTGAGTGTTACTCTTCTTCTTCCTGTCTGGGCACTGGGAGGCAAAGTGTCCCTGTTTGTGGCAGATAAAACACTTGACCTTTAGCACGTCAAGGTTCTTCTTACCATCCTTCTTCCTCTTTGTCTTCCCCTTGCTCTTCCCTGTAAGGGCTAGAGCCTCCTCATCCACAATCTATGGGGAACTGCTAGATGAGCCTGATCCTTGACCATGCGGGGCTCCTCCTGTACAAAGTCATCCCATAATCTCTTCCAATCATGGAGCTTCTCCCTAACCACAACACCTTTGACAAAGGTGTCACATGACTTAGAGAAGCCATTGAGGGCAATCCGAACTAGCTCCTCATCCTCATTCTTAGAGCCAACATCTCTAAGATCATCCCTGAACTTTGTGAGCCTCGTGAGATAATGCACCACTCCTTCTCCCTTTGCCATCTTGGTGCTGCGTATCCTCTCTTGCAACACCATCTTTCGGCTCTCGTTCTTGCTCTGGTACAGACTTTCCAAAGCCTTCCACATCTCTAATGCGGTCTTCTTACTAGATAGGTGAGGGACTATATGGTCCTTCACTCCATCCATGATAATCAACATGGCTTAGGTATCAATCTTCTTCCATGCTACTAAATCTGCCGGATCTGTGGGTGCAACCTTCGTGGAGTGAATGTGCTCTTCTGCATCACTGACGTCTAGGATCGTTGTAATCCTTTCTTTCGATGTAGGAAAGTTCTGAGCACCCTGGAGTCTATCCTCAACTCTCAACTGCATGGCCATAATGAAGCAAAACCTGTCAAACCCTAGATCTCCAATCTAAGTTTGTGTCTTCAATAGATCTGCCCCTGATCTATCACTGTTGTTGCAAATCTCTCAGCTTTATCTCACCAGAGCTCTGATACCATGTAAATTTTCCTTTAATATTTAACTAGGGCTAAACAATGCATTCAAAATATCTACTGATAGCCACACATGAATATCTTTTACAGTATGTAGCGGAATATACAACTGAGAAATAACTAACATCACAACACAATAATGGCACAATTATTTTGGGTATGGAAACCCCCGGAAAAACCCAAGATGGGAAAACTGGTGCAACAATCAGATATAGATTTTATTATGATAAAATATGGAACGTTACAATCACTGCAAATTCACCCAAACCTGGCAAATGTAGCTATATGGCATAAACACTGGACGAATCCCCAGCTAAACATCTGCAACCCCTGAGAGAGTGTACGGCCTAGCTATACTTTCGACATCTAAAAAGGTACATTTGAAGGGTGTCTTGAACCCCATTCGTAATTCATGGCGCATTTTAAGGGTGTCCATCATTTCTGATGGATGGATAGACCAAAGGAATAGGCCATTGATCAATGTGATTGCTCAAAGCCCCAAAGGGGCAATGTTTTTGAAAGCAGTTGATTGTGGAGTAGAGCAAAAAGATGCACAATTCATTGTTGATATTTTGATTGAAGCAATAGAATTTTTGGGGCCAGAAAATGTTGTCCAAGTGATAGCGTACAATGCAAAAGTGTGCAAAGCAGTGGGCCTAATTGTTGACGGCAAATATCAACACATCTTTTGGACCCCTTGTGTTGTACATTCATTGAACCTCATGTTGAGCAAGATGGGGACCCAAATTGGGTGGATCAAACAAATTTTTGAAGAGGCTAAGGAAATTTAGAGCTTTATCACAAACCGTCACATGTCCCAAGCCATTTATCGGGAATTTGCAAAGTTGGAGCTTCTCAAGGGACCTAAACTTCACATCTTTTTTTTTAACTATTTAAATTTTAGCCTTTTAGGACTTTAAAATTAAAATTCTAATCAATTATTTCAATTTTTATTTTGGATAAATCATGAAATCTTGGCACGTGTAGGTTGTTGAGACCCGTTTTGCCTCTAACATCATAGTCTTGAGGAGGCTTATGCAAGTGGAGGAAGCCTTACAATCTATGGTATGCAGTTCCCTTTGGACACAATGGAGGCAATCCTAGACTTACACAAAAAGTAGTCAAGAGGATGGTTATTGGTGATGAATGGTGGGATACGGTGGAGTATGTTTTGGCATTTTCTAAGGCTATTGTGGATTTGTTGCGGATGCTTGACACAGATAAACCTAGTCTGGGAGAGGTGTTTGAGGGCATTGATTCTATGATAGAGAAGATTCTATGATAGAGAAGATAAGGGAGGTCATCAATGCCAAGGAGCAAGACGCAGATGAAGTTTTTTACAATGAGGTAAAAGACATATTGACCAAGAGACGGAACAAGATGACCACCCCATTGCACCTTTTGGCCATTAAATCCCAAATATTATTCTGTAGGGTTGTTGAGTGATCCAAACAGATCTGCACCAAATAAGGACCCAAAAGTGTCCTTTGGGTTTAAAAGAGCTTTCAGAAAACTATTTCTAGATTCCGATATTGGGGTTAAGATTCATAGTGAGTTTTCTCATTTTGTGGGATCTGAGGGTTTGGGTGCAGATATTGAGGCTATGCAGGACAAGACCTCACTAACACCAATTTATTGGTGGAACATCCATGGTGGGGAAATCCCAAATATCCAAAAATTGGCTATCAAGATCTTGTCACAGGTTTCTAGTTCCTCATCGGCAAAGAGAAATTGGAGTGCATATGGCTTCATCCATTTAGTGAAGCGAGATAGATTAGGCGCCAAGAAGGTTGAAGAACTTGTATATTTTCACTCCAACCTTTGCCTTCTGTCACACCAAAAGGAAGAATACAAATTAGGACCCACCAAACTATGGGATCTAGAGCAAGTGTCATTTTGCAATGATGTTTTGAGTTTAACTTATGAACATTGAACATTGAATTATGGATATGATAGTATGTTTCCCTAATTGAACATTGAATTATGAATTTTGCATAGTATTAGTATCATGTTCTGTGTTACCAGATTTAGTTTGCCAGCGTCCGAATCAGTATCAGATTCTATGGGGAAACGTTGATTTGGGGATCCGATTCTGATTCTTTAAGATTTGGTAAAAAAAATTGGGGCATATGGATTAGATTTGGGATCCGTTTAAGAGGAAGAGGGATTCGACTCCCAAATAATGATTCGATAACTTTTTGAAATGGAATCGGTTCCTATTGAAGGAACCATATCCCAAATTTCGAGATACGGTTCCTCCAATAGGAACTGAATCCTTAAAAAAACAAACAAAAAACATTAATTTTTTTTTCTAGATAGCGCGAGAGGCTTACCTGGTCCCCACTGTGACTCCCAAACTGCTTGTAAACCCTTGGAAATTCTATCATTCATCATTTCACGACTAGTTAACCCCCCATTGTGAAGGAGCTTGCTGACTGATTGGCTAACCCTCCTTTGTGAAGGAGCTACACTGCTACAACACCGAATTAGCGGCTGGGTTTGAGACTCACGCCATCAAGGAATCGACAAGTGATTGGTATGTGCCTTGAACGACTGAACTTTGAGTTTTTAACTGTTTGCTAAAGCCAAATCGCGAGCAAATTGCAATAGCTTACATTTTATTATTTTAGTTTTATGTTTTATTTGAAAGTTTTAAATATGTTATAAGTGTTGTCGCCTAATACACACTTTATGACATGGGGAAGTCTCCAACCTGCTTTGTGTGTCCTTGGGGGCAAGTTAGAGCTGGGGACCACTATTACCACAGTCTCCCAACTCCTCTGTTTAGGCCAAATCCCAACAAAGCCAAGGGGGGTAGTCCCTATGGGAAGGTTTATTAACAATTTAGTTAAAGGGATTTTATTTGATAAAGGTTACAAAGTTACAAGATCAGTGCCTAGATTAAATGGAGTCAAAAGATTACAAGTTACAAACTTATAAAAGAATTAAGAATGATTATCCATAGTTGTCTAAGCTAAGCAAGATCTACATTATTAACAATATGAACAATGTAAATGAATTACACAATATGAACAAGTGCTAAAGAATGGTCAAACAAATATACAATGATACCTCGAAAGAAACAAGATATACACCGGATGAACAAGTTATTATGCCAAAGATCAAACGACAGATTGCTTTCAAGTTACAAGATTAAACAATGTTTTACTCAAGCGTGCCATAGTACTTTAAAGATATTATACTTGAAAGTGCAAGGTATTGAAATGAAATTGAGATGCTTGCAATATGTACTTGTAAAATGAAAGCCTTGAAAAGCAAGGACTTTGAAGCAAACACAGAAACATAAATGTGGGTAAGACGTTTTGCAATGTTTCTTGGTTTGTTTTAATAAATTTTATTAAAGTTGAAGACTTTGATTAAGTTTTAGATCTGGTGGTGTGACTACCCCAATCTAGTATTTCTCAAGTCAAAGAGGGAATGCTGGTGCGCTCGAAACAGTGGAAACAAGTCCACCTGTAGCTCCCAGGTCAAACCCCAATGCCTCGGTGCTCAACAAGGAGGATGTAGAACGCCTAGAGACCCCCACGGTCTTCTACTCCAACTAGCTTTCGAGGTCACTGTTTTTAATCAACAAAAAAAATAGCAAGATGGATGCCTATTAAACTAGAGCCCCTAAGCCTCTCTGCTTTTCATACCCTTACTTGAGTTCCCTAAATGGAGATAACAGGAGGGCAGAGGATACACGGACAATTTAAGTTGTATGTTCCTTAAAAACAGTAAACTAGGTGACAGAAAGTAAAGATCTAACTAAATGCTTCGTTTGGAAAAGAAATGCTTGAAAGTAAGCTAATCAAACAAAATATACTAACCACACATCAATCTCCTTAAAGGAGAAGGTGGGTTAAAAAAAAACTAGAAAAATATTAGATCTACTTGAAAATAAAAGTAAAACTAGTGATTTACTTCCTAGATCTACTTCCCACCTAATTAAAATATGATTACAAATTACTTTGAAAGCCTTTAGAGAATATCAACGAGGAGACTCTCCCGGGGCTTACAAAATAATAAAGAAAAAATGAGAAAAGATGAGGGGTTGAACCCCTTTTGAAGTGGCTGAAAATTGAGGCGTTTTGGTCCGATTTGGGCAGTGTTTCCTGTGTAAAACCTGTTAAAACCAGCAAGGAAAATGTTGCTGAAAAGTGACAGAAAACTCCAACAAACTAGTTAAAATGTTAGTACCCAAAAAACTAGAAACTAGGGCAAAAATCTGGGTGAAAAAATGACTGAAAAAGAAGTTTAGAGGGCTGCAAAATGTGTTTCCAGCCACCTAAAACCTTGCAAAATATCAGATTTATGATTGATAAATATAGATTTAGTGTTTAGCCTTGGATGCCCTCCTTCAATACCTCAGATCTGCAAAAAAAATGTGAGAAAAATCTACAAAATACAAGCAAGAGGTGAGTAACAAAAATGGATCTACAAAAACCTTTGTAGATCTAAAATAAACTACTCACAAACAATAGCAAATAACCATTTACTATTAAGTCCCCTTTGCAAAAACCTTTGCAAGAGGCATCTATGCATGTAAAAATAAATAAATCTTACAAAAAGTTGAATATTTTACCTCAAGTTTGAAGAGAAGAGACCAAACACTCAAAAAAGATAGAGATCCTCCAAAGATTTTCTTCTATTCGGCCCAACTAGGGCAAGATTCAATACAATGAGAGCCTCTAGGGCTTGAGCAAAGCTTGAGAGAAATGTGAGAGAAGAAGAGGAGAGAGGGAGAAGAGAGAGTATTTTGGTAGCATAACCATGCTCCAAAGAATGATGATAAAATGAGAGGAGGGGCCTCTCTTTTATAGTTGAAAAGATCCAAAACCCACTCCCAAATCAAGGGTTCAAAACATAGATCTAAACTCTAGATTTTCTCCACCCTTAGATTTAGGTTTGTTGACTTTGCAAGCCATCCACCAATCATAAGCAAGGGTGTCTTTTTAAATCAATGGTAAAAAATATAGATCCATGTCACAATGAAGCTTAACCCTTAGATCTAGGGTTTCCATGACTCAAGTGGGGCCTCCTTTGACTCAAATTTTGATTTTATTATTTTTATTTTTTAATATTTTGTTTTTTATCTTTTATTTAATCTTTTATTTTTATCTTTTTATTTTTAATCTTTAATTTTTATCTTTTTATTTTATCTTATATTTTTTATTTTTTATCTAGGGCCTCCTTTGACTCATATTTTGATTTTTATCTTTTGTTTTTTAATATTTTATTTTTAATCTTTTATTAAGACAAAAGGGGCGCCCCACTTAGGAGATCTTCAAAAAATTATTTTGACCATGGGGCACTTAGGAGATCTTCAAAAAATTATTTTGACCATGGGGGGGGGGGTTTATTTAAAAATAAAAATTGACTATGCTTAGCCACCCCCCAAAATTAGTTACCATTGCTTTATTTGTTTTTTTCCTTCAAAATCAAATAATTTAATTTTTCACCCTAGGAAAAAATACCTTGTCTTAACCAAAATTGGTCTAACTTCCTAACCCCTTGTTTGAATGACATGAGACTTGAACCAATGGCTTAGGGGGTGTCATAGCATTTCATTTGCATTCAAAGCCCCCTATTACAAAATGCCAAGGTTCAAGAGATTACATTATTACATCAAAACTTAATTAATTAACCACCAAATGGTAAAGTTAATTAATTAAGAAAAAATCAAAATAAAAAATCCTAATGAAATTCTACAAGACTAGAAGATATGGCTAGCATGGTCATGGAAAACAACTTGACACCTTAGCCACCTTATGGGCTTGATTATCAGAATGCCAATTCACCACTTTGGAGGATTGGTGAGTGAAAAACCCAACCAATTAAAGTTGTTAATTAACAAAATTAACTGGAAGGGGAAAAAACACTCGGTGAAGAGGACTTCCCTGATAATAAAGTCCATGGTGACATCCTTAGAGGAATGACCCATGATGACATATAAAGTTACATTAATTATCCCACGCAGGGGAGCGGACATTTCGTGTACAAAAAGAGGCAGAATTGCCTTGCTGAGTGAAAAATCCCTAGGATTTTTCCATGGTGCAAATTGTACAATATGTACATCTGGAATGTACATGACTTCGCCACCTAGTCGATATAGGTGGGCAACAATAAGTTATAGCTTATTGTGTATGCTAACAGCCATGCACAACAATTTTTTTGTTATGCATGCCTGTTAGCATACACAACAAAAAAATGTGCTGGGTATGTTAAAAAAATGCAATCCTATCACTTACGAATGAAAAAAAATTGCAAATATATAATAAATTTAAAAAGATATATTAGTTATAAATTATAATCAGCGTGTAATTTGTATCCAATATATTATATCAGTGACACTGTGCAATGACCAATGTGCAGTGAGTCAATGCATTTACAGAAACAACTTTACAAAACACTAAAAGTTAAAACAGTAAACAACAAGTGACCAAACTAGCAATGGCCTCATGTCAACTAGTTCAATCTAGGGGAGGGAGAGGAACTGGAACTCAACAAACTCAGAAGGTGCAACAATAAACATTACTGGCATACCCTATTGACTCTCCCTTGATGAAATAGTCATTGATGCCAACATGGACTTGCAGTGGCCCCACAGGTTGTAATTGATGCTACCAAGTCTCACTTGCAGTGCCTTGGACCTCTTACAGAGTGGGTTTGTGCCATGAAGCACCCATAAGACTGGATCTTGCACCAGCTTGCTAAAGATATTGAAGACCCTGCTGATGGTGCTGAAGACCCTGGAAATGATGCTGAAGCCTTTGTGGATGATGGTGAAGCCCTAGATGCGTTGGAGAAGCATTAATGACCCATGCTGTGGTCATTCATGCTCTGATGATGTCATGGTACCCGAGGAGAAGGTCTAGCAATCTCACAGGTGATGTCATGATGGATCTTGACCCTTGGAGGTCTCCTAGTGTGGTTGAGGTGGTTGAAGAAGCCTATGAAGCCCCTTGCTTTATGAAGAAGCCCTTGGACCCACATTTGATGGCTTAATGGTCCTTGTCCCCTTAAAGGTGATGATGTGGTCATTAATGACTCGATGAAGACTTGGAACCCTTAATGAAGATCTTGATTCCCATGTAGCCCTTGTTGGGGTCATGGAACCCTTGGAGATGGTCATTATGCATGAGAAAGTTTGACACCCACATAAATGGCGGCATGATGACCCTTGGACACTATATGATCATTGCTGGTGCATTTGGAAATGATTTGGGTCTTGGAATCCATACATGTGGTGGTTTGTAAACCCATAATTATTGGAGCCTTTGATATGATGGAATCTTTGGTCATGACGACTTCATCACTTGGCGATGGAGTCCTATGTGATGGGCTTGAAGTCCATGGAAAGTATCTTGTTTATATATTATATGATACCTTTGACAGAGTCCTTGAAACCCTGGCATGTGGTGCCTTGGGTCTTGAAGCCACACACTTGGTAGCTTTTTGATGGTGATGTATGGTCCCCTTTGTGGTTATATGGCTATTGGGATGTAGATGGAGGTGGTAGAGCCGATGGATGTGCCTTGATACGTTGAAGAAGACTTTCAAGAAGACATTGAAACTCTTGTAGTTGGTGGTATGGTCTTTGGCACCCCCATGTGTGGGGTATTTGACTTTTTGAACATATTGAAGAATTTAAGGGGTGTTAGACCAAGAATTTGCAAATAAACCCATCATAGGGAGATAGTCCTTGTCAAGCCATTTTCGTTGATATGTGGAGCATCTTCTAACTCCTTACGGTTGAAGAAATAAGAATTTTTGAAGTTGCTGTACCCCACCTTTTTGGGTCAGCCGACCAAACAAAAGAGAATTTAATTATGTAATTTATAATTGCATGTTGGCCTAGTTTGGGGTACTAACTTTCGTACATCACCTATATAAATAGAATATCAAACATTTCATTTGTTCATGAATCAAGTCTCTCTTTGACCATGTTACCTTATGCATAAGTTCCAAGGTCAAAGGCTTCAATGGACATCATCAAAGGCATGATGGATTCTATGGTGTTCACATCCATAGACTTTACATCGACAAGGAGGAGGGCTTCACCATATAGTCATCATATCAAGGGTATCAAGGACCCCAACACCGCCAATCAGGTGGGAACAAAGACTCTTTCAAGAATATCATCAGCATATTCAGGGTCTCCATATCATTAAAAACATATCCGGCGGGAGGGGATAACCTAGAACTAAACTAGAAGCCTTCCTTGAACCCTAAATCTATCACCTACCTTCGATGCTGGCTCCGCTGCTCAATCTTGAAATTCATAAGCTCTGCAACCTTGGAAGAAAGAGCCTCTTTCATATTAAATCATTATTTTGATAAATATCACATATCCAATGGTTCCACTATATATCTTCATCACATTAAGAGTACCAACACCCCAAAAGAGGGGTACACAGACCTCAACACTAGTTTGCATCACCTTATGGGCTTCATATGCATGATCACAAGGCTACAACATGCCAGTGATCATATAGTGTCCAAGGGCCATCAAACCACCATATGTGTGGGTTCAAGACCCAAACTTCCAAGGACACCAAGAACCCCATAAGAATGGGTTTCAACATACCACCATAAGTGTGGGTTCCAAGACCCAAGTCTCCACATGCAAGAGGATCAAGATCCAAGCTTGTGGACTCAAGGACCCCACAAGAATTCAACAACCTCAAGACCATCCAATGGAAGCAATGGGCTCCAACATCAACACATCAAGGGACTTACACACATGAGCCACATCATCCATCCAACAACCAATGAAGAGACCAAAACAAGTACAAGCATAACAATCATCCCAAAGACCAGTAACCAAAGATCAACTAGGATCAGGGAACTTGACAATGGACTCAAATGGGACCAAGATACAACTTAGGGGCACTTGACCAAGTCAATGGGTAACCAGGATTTTGCCATTGTTCCAAGGCCTCCAAGGGCTTCAAGCTTGGGCTTGGACAAGGTGAAAAGGGCTCCTCTGACACAGATGACCACAAACTAAACACTAACCCTCAGGGGCTCCACAAGGGGCACCAAGGACTCAATAGTTGACATCAATGACCAGGCATCAATGACAACTTAATCAACAAAGACTGCAAACAAGTTTTCAAATTCCAGGGGACACGATAATTGTACAAAACAATTACCACCATCCACACGTGAAGGACTTAATCCAATTCATCGGGATTCGTGTCCAAGCGTGAAGGCGATTTCGTTGGGGGGTATTCAAATTATGGTGAGAACCGTCCGTGCAAAACATTGTAACTGTTGCTATAGCCGTCGGTTAAAGGTGATTAATCGAGTCACTGCCATAAATCAAGTCATCACACAGCTGGCAACACCACAACTTAGTAGGGGAGTCGTAATACCACCTCGAAATTGCGCTACGTCAATCCTCTCCACTGTGGCCAACCACTACAGTAAATCGTTGCCAATCTCGTGAGGAACAGGGTTGTGCAAATAAACCAAGTAGCTAATCAAAATAGTGAAGGAAACCATAAGTTGTGGTTGGAGTTAGATCAGTTCGACCGTTCATTTAAGAATTTGTTTCTATTGAATATTTAAAAGATAACTTCAAAAGATATCAAAATAGGATTATAAAAAAAAGGTAGACCACTATTGGAAGTTTATTTGTTATTATTTCTTAATTCACGGAAGTACAATTTCAAGTCTAAAGTCAAAGCAAAAAGAAGAAAACATAAAGGGTTATCAACGATAAAGAGTTGGTTTAATATTATATTTCTAAGTAAAGTTTTAGCTAGTTACAAAAGAAAAATTACTTCCAAAAAAAATTTAGAACTTAGGTGTTTAATCTTTCTTATATATAAAAGGTTTTAGAATTCAAGTTATAAACAACAATTTCAATATTATTAAAGTTATTATCCACTCTTGGAGTTTATATATATTTATATATATTAAGAGGAGTTATAAGAAGTATAAAGTAGCTAAAAAGAAAATTTAGTTACTTATAAATTTGAAAAAAAATAGAGTTTAATGAAGAGAATGGAAGTTTTCCTAAAACTTGAAGAATTTATGCTTTAGTGTTATTTCAAATAAAAGGAATATTTAGAGGACAAGACATTACTATTTCTATTGCTTCCGTCAAATGCAATAATTATATTAGTGTTGACCTTGCTAATGAGATAGCAATTCTAGAGTCAAATATAGGTGAAAGTTTAGACTTTTGGAATACAAAAGAATACGAAATAAGCAATTTACAATTGAACATTGGAGATTATATTGGCGTTTTGCAATTCATTGTTAAATCTTTGTGGAGCAGTGATGGTGACCTAGTTTTGGGATTACCGTGGCTAGAAACATTGGGGACTTTTATCTTAAATGCTGAAAAGAAGTTTCTGACGTTTCCCTACAAAAAGAGGAAAATCACATTGCAGGACATTAACATGAAGTTAGAATCAAAAGTCGCGTCATTTAAAGACTTCAAAGAAATATCAAAGATGATGTCGTAGGGAATTGAGAAATCAACACAGGCAATACAGAAAGAATTCGACAAGGTTATTGCAGATAAAGAAGAATGATCTCTCGTTTAAGAGATCATAATCATAAATTACTTCTGCAAATCAAGAAGGCAAGGGATAAAGTTCAATGCAATCGAGAGTTAGAAGAGGACAATGAAAATCATCAAAAGGAATGATTAGGCAAGGAGAAAGAAAACCCTCCATTAAAAAGGGGTTAATCAAGAATTGCTAGAGCAATTAATAAGCTTAAAAAGAGAGCACGCAAATCAAGACAATCAATATGATGTCGTCAACTCAAACTATAAGGAAGAACTCTTACATTTAAGGAAACTTAATCAAGACATATTTATACAAGTTAGGAAGTTAAAGCAGGAGAATAAATCTTTACTAGAAAAGCTAGATTGCTAGGGATCAATTGTCGACAAAGAAACGATGACTGACACAATAGAGAAGTCATCAAATGGTCAAATTCAAACATCAGAAAAGGGAAGCAATACAAAGCTCCTCAAATTCAGAAGAACAATCATATTGTCACATCGCTACAAGCATCAATAGAAAATGGTTTCCAAAAATAATCACAAAAATCGTTAAAAGCACCAAAAGTTGAAGTTCCTGTAAACACTTCAAAAGCGACTTGAGTATTGTATCGCCATCCAAATCACAAGAGTCGGTATGATCGACGACAAGGACAAGAGGAAAATTACCAGTATTATTCCTACAAAGAGCAAAGACAAAATCGACAATTCCAAACAATCAATCAACAAACAATTCCATTAAAGGTAGATATCGAATGGAACACTTACAAATGACACAACATTTTCACACAATGTGTAATAGAACGTATCATCTCATTTCATCTAGTGTTGCAACTACCAACACACAATGTCACAAGAAAGCGTTACGAGCAAGAACAAGGGATAAAGTCTTCCATAATTTTGCTTTACCTATGTAATGGGCAAAATATATAATAAATAAAAGGTTATGCCTCTTTACGAAAGGGTACCTAGCATGGTTATTTATACAAGCATCATTCTCATTGTAATATCATCTCTAATCTTATCAATCATATAAATAATAATATATTATTTTTCCTTTCATGGAGTATCTGCATAATTTGTGTAAGAAACGATTTTGTCGTTTTACACGAATGAATGGACAAACACTTCCTTGGTAAAATTTCAACATATACCATGTTGGTTTTTGGACTCTATAGGCCATTTAGAGCCTATTTGATTATGCATTTTGATTCAGATATGTATTGCACTTGGTGCCATTTTGATATATTCACCCATACATGGTATATACATTAGTAGACTTTGCATATTTTGTCGCTAATGGTTTGGAATCTTAAAAATATTTTTTTCCCACTAAAATTTGAATATTCTATGTATTTTAAAAATGTAGATTTTTCACAAGTTTCACCCTCCGGTTATAAGTTAAAAAATTTGTCTCAGTTTATTGCAAATCCAGAAATTTAAATGCTGGAAATAAACATAAATTTCAGACTTAATAACACTGCGGTAACTTCACCTTTTCATGGATAGAAAATAAAAAATATGCACACCATTCAACACACAGTACTCAGAATGTTTTAGCCAATGGCCCTGAAAAAACCCACAAGGGGAAAACCAGTCTGAGAGAGAGAGATTTTTATTATCAGGAGATTTATTGCAAAACTCAGAAATTTCCAGACCAACTTATCTCAACCTGGAAGAGAAAATTTTTGCCCCATTTTCCATGCCAAACAGGAAAAATCAAACTCAGATTTTTTTTTCTTCTGTTTTTGCCTCGATTTCCATGTCGCTGTACGGACTGTATCGTATGGACCTTGAAATCCGTGTCCATGATTTTTTTCTTGAAAATCGTGCTTAGAAATATGCCTCAAAAATCGTGCCTACCGCTTCGAAAACCGTACCGTACGGACCAGCAATAAATGTTGCTGTCCTCTCCTCGATTTTTGTTCCCTCTCTGTTGTTGCCATTTCCCTCGATTTGCGTGCTGCAATTTTTTTTCTCTTTCTCAAAAAAATGGAAACTTTCTCTCTCAACTCTCTCCTTCACGTCAGTCTGCAAAAGTCAGGAAAATGACCTTCCCTTGACTTTTTGAGAGAACCCGAGGGTTCATATAATCTAACAGTGGAGATTAGATTAGATCGGTGGATGAGATTAAATGCTCACATTTATTTTTCATAAATATTAATTTCACTCACCCACTTAAATTTATCAAAAAGTGACTTTATTCTCTACAGTAAAATTAAATGCTCTACTTAAGTCATTTAATGCAAGGGTCACTTTATTTCCCCGTTTAAGTGACTGAGGCTAAAGTCACCTAGGGGAACACTTTCCTAGGTTCAAAATTAACACTCCCTCTTACCGAGGAATGTGTTCTGCTCCACTCCCAACTTGTCCTTGAAGAAGACAAACTTGCCCCTCTCCAAAGATTTCGTCAGACTGTCTGCAACCTGCTCATCAGTGGAAATGTACTGTAAAGATACTGCACCTCTCTAAACATAATCTTGGATGAAATGATACCTGATCTCAATGTGCTTTGACCGGTCATGAAATACTGGATTCTCAGAGAGTTGGATGCAACTCTAATTGTCACAGTAGATCACCGTAGGCTTCAGCTCCTGACCAAATAATTTCACTAGCAACTTGCGAAGCCATAAATCCTTGCAGCTGGCTTGACTAGTTGCCATATACTTAGCCTCTGCAGAACTCAACGCAACAGATTTCTGCTTTCGACTAAACCACGACAGTGCTGTCGAGCCCAAACTGAAACAACATCTGGAAGTGCTTTTTCGGTTTACCACACTGCCTGTCCAATCCTGCTGCTTGGCCCCACTCTTCTTGGGACCCTTCTTGTTCTTCTTCTTCCCCTTTGCTGTCAATGCCACATCCTCCTCATCCTGCCTACTAGTCGAACGATTGCACTGCAGAAGACCCCTCCGAGTCTCCTCCGAAACAAAATCATCACAGACCCTGTCCCATGATGGTAAGTTCTCTCTAGCCACCAAACCCTGTACAAACACAGCCCAAGGTGCTGTCACCCCATTCAAGGCTGTCCGCACTAGCTCAGGACCAGTAACAACCACCCCAACAGTTGCAAGCTCATCTCTCACCTGAGAGATCCTTGTAAGATAAGCCATACAAACCTTTCCTTTGACCATCTTGATACTCTTCAGTTTCTCTCTCAGAACCATCTTCCTATTATCATTGGAACTCTCAAACAATCTAGTCAAAACACTCCACATCTCATGTGCATGATCCTTCGCTGAAATGTGAGGTATAACATGGTTTTTGACAGCATCCAAGATAATCCTCATGGCTTTAATATCCTTCTTATTAAAGGCTGAATATGCTACTGCATCGATAGCAACGAGAATAACAATGGGATTTGCTGTAGTGTTTTTGACTATTTCCTCCCACAACTCATTCTCTTTCAACACAATATCTGGGCCTTCCATGAGACAAAGTTCGCTGCTCCATCCAACCTATCCTCAGTTCTCAACCCAACGAATGTCATTTTCTCAAAAAAAAAGTTTTAGCAATAATGTACTACTATCACAAAAGTTTTTTTGAATTCTGGAAATGACTTTTAGTCTACAAATATTTAGTTTTCTGCTCCACTCAGCTATGATACCATGCAGATTTTTCACAAGTTTCAGCCTCCGGTTATAAGTAAAAAAAATTGTCTCAGTTTATTGCAAACCCAGAAATTTAAATGCTGGAAATAAACATAAATTTCAGACTTAATAACAGTGCTGTAACTTCACTTTTTCATAGACAGAAAAATAAAAAATATGCACGCCATTCAACACACAGTACTCAGAAATTTTTGGTCAATGGCCCTAGAAAAACCCACAAGGGGAAAACTAGGCATAGAGAGAGATTTTTATTATCAGGAAATTTACAGGAAAACTCAGAAATTTTCTGACCAACTTATCTCAACCCGGAAGAGAAAATTTCTGCGTCGTTTTTCATGCCAAACAAGAAAAATTAAACTCAGGTTTTTTTTTTTTTTTTAATAAATTCTTTTGTTTTCTGTCTCGATTTCTGTGCCGCTGTATGGACTATACTAACTGATTGACTGTACGGACATTGAAATCTGTGCCCAGGGAATTTTTTCTCGATAATTGTGCCCAAAAATCTGCCTAGAAAATCGTGCCTGCTGCTTCGAAAACCGTACTGTACACACTGTATGGACGAGCAATAAATGATGTTGTCCTCTCCTCAATTTCTGTGTCCTCTCTGCTGCTGTCCTTTCCCTCAATTTGCGTGCTGCAAATTGTTTTTTCTTTTTCTCAGAAAAATGGAAACTTTCTCTCTTAGCTCTCTCCTTCACTTCAATCTGCAAAAGTGAGGAAAATGATCTTCCCTTGCCTTTTTGAGAGAACCCTAGGGTTCATCTAATCTAACGGTGGAGATTAGATTAGATCGGTGGATGAGATTAAATGCTCACATTTATTTCTCATAAATATAACCCACTTAAATTTATCAAAAAGTGACTTTACTCTTTAAAGTCAAATTAAATGCTCCACTTAAGCCATTTAATGCAAGGGTCACTTTATTTCGCCTTTTAAGTGACTAAGGCTAAAGTCACCTAGGGGAACACTTTCCTAGGTACAAAATTAACAAAAAAGGACTGAGTCATTAAATTCAAACCGGTCCGAGTCATGGCCAAGTATGAGTTTGAGTTGATGCTTGGCCAAGTCCGAGTCTGAGTTTGAGTTTTGAAACATTGTGCTGAACACCTAAAAGCTGAAACTCTAAACCCCATACTTGCTCAGGGTCTGATCCATCCTCGTGTCAAGATCTGCTCTCAAACTCTGATTTATCAAGGTTTTCATTTGATCTATCTTTATGGTCAAGGTCTGCTATCAAGGGCTGATCTATCCTTACGTGCTACATTGTTGCTCGCTTCACCCACTTTTTTATTTAGTCCTGCCATAGCCTTCAAGAAAACCACTTTATTCAGTGCTAATATCGGCATGTGTGCGTGGCTCACAAAAATGCTGTTATGACCTACTTCATGTTCATGCTGAGATGATCTTGAAAATTATCAGTATCCATCATGATTATAACTTAATAAATTATCAGTTATGGTACATGAATGCTCACTAGTAATATGCATGAAAACTCTCTTTTTGGCAATAAATTATAGTTCTACTCCTGTGTTTCCTCAACATTTTTGATTATTCACCCTGTTTTTATTTTTAATTTATTATAAAAATATTTTGATATATTTTTGTACTTGTCGCTTCCCCACCATATCCTGATTCTGGCTTTTCAAAATTATGGCAAATCCGTATCTGGATCCGAATTTGTCTCTGTACCTGTATCCTGGTAACATGGCTACTTTGGTTCGAACTGGCCCCAAACCAGAGGATACAGAGGCCAGTAATTTTACAGTTTGCTACTGTATTTTGTTACTTTGAAAGTTAGAGGAAAAATCTATATGATAGTGTGCATGGAAGGTTGTATTGCACAAAGTAAGTGTGGAGAAATGCAAAGGTGTCTGATTGAGATCTCGATACAGCATTTATCATTTTGAAGATTGCCTTTGAGTATGTGTAACTCTGTGTAGACAGACTTTCTTCCTTTGCACAATGATATTTCACCAGTGAGATGCAAAATGCTTTGCAAATGATACTTATCTGAGAAGTGCAAACTATGTGAAATATATAGTATATATGAAATTTACTATCTGAGTTTGTCATTGGCTCATACCTGCATTTTTGAATCTCCTTTCTTGGTTTCTAGTTGTGGATGGTTGTGTTCACAGTCGAATATACATGTCACATTGTATTTGTATATATTCTCGTGTCTATGTGGCCTTGAGAAACCCACTGTATGTGCTAGATATTTTTTATTTACTGTTTGTTTATTATACATCTGATTTTTGACTCTTTTTCCTATCTTTATAAGATATTATGGTAACACTGTATGATGCACATTATAAACTTGCTGGTTTTGCAGGTCATAGAATGAAATGTCTAATGGATTACACTGATAGGGGATAATATCTTTGCAGGCCTGATCCGAGGGTGATATCGCTTGTGAAAAAGTTGGGAGAAAATGTGCATCCCAAACAAAAGCGGGTCTTATGCATGAATAAGGTTGACTTAGTTCAAGTCAAGAAAGACTTATTAAAAGTAGCTCTTGAATTTGGACAACTTCCTGGATATGACAAGTAATATTCTCTTATTCTCTAGAAACAGTCACAGTTAGTCATCCGCTATAGCTTCTTTTTGAATTGATCATCGGCTGTTTTATTATTTCCTATTTTTCGCCTGTTTTCCTGGTTACTTCATTTTTTTGTTCATATTTATTCTCACAAAAATCTTCTGCAGATTTTACATGATATCTGGACAGAGAGGCTCTGGTGTCAAGGATCTTGTAAAATATTTAATGGATCAGGTATTGATGTCTTGTATGTACTTTCTCACCATTATTTTAGCAGTGAGTTTGGCATTAAAAGTCTGCATTTTTTCAAATAATTTATCCTTATATGGTGAACGCATGTCAAAGATCAAAAATATCTCTTGAAGAGCAAAATGCTAGCCAGATGGCTGACCTTGATAAAGATAATTGTTTTTACATGTTATAGATTGTTGAAAATTTTCAAACTTCAGATAGAACCTTTATGGCTGAGTACAGTAATAGCTATGTCACATGGTTCGAGTCCGAATTCGAGTTCGATGACCTTGAAATTCGATTCGAATTCGATTTTTTTTATGAAGTTTGGGATGAGGTTCAGCATTAGGTTCGCCGTAACTCACTTGGAATGCCATCATTATCAATTTATGATAAAACATATTAATATATCATAATTCTTTTATAATATATCATAAAAATAGATTAATATATATAATAATAATGTATATCACAAATATTAATTCCTCCGAAAAAGTATAAAAAGTATATCGCATATATGATAAAAAATACTAATGTATTTTATGCATATACATCTATTATTAACCTATTTAATAATGTTATTAATGTCAACCATAAACATATTGTTAATGTGCGTTCAATAAAATATACTTAATATGTCTGTTATTATGAATATGAAATAATGTATTCGAAGGACAATAGAATATGCGAATATAGCCATGATATTAGCAGAATGCTAGTTAATGTCACATTTATTCTATTAGTACTTGTTATTGTCCGTTTGAAAAATAATCCACACAGACAAAAGCTAAACGCCCAAATTGGTTAAATCGAACCGCCTCCCCGGTGATATAGGGCAGCATTTGAATTGTTTGAGATCTTCCAACGTTATAATCATACGAGGAACAATTCAACCGGCATGTTTTTGCATGTTTAGCCGCAGTTTCAATTTATTAATCTTGGGACATAATAGATGGTACAACTCATGAATATATTAAAAGGAAGTGCACGCCTCCCACTGATTATTATTGAATCCTTCCACGCATTCTCATAAACTTCATGTCAAATCACATATCTGCCGATTCTGCCCTGGTGGAAAAAATGTCTGATATCATATTCAGAGTGGTTGCAACTTGCCTATTTCAGTCAGTTTTCTTATGGGCACTGTGGACGCAGTAGTAGATGAAAAAGACGATGGGTTAGTCCACTAATATTAATTAATAAATAAATGGCTCAGAGTAGCCGGTTCCTGTTGCTAGGACAGGATATACTATTGTCGGCATAAATCATTAAAGCTTCAAAGGTCCATGAGCAAAGTTAGTAGCCTGGTAGGTGAGCAAAAATGGAGTCGAGACTCGAGATATGAGAGTGGTGGACTCGGGAGTCGGGAGAAAACCTTGGAAAGTGGGAAAACCGGCGACAGGACAGTGGAACGCGCGAACCGGCGAAAGGACAAAAATTGAAATTCGATTTGAAATTCGTTTGAGATTCGCCTAAAATTCGATAAAGTTCGAGTTCGTTCAAGTTTGATATGGTTCGATTCGATTCGCCTTTAGGTTCAACCTTGAAATTCGCCGAATTTAAACGAATTGCAAATTTTTTTTGGAGTTCGGCGAATTTCGAACTTCAAGCATAAAATTCGCCGAACCCTGTGACATAGAGTAATCGTACGTAATTGAGTACGGTAATAATAATAATGTCAGCATAGATTTTATTGTAATAGAAGCAGTGAAGCACCACTCATCTGGAACTCGCGAGTCTTCACAAGTGTAATCCCGGGCCGGTTAATCGCTGAAGACTAGCCCAGTACTCGCCCTGCTCGCAGACTCAGTCTCGGTGGAACTGGGGGAAAACTCGCCATTGAACTTGTGCGGACTGAAATGAATGCCACGACTTTACACTTGCTGGTTGAGTGTTGGGTCCGTGGACGGTGCTTTTGGAGGGAAAAAGTGACTGCGTGAGTCTCTCCCTCTTGTTCATTTGTTCAGCAAGCAACCAGTCACTGCTGAGTGAAGGAATAAAGAAGTATGCCTGCAAATTTATATTAAAAACAAAGACATGGTTGCCCAGATCATATCTTTTGCAACATGAATCTTTATTAAATGTATCAGACTTAATTAACCGGTTGTAACACCAAGCTCAACTTGAAGTCTATCATGAGTCTAGGTTAGGGTTGTTTGAGGCTTTGAGCCCGTTCTTATAACATCTTGGTTTAAAACTTTAATTGTACCTCAACCGCCATTTAACATCTATAAAAGAGGGTGCAGCATGGAAAAAAGGGTTTCAACAGTTCTCGAATTGGAAAAATTCTTGAATTTAAATTTTTGCATACAAAAATGGATTGTGTTATGCTATATTATTATAATTTATGAGATAATGTTATGAATGATTGCATATATTGTAGTTTTATAACTTATATGGATTGGAATGCCATTAACCTCTTTTTTTGTTCCCAAAATATACCATATTTAAGTTTTTTTCCTATTTTCCGAGTTTTGCTGAGTTTTTCCAAGTTTGTCCCGAGTTTTTCCCGAGTCAACAAGTCATGTGCCGCAAAGTCTTTGCTAAGTCCGAGTAGTGCAACATTGAATAGAAGTATGAGAAAATTTTCCTTAAATTTTAAGTGTTAGTAATGCAATAGTTAATGCTGCAAAGGTGTTTAAATACTTAATGCTGCATAGGTTTGAGATGGATATAATACTGGAGTATGGAAATATCTGATGAAATTTCCAACTCTTTCTAGAAATAGGGAAGTGACAAGGTAAACTTTCTGAAAAGCGCTAAAAGATCATCAACGTAATTCCTGTTTGTTATTTTTTTCATTTTATTTTATTATTTTATCTTCCATATCTACTTTTCTTGCACTCCCTATCACTTTACTAATGTTGTCTTGGTATCGGAGATGGGCAAGGTGCTAAAGATGAAGTTTCTTACATCTTGCCATTTTGAGTGGTGCTTCCATGCTAGCTATCTAATCTTTTATCTTCGCTATGTAATTGTCTTGGATTGAACATCACTTTCCTATTGCTGACATGGTATGGGATACGAGTAAGGTGACAAAGATACAGTTGCTTGGATTTTGAAATTTCTAGTGTCAGGGGAGTGTTTTTGACTTTTCCGCTCTATTATGCTTTTAGAGGTTTTGTTATCACTCATAAATAATTTCCCAAAAGTTCATCTTGATGGATTCGTCTTAGGGTTTCAAGAACAAGCCCATGATGGTAATTGAGTGGGATTGGCATTGTTCAAAACCACCCTTAAACACTTAAGCACATGTTCGAAAGTGATCCTAAAGAGCACAAGGCATTGTGTGTGCAACCAGTGTTTTAAAAACCAGCCGAGTCCGAGTCCGAGTTGGCCGAGTTGGCCGAGTTGACTCGGCCTGCAACTCGGCTCGGGTGGTCGATTTTATACTTAGTCGGTCGATTTGGGTCCAAGTCGGCCGAGTTGATCGAGTTGCAACCCAAGTCAGCCGAGTCAGCTGTGGCAGACACCCACAAGAATGCAGACTCCAAAATAACATGGTTATTTTTTATTTTTAAGATTTTTTTTATTCTAACCATAACCTGAGGCCATAAGATGACCCCTTGCCTTTCTATTTGCCTCACACTTCTGCTGTAAGATGTTTGTGAGCATTTGACATTATTGTTGTTTGGATTCATAGAGGCTTAGAGGAGCGTCCAACAGTGAAGAACAATCAACATGATTGCAGGAGTTGGACTGTTGGAGACCGGTTTTCTGTTACCTAGATGTATGTTAGCTTCCAGCTAGCGATTGTTTCTTTTTTTCTCATTAAATTGACAAATATCAGTCTTCTTTTCTATTGTTTGCTGCCAAAATAATAAGATTTTTTTCTTTTTTCTTTGCATGTTTAGATTTGCTTTGCATTTAGATTCTCGATTGGCCCCAAAATGAAAAGATCAGGCATGTATCTATGCTGATGTCATTGAAGGGAAAATGTATTGCAAGTGTTGCAAGACATGGATTAAAGGAGGGGGCATTAATAGATTTAAACAACAGTTGACTGCTGTTAGAGGAAATATTGCCCCATGGGAAGCTGATTTAGAGTTTATTGGTGAGATTAGGTTCGAGTTGCAACAACAATTTGATGAATTTGAAGAGAAGGCTAAACAAAAAGAGATGTATGATCATTGACATATGATGTAGTGGCATCATATCATGTTGTTTTTTGGATTCTACAAGCCATTTAGGCCTCATTGATTATGTTTTTTGTTCTAGATATGTATTGCACAGTACACTCAATGCCATTTTGATATATTCACACTTATATGGTATATGCATGAGTAGACGTTGGATATTTTGTCTCTATTGCTTTGCAAGCATGGATTAAAATCTTTAAAATATTATTTTTCTTTAAAATTATTATTTTATGTATTTTTTGAGTAATCCGAGTCATTAAATTCAAATCAGCCGAGTCATTACCGATTCATTACCGATTCTGAGTCCGAGTCCGAGTTGACCCTTGACCGATTTCGAGTTCGAGTCTGAGTTTTAAAACATTGTGTGCAATGTGTTGTGCATTGTAGATTAAGGCTAGGGCCTCAACAATAAATAGTTTTAGGGTTTACCCCTAAGAGCCCAAAGTTTGGGACCACAATAACCGTGATAGCCACTAAAGTGGTTAAAGCATAACTAAAGCAGTCCCAATGGTCCAACAAACTGCTCAAGTTGGGTTTACATTAAATGTTCCCTTGTTCTCCCTCTAACACAACTTGGAAATTTCTAGTATCAAGGAGGTGTTTTTTACTTTTCCGCTATATTATGCTTTTAGAGGTTTTGTTATCACTCATAAATAACTTCCCAAAAGTTCATCTTGATGGATTCGTCTTAGGGCTTCAAGAACAAGCCCATGATCGTAATTGAGTGGGATGGCGTTGTTCAAAAACACCCTTAAACAGTGGAGCACGTCTTCGAAAGAGATCCTAAAGAGCACAAGGCATTGTGTGTGCAATGTGTTGTGCATTGTAGATTAAGGCTAGGGCCTCACCAATAAACAGTTTTATGGTTTACCCCTTAGGCCCCAAAGTGTGGGACCACAATAATCGTGATAGCCACTATAGTGGTTAAAGCATAAATGAGGCAGTCCCAATGGTCCAACAAACTGGTCAAGCTGGGTTTACATTAAGTATTCCCTCGTTTTCCCTCAAACACAACTTGGATGATCTATGAAGATGGCATTACCTCAACACAACCACTTAATGACAACTTTCCATGAAGGACCTCATTATCGCAATCTGTTTTGTAAAAGTTTTGAAATATCATATCTCCCATCATTCTACCCTAAGCACATCTAGGCTAGAAACACTGACATTCAAAATACCTGACCATGAGGAGGTGCAACAAAACAATTTCCTCCACAACACCTCCACCCAGTCCTCTTCAAAATATAGTTGAGCCAAACTCGTGCTACAAGGCTTTCAATTAAGAGTTCTGTAGGACTTGAACCTCCCAAACTTCTCCACACAAGGTGGAGCAACCAGAGCCTATGCACAAACGATTCGAACAGGTTCCCAAATACCATTTCTAAGAATGGAACATAACCGAAAACAAAATAATTAAATAAACTTATCTTGCTTTGCTCAAAATCCCTTTCAGTTTCTTGGCGTGTATTAAAAGGTAGTTCCTTAGTTTGTCACTGATTCGAGGAGACCCTAGGTCTTCATGCACTTCAACTTTCCCTCATAGTCTCATCGAGTCATCACCAAAGAACTCCCATGATTTCTGTGGACCAAGTGAAATCATCAATGGGTTCTCACCAACATCAGGCAAGGTTTATATAACCAAACAAAATGAACATCCCCCCTGATAGACAATGTAAGAGATGGCAATTATCAGTAAGGCTCACATATAACGTCTCCAATAAAAATGTCACATACAAAGAATGCCAACATGCTAATAAGATTGTTCAACATAACAATGTGACAACGACTTCGACAACAATTAATCAATCTATAAATGAGAATAAAAAGGAGAATTATACATGTTCAATCATTGCCACGACCAATCATCAATCCAACGATAACCAATCTTGGTAGTAAAAAATGGTTGAAAAGTTTACCTCTTTACACCTCTTATGTAAACATCTGTAAGCATCTTTGTGACCATACCAAGAAGTTTCACTCTAGGATGAACTCCTTTTTCTATGATGAAATGTTGATGTGGCAAAGAGGCCTATTCTCACTGAACAAAAGGGGTAGTATGTGTTATGCTTAACCACAGGTGCAACGTGTCCCGGTCGATCAACATAACTATCATCTGTCTCCATCTCATGTTGGGATATGCAATGAACACCAAAAGAGAGAGATTTCTGGATCAACTGTGGTGGTGTCTAGAGACACTGTTACAACACTTAGCACAATGAGCAAGCCCCATAAGAGCATAATGATCCATTGATAGACTGATCCATAAGGATCATCTATAAATAGGTTTGGGTAGGGCCCAAACCAACAACAATTGGACCACGTTAGCTATAACCGTCCATAAATTGTGGATTTGAGATCCTAAACTAGACATAAGCCTACAAGGTGAGGTTACTAGCAGCTTGGAGGAAAGAACACATTACACAACATTACCCCCTTAATTTGATTTTAACTGCAGACATTGATAAACCTTGGTATAATAATATTCTCAGAAGAGGTCTGGAACATTGTCACCCTCGTCATAAATAAAACTCAAATGTAGTTGTTCAATCCATCAAATAATTTTCCACATTGCTGTTTAAACACTCCCAGTTGAGTAATCTACTAGAGAACAAAGCAACATAATCCAGTCTGTTACGCTGCACCTGTACCCAACGCACCTTCAAATGCACCTTAGGGAGAGAGAGGCCATTTTTCTGACTAGGATGTGTGTTATTCAACAGTGGTGGTCATGGTCTTGCCCTTTGGTCCCTCCTTTAGGAGTACTATGGCTTAGTGGCACTGTTGACTGCCCTCTCTGTTGGGGTTTTTAACCTCGGGGTTGGTATCCGGGGATCTTAGGGGTTGATCACTGGGTCACATGACCCCACACCTTGTTTCCTTACACCAGTGGCCTTTTTTTTAGTTGTGAGACCTTGGTCTCTCTTCACAGCCACCTCAGACACCCTCCTAGTCGTTTCGCTGTCTGGCGCATTCTCTCATTGGCCTCCTTCCACAGATGACGTCATCCTTCCACCCAGGTCGTACAGCTACTTTGAGGGGGGTGTTGAGGGATTTACAACATTTTCGGGGTTAGATAGGGCGTGACGCCCTCCCTCTAGCTCACTCCAGCCTTTTGTTCTGAGTGATTGGTTTATATTTAGCAGTTTTAGGCACCCGGGGAAAAATACCCTAGGTAGCCTACCTTAAGCCTACTTTAGGCCATTTTTGGATTATTTTATATTATTTTTGTAATAATTTTAAGTTGACATTTTAAAATTTCAAATTGACATTATAAAGTTATGTAGGCCTGGATATTTTTGTAGAGTGAGTGTGAGGGGCTATAAATAAACCCCACTTCATTTTGACATAAGACAAGTGGGATCAAATACTATGTTGCTCTTTTATCCAAATAGAGCTCTTTGGATGTGATGTGCCCCTTTTGAGGAAGATGATTTTATGGGTTTGAAGGCATTCTCTTGAAGTTTCTTTGGTTCTATGCTCTTGCTAATGGTTACGCTATGATTTGTTGGCTAAACACTTGCCCAAGGACATATCTAGGGCTTTTCTTGATCTCTGTTTGTTAAATGTTGAAGAATGATACATGTTCATGGATTGAATGGTAGCCATTAGAGCTGCATTTTGTCCAGGCTAGGTCATTTTTTAGCCTTTAGTCACCTAGGCCTTCATGCACTTCTTCAACTTTCCCTCATAGTCTCATTGAGTCATCACCAAAGAACTCTGATGATTTTTGTGGACCAATTGACATCATCAATGGGTTCTCACCAACATCAAGCAAGGTTTATATAACCAAACATAATGAACATCCCCCCTGATAGACAATGTGAGAGATGGCAATAATCAATAAGGCTCACGTATAACGTCTCCAATAAAAATGTCACATGCAAAGAATGCCAACATGCTAATAAGATTGTTCAACAAAACACTGTGACAACGGCTCCGACTACAATTAATCAATCCATAAATGAGAATAGAAAGGAGAATTATGTTCAATCATTGCCACGACCAATCATCAATCCAACGATAACCAATCTTGGTAGTAAAAAATGGTCGAAAAGTTTACCTCTTTACACCTCTTCTGTAAACATCTGTAAGCATCTTTGTGACCATACCAAGAAGTTTCACTCTAGGGTGAACTCTTTTTTCTATGATGAAGATGTTGATGTGGCAAAGAGGCCTGTTCTCACTGAACAAAAGGGGTAGTATATGTTAT
The DNA here is from genome assembly GCA_001517045.1 of Pseudotsuga menziesii. Taxonomy (NCBI): domain Eukaryota; kingdom Viridiplantae; phylum Streptophyta; class Pinopsida; order Pinales; family Pinaceae; genus Pseudotsuga; species Pseudotsuga menziesii. The sequence goes on along the minus strand of LPNX011190296.1, from coordinate 206,440 downwards.
GCTTAACCACAGGTGCTGCATGTCCCGATCGATCAACATAACTATCATCTGTCTCCATCTCATGTTGGGATATGCAATGAACACCAAAAGAGAGCGATTTCTAGATCAACTGTGGTGGTGTCTAGAGACACTGTTACAACTCTTAGCACAATGAGCAAGCCCCATAAGAGCATAATGATCCATTGATAGACTGATCCATAAGGACCATCAATAAATAGGTTTGGGTAGGGCCCAAACCAATAACAATTGTACCACGTCAGCTATAACCATCCATAAAATGTGGATTTGAGATCCTAAAATAGACATAAGCCTACAAGGTGAGGTTACTAGCAGCTTGGAGGAAAGAACAGATTACACAACATTACCCCCTTAATTTGATTTGAACTGCAAACATCGATAAACCTTGGTATAATAATATTCTCAGAAGAGGTCTGGAATATTGTCACCCTCGTCATAAAATAAACTCAAATGTAGTTGTTCAATCCATCAAATAATTTTCCACATTGCTGTTTAAACAGTCCCAGTCGAGTAGTCTACTAGACAACCAAACAACACAATCCAGTTTGGTACGCTGCACCTGTACCCAATGCTTCTTCAAATGCACCCGAGGGAGAGAGGCCATTTTTCTGACTAGGATGGGTGTTTTTCAGCAGTGGTGGTCATGGTCGGGCCCTTTGGTCCTTCCTTTAGGAGTACTATGGCTTAGTGGCACTTCTAACTGCCCTCTCTGTCAGGATTTTTAATCTTGGGGTTGATATCCGGGGATCTTAGGGATTGATCACTGGGCCACATGACCCCACACCTTGTTTCCTTGCACTAGTGGCCTTTATTTTAGTTGTGAGACCTTGGTCTCCCTTCACAACCACCTCAGACACCCTCCTAATCCTTTAGCTGTCTGGCGTATTCTCTCATTGGCCTCCTTCCACAGCTGACGTCATCCTTCCACCCAGGTCGTACAACTACTTTGATGGGGGTGTTGAGGGATTTACAACATTTTTGGGGTTAGATGGGGCATGACATCCTCCCTCTAGCTCACTCCAACCTTTTGTTTGAAGTGATTGATTTATTTTTAGCAGTTTTAGGCACCCGGGGAAAAATACCCCAGGTATCCTACCTTAAGCCTGCTTTAGACCATTTTTGGATTATTTTATATTATTTTTGTAATAATTTTAAGTTGACATTTTAAAATTTCAAATTGACATTGTAAAGTTATGTAGGCCTGGATATTTTTGTAGAGTGAGTGTGAGGGGCTATAAATAATCCCCTCACTTCATTTTGACATAAGACAAGTGGGATCAAATACTATGTTACTCTTTTATTCAACTAGGGCTCTTTGGATGTGATGTGCCCCTCTTGAGGAAGATGATTTTCTGGGTTTGAAGGCATTCTCTTGAAGTTTCTTTGGTTCTATGCTCTTGCTAATGGTGATGCTATGATTTGTTGGCTAAACACTTGCACAAGGAGGTATCTAGGGATTTTCTTGATCTCTCTTTGTTAAATGTTAAAGAATGATACATGTTCATGTATTGAATGGCAGCCATTAGAGCTGCATTTTGTCTAGTCTAGATCATTTTTTAGCCTTTAGTCACCTTGGTTATTAGAAGTATGTCATTTGTAGGAATCCTTCTAGGGCTAGAGCCTTAGGTCTTTAGCTTGTTGTCAATAAGAGGATATTTTGCTCAAAAGTAAGGCTGTTACCTCCTTAGACGTCCTAGGGTTAGGGTAACCCAAAACCCTTGTCCTAAAACCTTCTCATACCTAAAATAAATTTTGCATTTCATGTTAGATTAAGTTAGTATTTGGCTGTTTTTTATTAATAAAAACCCTTAAACTCTTAAACAACCCTAGCGGGCCCTTCCTTTGGCGTTCCAAACCCTTGACCTCTTCTCTCTAATGCTCGACCTGCCCTTTCCATCCCTCCAACAACCCTCGGCCCTCTTCCTTCAGCACTCTATTAGTCACAATGGCTCACCGAGAGGGGGGGTGAATTGGTGAGCTTAGACTTACTTCAATTTTAACTTCTTCAAACTCTAAAACTTAAGTCATCATTTCACATTCAATTCAACATCATATTCATCAATAGACTATGCTTCAATAATCAATTCATTCATTAAATAAAACACATAATCATTAACACATTGCACAAGAGACACAAGATATAATATTTGTAATCTTTTTGTATTTCAAACGGCTGCGACCGTGAGGCAATTCGGCACCTACTGAAACAAAGAACGCCAACTCGTTATCTAGGACCCTGTAGAAGATCCTACTACAGAAAACATGTAGAAGACCCAGCTTGTATATACATACACAAATCTTTACATCCTTGTCATATTACAACAATTTACCCTTGTCAACACAATCTTGTCGTCACTGTCAGTATATCATTCATATCAGCAGCATCTCCACAAACTGTCCTCTGTTCTGTCATGTCATCATTCTGTCTGTAAGTTCATTTTCATTTTGTCATGCTCACCATCTTCTTATGTTGTCCATTCATATCATGCACATCATGTTGCCCTTACTGCTGCCCATCATTCGAGAGATAAATCCCTAAAAAATTACTTCAACATTACATCAAAAGTTTTACTTCATATACAGTCCTGAATTACAGAGCTCCATAAACTCAGATCACTTACATCATTCTTCAATCAGCTGATACAGTGAAAATCTCATAGCATCAAATCATCATTAAATTCCTCATTTCATCAATTCATTAACTTGCTGTCTCTTCCTCAGTACACACCCAAAACTTCAACAGGATAAACTCAGACTTGTAGAAATATAAAAACTCCAAAGCTTATGTCTGCGGCCGCCTCGGATCTTAACCCGGAAATCAGAGAAGATAAATAAAAGCTTGAACATACTGTCTAAGTCTTCTGCGTCTTCCTTAGAGTATACACCCGAACTGATAAGAGATAATACCACAAAAATTTCAGAGCACTGTTAAAGCTTGACTTCAGCTGCTGCCACCAAACACATGTTCTCTGTTTTTCAGCGAAATCTGCCTCAGAGGACGTCTGAATTTCAGAGCACTTTCTCACACACCTGTCCACTTGATTTCATAAGGAAAAGACCTAAAACTTAACACTACATCTGCTGCTGCGTCTCTGTTCTTTTCCACACGAAATTTCCTTAGTAAGAGCGAAATTCAGAGCACTTATCTCCTCATACAAAATCTTCATTCAAAAAATCAAATTGTTGGCTTATTTGTACTCATTTTTTCATGGAGCCGACCTGTCAATTTTTTGTATTTTTAATTTTAAATTTTGATTTTATTTGGAGCCAACTTGATGCTCATATATTTTTATTTTTAATTTAATTGTGGAGTGGACCCGTGGTTAGGAGACAAATACTTATTCTTTTGAATTATGTCTTCAATCACATCACCCACTCCAACATCATTTTATCATACATCAAAGGCTTCAATATGTTGTTCAAGGGTTTCGTCTTCATGTGCGTGAGCTTCTCAGGACATCCACATGGGCATGGCCTTCCAGAACATCATCAAGATACCTCCACTTAGCTTGTGGGCACTAGATCAACAAGCAACCATGTGTGTGCTTTTGCCATGTTTTCGTGTACCAATTTAGTCTTTGTTTGCTTGCCTTTGTCATCTTGTCAAGCTTTGCTTGATCTTTGCCATGTCCTCTTCTTCAAGTCCTCATCCTTCATGTCATTGTCTTGTGCCTTTTCAAGTCATCTTCAAATGACCATAGTATGGGTCATTTGACTCATTAGGTATTTCAATGGCTTTAATACCCACATCCAATGTCCTTGTGCTTTGTCATCTCTTGCCATCCACACACTTGCTTGCGTCCTTGCTTTGGCTTCATGTTGTGTCATCCACGGGAACTTCACTTAGTGAACATCTCACATAGCACATGCGATCGTGGGATATTAAAGAATACCCTTAATTTTCAGAGATATTGACCCAAACTCTTTTTGTTGAAACCCCCTCCCAATACTTAAAACCTCCTCCCCACCCCTTTTTATACCTATATCTTTATAAACCACCCTACCCACCCCCACCTTAAACCCCTCATCCCCCCAATACCTGCAATATATTGATTCAATTTTTAATAATTTAAAAACCCACAATATGAACTAACGTGATAGGATATTGGTCAACAAGTGAAGCCCCCGTGGTGTCATCACACTTCACCTTTGTCATTAATGTTGTCATCATTGACAATCATAGAAAACCATATTCATCACACTAGAATTGCCTTATATACCTATGGACTCCATTTTTAGAGCTCAACCAGCCCTCGTCCTGCTTTCGCCTGCCCCCTCACTCCTTCGACCTTCCTCTTTTCAACCTCGAGCTTGATCCTTGGCTGTCGTACAGTCCTTTGTCCCCCTTTTTCTCATCCTCAACACCCTCCCCTGCCTCCCTTTCCATTTCCAGCCTGCTGCTCCCCTTTCCTTACACCTTCGGCCTATGTCCAACAACCCTTAAGGATTTGTTTTGGACAGTCCTTTTGGACTGTAGAAACGGTTTAGGGCTTCTCCCTTGACTGCCCTCTTTAGGGCTTACAATCCCTTTGTCGTTGCATACAAACCACACAAACAAGCATTAAATGGATGGTTGAAACAACATGTTAAACATTGTTAACTAATGTCTGGAAGTTACATCTTGATATTGTTGATACATATGTTTTTGATGACAGTCATTTATGGTTAATGAATGATAAATGCTTATAGTAAATAATACTAAAGGATGCATGCATGCTAGGGCTGCCATGTTACTGCTATCAAAATACCATTTACATCTTGTTACTATTCATTTTACATACTCTTGCAACTTGTGATTATGCATACGTCTAAAGTGGTAAATGCTAATCAATAATTACAATGTTAATGGTCCTTATTTCATTTAGCTATTTAAACAATCTTGACACAATATTTTATACCTACACTACACTTGATCATATTCTTCATTCCTTAAGGCACTAGTCTCTAAACCACTTTTGCATAGAAACATTTTTGTCCCTAAGTGTCTTGTAGGCTATCATAAGGGTTGTCCCCTTGGATGTTCCGAATTCCAAAGAAGTTCGGGGAAGTGGCTAAGGTGATAGTGATCACTTTCTCCTATGTTTGCTTATCGGTGACTAGCCCTGCTAGTTCATTCGGTAACATTTTTGGTGCCGTTGCTGGGGACCTCAAGATTGTTAAGGTAACAAATCCGTGCATAAACGACAACATTGGTAAGTCTTTAGGTGCGTCCTTGTGCTCAACATTTCTATATTTTGTACAGGATAACCTGACAGGTTTATCTGGCGACTCCACCAAGAACTCAGGTATGCTCCTTGTTCTATACCCTGGTGAGATTTGCTTGGTCTAACTTTGTAAATCTTTCTTGACGACTCTGTTGGATAATAATTCAAAGAGGTACTCAACAAGGGCTAATTTCAAAGGTACACTTCTCCCCGATCTTAGTCATATAATGTGAAAAAGGAAAGGTCGAGTTCATGAGAGATTGGTAAGTGATCAACTAGCATTTGATACTCTAGTTGATATACATAAGCTTTTTGTTTATCCCGGTACTAAAGCAAACATGTCTTCCTTTACTCCATTCGATTTCACTAACATTGCTGGATATACTAATCAAATGTTGAAGTTTAAGGACATTAGAGAATTTCCTGTCTTTTTCGGCTCTAATGCAATTACTATTGCTCAACATTGGGATGGTATTGAATCTTGTTTTATGCTTATTGACACTTCTCACCTAGATGTTAAATTTAAAGCTTTCGCTTCTTGCTTGACTAGTGATGCAACTGGATGGTTTAAATCCTTACATGTTGAAAGTATTGCTACTTATGATTATTTGAAGAAAAAATTCTTTGATAGGTGGCAAGAAAAGGACCATGTATTGTTGAATAATGCTTTAATGACTCTAAAAAGAAGTGAGAATGAGACAATTGATGAGTTGCATCGCAGGTTTGACAAGATTGTTAAGGAATTTCCTGTAGATTGCAAGCTTCCAGATCCAATGATTTTCACATACTATTGAAGGCCGTCTCAGGTGATTTTATGTTCCATTTAAGATTGGATAGACCAGGGGACCTTATAGCTGCTAACAAGAAGGTAAGAATTCTGGACGACAGTTGGAAAGCAAATGGAAGACCAGATACATCCGGACATTCATGGGCTAAACCAAAACCAAAGACCAGATACATCTGGACATTCAAGGGCTAAACTAAAACCAAAGAACAAGGACAAGGCTTCCACTTCCAATGAAGGTCCAGATCCAATGAATATACTGATTGAAGAAATAAGGCAGTTGAAAGGTGATATGACTCAACAAAATACCAATATGCAGAACATAATCGTAGAGTTGGAAAGAAGAACTTCAATAAAGAACTTCCTCCAAGATATTCTAGTCAGCCAAGACTTCCTCAGAAGAACTTCAACAAAGTTCCTCCACAGCAGCCCAAGCCTCGCTCATCTTTGGAACCGACCAATGCGATAAGTGAGTTTCCATATTATTGGAGGGCATGCCCAGTTTCCATGATGAAATATCTTGTGCCTTCTACATGGAATATATCAGAAACAACATCCCATTCGAGGAAGATGACTTTGAGGTATGCAATTTATTTGAAAGAAAGCTATTTGGTTTGTCTAATGAAGATATGCAAGAAGTCAGGAAGAATTCAATTGATGCGGAAAAGGTAAACAAGCTTCTCGGGGAAATGCCTAACTGAGAACAAATCAGAAAGTGGTATGAAAACAGGACTCTCGGTAATGTTTAACAAAGACAAAGGAAGCTCTCATCAACAATTACAGAGGAGACACATGCTCCTCTTCCACCACCGGTAAGTTCATGTAAGACTTCAATTGATTTGGTTACCGATGAACCTTGGAATATCGACATTACAGGTAATTTAGGTTCCATGAAGGTTCGAGTGGCACTATTGGAATTACCTAAGATTCAATTGGTGAGAGAACAAATAATCGAACTATTGCATCTTCAAGGAAAAGCTCCAAGAAAAGAAACCAGGGATCAATCAAGCTGGAGAGTGTGAGGACACCCCGATCATATTTTCCAATATGCTGCCTATTTAGAATAAGAATCCTCGACACAAACCTTTCTTTATTTCTCTATGCATTGATGATTTAGTTTTACATAATTGTATGTTCGATTTTGGCGCATGTACTAATGTTATGCCTCTAGTTGTGATGAAAAGGTTAGGATCAAAGGTTTCAAGACCCTACTATTTGCGCTATGGATTCCAAGGAAGTAAAGATTTGTGGCATGGTGGTTGATGTCCAAGTACGATTAGCAATGCATCCTAGCATAATGATAAAAATGGACATAGTGGTGATCGACCTCTCGGAATCATGGGGAATTCTCTTATCAAGAAATTTTGGAGCAGATTTAGGGGGTAGCTTGCAAATGGACCTATCATACGCTACAGTTCCCACTCCGGAAGGAAGCTACATTACTTTGCAAAGGGAGACGATGAGGAAGCATCCTATTGAAGATCCTCCAGAGCTAGAGAACGAGTATATCTACCAAAATGATATTGGGTCTTATGCAGTGGATGCCACAGATCTTGCTCCTTAGATGGATACTGACAAATTTTGGACCATATATTTCGACGGGGCTACGCCCCAAGCAAGTATGGGCGCACGTATTTTATTGATCTCACCTAAACATGAACATCATTGTTTTTCTTTTCGATTAGAACTTAATGGCGCAAACAATGTTGCTGAATATGAAGGTCTTTTGCTTGGCTTAAATATTGCAAAGGATTATGGTATATCATTATGGCATATTATTGGTGATTTTGACCTTATCGTATGTCAAGTAAAAGACACTTTTTCTTGTAAAAAGATGCAATTAAAAAGATACAGGGATGCGGTTAGGATAGCCATTGAAGATTTGCAAGCTCTATCTCTACAAGCAGTACCAAGGGAACCTATTCAGTTTTAAACAGGTGACCTAGGGAGAAATGATATATCTTGGGCTAGGAAGCTCCAAATTGAATTTTGTAAGATATTCCAGAAAGGGCATGGACCATAGATTCGTTGGTGCGAGTTTTAGAACCCGAAGTTGAAACAGTGACATGTGCTAGTCTATAGAAGTTCGCTATACTGAACCAGTCCAGAAATAAGTTACCTTGGGAAACTTAACATAAATTCCACTTAGTGAATCCAAACCTGCTCTAACCTGTGGGGTTGGACAGAGGACATACGAGACTACCTTAGGAAAAAGTTTCAAACCTTAAGGAGAATTTTTTTTTGAGATACATCAAAATTAAGACCAGACAATTCAAGAGAATAAATTGGAGAAACTAGGGAAAAGGAGTACATTTCTCAACTCGTCTTGAGGAGGCGCGTCTTTTTGTCTAATCAGATTTGCATGTCACCAAAGTTGAAAAATTAGGGTTTCTCTGTCAAACAAACCTATTGGTAAGTACTATTATCTCTACCTCCATTAAGGGTTCTCTTTATATTGTTAGATTTTATTAAGATCTGATTAGATTATATAGGATCTTTATCTGAAAGAATAACAAGTACAACAAAATGCATAAGATATAAAAGATACACAAGACAAAAATATTTTCATCGGGGAAACCATAAAGGAGAAAACCCTGCAAACATTTTCAAAATAGTAAGATGATCAAAAGCAGTAATAAGAAATGTTCAGCAACTATCTTTCTCTCCTCCTCTGACTGTCTCTCTCTCTCATGCGCCTTAGAGAGTGTGTGTGGTGTGTATAAATGAGGGAGAGCGCCTCCCTATTTATACCCTTTCAAGTCACTGACCAAATATAAGACTTGAGCCTACATGTCATCTCACATGGGGCCCATCTCTCCTAGAGAGACCACAATTACATATTACATGACGTTACACTGGGGACTATTGCCCCGACTTACAACGGAGGTTGTACCTCAAGGTCTAGACACACAATTTAGACATCCCGTAAAGGGGTAACACACATTCCCAATGGGGGTACGACAACATACAATGATAATATACATTAGAATATCTTCTGAAGTTACAAATACATCAACACTCCCTCTTAACTAGGAAGGTATTCTCTCTCTACACAATCATCAACACATCTGGTTAGGTTTTCATCGCGTCATCATCATCACAGAGTCATAGAGTCTTCATCATAGCTGTTGTCATCATCTTCTTATAATTTGATCATCGTCCCATACTATCTGTCATCAGAAGTTTCTATAGTGCTAGCCCTTTTTCATGCTGGATGTAGGCCTAGCTCTCTGCCAGGTCTTCATCTACGGTGCTAGCCCTTTTTCATGCTGGATGTAGGCCTAGTCCTCTGACAGGTCTTCATCTACAGTGCCAACCCTTTTTCATGCTGGATGTAGGCCTAGTCCGGCAGGTCTTCATCTACAGTGCAGTCCTTTTTCATGTTGGATGTAGGCCTAGCCCTCTGCTAGGTCTTCATCTACATTGCCAACCCTTTTCATGTTGGATGTAGGCCTAGCCCTCTGCCAGGTTTTTCATTTACAGTGCCCGCCCTTTTTCATGCTGGATGTAGGCTAGCCCTTTGCCAGGTCTTCATCTACAGTGCCAGCCCTTTTTCATGCTGGATGTAGGCCTAGTCCTCTGCCAGGTCTTGATTTACAACGTCGAACCCTTTTTCATGCTGGATGTAGGCCTAGGCCTCTGCCAAGTCTTCATCATCTCTTCGAGCAAGCCATCAAGTAGGTACATCTCAGGACTTATTATATGCCTCTTGCAAAGTCTGCAAGATCTCCCAGGACTGATTAAATGCCACTGCAAAACCTGAAGGAGCATCCTAGGACTGATTACATGCCTTGCAACACCTGTGTACCCTACTATTACCTCATCATCTTCAGATCATCTCATCGTCATATGAAGCACAACCCAGATACACAACACAACACTTACATCAACGACCATGGGAGGCCTAGCCTTCCACCATGTCAGAAAGGCTCTCAACACTTACATCGACGACCATGGGAGGCCCAACTTGCCATCATGTCGGAAAGGCTCATGTGTATCTGCATCTTCTGGACTCATCACTTCCCCTTGGAAAGGATCTCTATTTGAAGTACACCATGCTTCTCTCTGAAGTATTCAAACTTCACTCTGGCCATTTCTAGCATAGAATCACATTAGGACTGATTACGTCTAAGGATAACCTGCGACCTTCGCCAGGACTGATTACATCTGAGGACAACCTACATGACTGATTATGTCCGAGCAATCTATGACCTTCGCTAGGATTTTATGCTCAGACAACCTGCCTCATCGGCTATGCTAGAACTCATCACTCCATCTTTCGAGAGATCTCGGTCTGGATCGCATACTGGAGCTTCATTAATCCTCTCTTGGCTGTACTCAGCGCCAAGCAAGACTGCATCCTGCCAAACCAGTAGCCCATATTGGATCTCAGACTGAAGTAGCAATCCAAGGTGCTCTTCTTCTTAGTGGCGCTACCAATCCGAATAAACCTAACCATGCAGGTTAATCTTATGATTCATATCATACTTGAGCCCATACTCAACTGTACCTTTCAGGTACCTCACTGCATGCTTTGCAACCAGGTGAGCATGTCTCAGATCCGTCAGGAACTGGCTCAGGTCGTTCACAACAAAGCATGTGTCTGGTCTTGTATTCGTTAGGCACATCAATGAACAAATCAACTAATGATACATCGTGGCATCAATCGTCTTTGATGAAGTATCACTCAATAGCTTCAGGTTCGATGCCATAGGTGTGGCCATGGCCTTGCATTCCATCAACCCAAACCTCTGTAGGATCTCCATTGCATACTTCCCTTGTCCAAGGGAGATTTCATCCACACTTTGCCACACCTCCATGCCTAGAAAGTAGTGCATCATACCCAAGTCTTTCATCTCGAACTTGGCAACAAGTCTCCTTCTTGCATCGTTAATGAGTTCCTCTTTTCCTGTCAGGAACAGGTCATCGACATATAACAGGAGCATCGCTGGTCTTCCGCCTTCAACCTTGAAGTAAAGGTTGGAATCTGCTTTACTCCCAGTAAAGCTTAGAGCCATCAGTAAGCTGTCCATCTTGTCGTACCATGTCGAACCTTAGGATCTTTTGCAGTCACTCCCTTTGAAGCGGAGCATCATTCTCCCTCTGCCTTTCGCACTCTATGTATTGAAACATTCTGTAATGGAGTGACAAGTAGCTTCCTCTGCTACTAATATTCTATGTATCCATCTAGGGTCACTGGACACCAAGATCCTCTATCTTGAACTTTGTTGAAAAGTTCTTCTCTCACCCATCTATGAGCTTGTCATCCTCTATAGGCTTTCATCTTCAATCTTGTAGCAAAGGTTAAGATCTTTATCACTCTAGGTGATCTTCAAGCTTTTTATGTAACTGTATGTTTTATCCCATGGGTGCCTTCTGGGCTCGTACACGACCTTCTTTAATTTGCACATGTGAGGCTGCCTGTCATGTGTCTCATGTCCCAGTGGCTGCTCTACGTATACTTGACTCGTCACTGGTGCAAATGTCTCTTCGTAGTCTATGCCTTCTTTCAGTGAGAAGCTTTGTGCTATGAATCTTGCCTTGTATCCCACGATGTTGCCATCTATTGCATGCTGGTTCTTGTAGATCCATACGGAAGACACTATAGACTTCCCTTCAGGTCTCGACACCGCATCCTAGACATCATTCTTCTTGAACTGGTATTCTTTGATCATAGTCTCCTTCCCTTTCTTCTTGTCTACTTCTTCATAGTTGGAAGGCTTTGCATCAATGATGTCGCTCAACAGTGTCACATAACTAGAGTGTGTCTGAGTCCTCTTTCTTTCTTTGGAAGTATCGTCATACTATTCTTCATCTTGGATTATTTCTTGTGCCCAAGGTGGTCTTCATCTCTCAAGGTGGATCTACCGTTCTCTTTAGGTTCTTCTGAAGCTCTTTCTTTCGCTATGGTGTCTTTGACTCGAGAAGCTTCAGGTTCCCTCTTCTGAACTGTCGTTACTTGTTCTTTGGAATGATCTACAAGTCAAGTTCATTTGCATGATTAAAAACATATCATAATTTCCAAAACATATTAATAGTGACAAATATATGTCACATAGCCATGCGACTATTTTAGCCAATGCTACAACATTCATCCATATCATGTATACATACAATAACTTCTAGATGCATTCTACCCTAATGTTATTAAGAGGGTATCCTACTCCTAATATGCCAACAAAGAGGTTTTAATTTAGAAAAGTAGTAATGGAATGTTGTACAACATCATTGACTTCTTACCCATCATGTGCAATTCAGTAGTATAAATGCAAATACTCAAACATGCATGACACATCAACTGAATATAAACAAATGCATAACCAAACAATATCATGAAATGCCAATTGAATACTTATCTTTATTTGTTTCATGGGTAGACTCCTTCTTGAGCCTTCAGCTTCATCATCTTTTTCATTCATAACAACATCATTTCTTATCCAAATGCTAAGATGGATAAGAGCTTCTTCAAGAATTGAGTCCTTCATATTCCTCATCGCTTGAGGGATCTTCTTTGAATCGTGAGAGCTTCATCTTCCGTTGCTCCCATATTCTCTTCTCTTATTATGAGTCGAGCTTCTTTTTGTGTGCACTCTTCCCAGAGTCTGCTGAAGGCAATCACTTCCTTCTGGCACACATTCCTCGAATGAATGAATCCCATGATATTGGGAGGCCATTCAAGGTGGTTACACCAATCTCTTATTCTTTTTTGATTGCTTCGTCATAGCATTGAACACTTCCTTTTGGTTTCTTCAAGGATGACACATGAGGTATGAGATGATCTTTAATAAAATCTGCAATGATTCTCTTGGATCTAGGGTTAGCCTCATCTACCTTTGGCTCTTAGAACTTTCTTACTAAAATACTGATCCAAGTCAATTTCTAAAAGGATCACGGAGGTCCTATACTTCCATACTCGAAAGTTGTCAGCTTCACCAAGCTTGTCATCAAGCTAGATGTGATTTGTCATTTTGAAATGGGAACCCCAAATGTAAATAACAAAAATTTGGATGTTACCGATTTGAGGTGTACATCTTGGTTCTAGAGCTAGCTGATCTAGGGTTTGTCAGAGAAACCTTAATTTTCAAAACTTGAAATTTCAACCTTATGATTGGATAGAAAGATGGGACTCTTCAAGGCGAGCTCTCCAATGTGCTCATTTTCTGAAAACAGTGGAGGGAAGCTCCCGGAACAGGAAGCCTAGTTTTCCAATTTCTTTTGCAGAAATGACTGATATTGATTCTGCTGTATCTTCAAAGTTTCAGCTCCTTACATTTTGAAACTTCTCACTGAGATAGACTGATATGTCCTCTTTCCAACCCCACAGGTTAGAGAAGAAGTGGATTCTCCAAGTGGGACTTATGCTGAGTTTCCCAAGGTGACTGTTCAGCCTAGAAGACTTGTACGGACTGCCACGTGTCACTGTTTCACATCCAGGGTCTGAAAAGCGTACCACAGAAACTAAAGTCTGTGCCCTAACTACAACATCTTGCGAAATTTCGTTTGGACCTTCCTAGCCCGAGATATAGCAAATCTCCCTAGGTCAACTGTTTATGACTATATTCTGGAGGAGGCTGGAACCCTGATTTGGAGGAAGCATATCTCCTGAAGTATAGCGAGTCTGAGGCTGAAACTTTTACACAGTGTACAACACGAATTTCTCTTCGGCCTATAAAATTTTCGGCTTCTTAGGCTTCTCCAATCTCGTGTTATAGCGAAAGTGCTAGGATTACTAAATTCAGTCTTATAGGGTTTTCAGGCATGAAACCCTATTTACCATTAGCTGCCATTGCAGCTGTATTTCGGCTATACAATGAGACTTCGCTGATTCAGAAACTGATGCCACCAATAGATGTGCCCTAGTGAGGCGAGTTAGCCTAGCCCTCTTTGCTTGATGATCTGTGGAGAGAACACCTTCAACTACGAAGCCCTACTTCCCGCAGCTGCACAGTGCCTTCTTTCAGAGAGGCTCTGATACCATGTTAGCTTTTCTTAAGATCTGATTAGATTATCTAGGATCTTTATCTGAAAGAATAACAAGTACAACAAAATGCATAAGATATAAAAGATACACAAGACACAAAGATTTTTATCGGGGAAACCATAAAGGAGAAAACCCTGCAAACTTCTTTAAAATAGTAAGATGATAAAAAATAGTAATAAGAAATGTTTAGTAGCTATCTTTCTCTCCTCCTCTGACTGTCTCTCTCTCTGATGCGCCTTAGAGAGTGTGTGTGGTGTGTATAAATGAGGGAGAGCGCCCCCTTATTTATACCTTTTAACGTCACTGACGAAATATAATACTTGAGCCTACATGTGTTGTACATGAATAAACACCTTATAACCGAAGGTCTGGGGTTACCAACGTACTCTTAAAACTTGCAGGCAATCAACTTTAAAGTACAGAAAGGAAACAAGAAGATAGGATAGACTCACCCGATTCACGATGGTTGATCCTAGCTCTGTTTTCCTTCGCTCTGCTCTTCCTCCAAAGCTTTCAGGGATGTTTCTCCTTCACCTGTAAAGAGCAAATCCTCCAAGTGCAAGCTTATATATGTATATAGGACAGGTTAGATAAACAGTATATAGAGTGCTTAATCATAAGTATTCATCAAACCATGATACATGAAAGACATTCAAAACACATTTGGAATAAGGATTCTCTTTATTAACAATAGTGAATGAGTTAAGGTTACAACCCAACGCCTGAAACAACGACTCCTCTGCAACCAAAGGATTCTGAGTTCTGCTGCTCCAAAGACTTCTGAATAGACACCACCAGCATAACTTTGCTCTCGAAGTATGAATGATTAATACCCTCCCCAAGGCCTTTATTTATACTTAATGAAATAAGGTAGTTTCGAGGGTTGAGGAGGTTGAGACAGTTAAGATGGTTATAGTTAAGGGCTTAACAAATTTCAAATAATTGCGATTTATTATTTTTAATGTCAAAAGAAAGCATACGCGAGTATTGATACTGGCAACTCGCGTATGACACGCGAGTTGCTCTAAGGGAAACTCGCGTACAGGTCTGTACGCAGGTTGCAATGACAAATACTCGCGTACAGTATGCGACATGCTGTAGGAAAAGTCGCGTATGTACGCAGGTTGCATATAGACAAAGGTGCGTACAACAATTGACATATTAAAAGGTAAAAATGGCAAGTTGGATGGATAATGAATGTATTTCATAACATGCCCATCTATAGTGTTTTAGGCAACCTTCAATCCATAAATGTCCTTTTGTGCTCCAACATAGGAAATATCGGCACTCGGACGGAAAAGTGCCATTTGGGTTGATAACAGATGCCCCCTAATGTGTGAGGTCAGAGGGAAGCGATGGCCAAAATACATTATAATCTTTATCTCTGGAGAACTCAAAAATCCAATGGAGCAGAGGTAGTACCTGAAACAAATACATAATAATGTCATATACAAAGTCATATTTGAGGATGCTATGTTCAATATATTGGAACACTAGCTCCTTTACAATATTTGAGTACATCATATGATACGGGTACAAGACCACGTATATTACAAAGGTGGATCGAAGCCACAATATACAATAATGATGAGTCTTCAAAGAACTGGAAGCTGTGTACATAAATGGAACACAATCTTGCACAACTTAGTCCATAGGTGAGGAACTAAGGTTCTCATAAACAATCCCAAAGAACCAGTACAATCCAAGCCATGTGAATAAATGTAGATTGAAGTCGAACATGGAAAGGATTCAACAGTTGGTCAATCAATAGGTGATGATCAATAACTGAAGCAAAGGAATTCACCAATGATAGAAGTGAATCCTGAGGTACTATCGTCAAAACTCTAGGTCTTCGTCATCAGGAAGTACTGAAGCGGAACCATACTGTGATAAGGAAGGCAATAGATCCTCCAACGGATCACAAGAGTGACTAGGAACTGGGCAAAGGAAGGGAGACACAATAGATAACAGATATAACAATGATGGGATCAGGATAAAGATCAAACATTGGGTTGAGTCCTTGAATAGTGAGCACGACACAGAGATGACCCAAGGCAACTTTTAACTTATAGATAGAACAACTAGACTTATCTGTCATGTAGGAGACATGATCAGATTCCCAAGGTATAACAGACAAGAGGAGGAGTAGTAAACTCGAAGTAATAGCTGAACTGAAGGTGAACACTGAGACATGGGTATCAGAAAAAATAGAGAGTGCTATGTTCAAGGATGACATGTTGCCACTAACTGAAAACAAGAAAAAACTTCTTCCTTACCTTCCCTGTTAAATTTTAACGAGTCCAGGAAAATCAATTCGGATCTCTCTTCATTTTTTAACAAGCTTGAAGAGAAGAGAAAATAATGCTTGATAGTGTCACTGATTCGTGGATTTAATGAGCCCGAACTAGTACATGCTCAGCTGGTGTTTTCACATTTAAAGAGTCTGAAAACTCCAAAGAAGACTCCAGGGGGGTCCTTTTTCGTCCAATTTAGTCTCCTGAGGCCGAAAAAGTATAAAACATACCACAGAAGAACTATTTTAACTTTCATAGAAGAAAATGTGAACCTTTTTCGTACTTAGTCAGGGAGGTCTAAAAAAGGTTAAATTACCACCTACCCAACGCTCCTTCCAGAATAGCTTGAATAGCTTGAGTTTTATGAGTGTGAAGGAAAGCAAGATCACTCGGAAAGATCCATTCGATTACGAGAAATGGGGCTTACAACAATAAACTTGTTGCTTTGTTCTTAAGTGTTTAACGAGCATGACAAAGACACAAAGTACACTCAGAATATTTTTCATGTTTAGGTCCAGAGCACGAAAAAGAGAAAACTAAGCTCATACCGAGAGTTCCTTTTCTGTAAATTTAGTCCCTCAGGTCCGGAAAAGTGATAAACCTATGCCTAAGAATACACTTCTCAATTCGAATAGAAAAGAGAGGGATCCTTTCTCGTATTATTCCGCATGGTCCGAGAAAGAGATAACCAACCACCAATGCAGATGCCCATTCACATATTCTTAACGAGCTTGAACGGACAAGTTAACTCAGCAGTCAAGTCCGTTTTGAAGGAGTCAGACCTGAGCCTAAAGAAAACTCCATAAGGGCGGGGAGTCCTATAAAGGGATAGCTTGTAAAAAGAGACTAAAAAAGAAGCTCTATTTGGCGTGAAAAATAGCTAAAAGGATACCCCTGTACTTGAAACAACTGCGGCATGAGTATCAAAAGACAACATAGGTTTTAAAGGAGGATACTCATGAAAAGAAGGTCCTATCCACGAAAGAACAATGGTAAAGACAGGGAACTAATGGTTTAAAATACCATAGTCCGTGGAAAAATGTTAATTGCTAAGGTTAACGTGGATGAAATATAGATGCAAAAATGCATTGGAAATGTCAAAACCACCCTATGGGAGCAAAAAACACTTTATAATGATGAAAAACCTGTTACAAGGCAAAAAGAGATATATGATTAGTTGAATACATTTCAAACTATAGGAAAAAACCTTCTTTTAGGAATAAAATTTCTATAAATAGTTCAAAAATTAAAACAAACCTCACCATTTTGATTTTTAGCCATAAGAAGCAAGTGTTTACCTCTACCTTCATTCGATCGGTGTGGACAATCTAGTGGACGAAATCCGATTCCGCAAGTTGCAGGTAAGCCTACACCTCGAGCTCTTCAATTTGATCCTAGCAATTTTCAAATTTGAGTCCCAATTTCAATGTTTTAAGCATCCTAAAGCATGTCACGGCGCATATGCGGGTTCACAGTGTGAACACTCGCGTACACGCGTTCTGTATGCGGGTTGCCTTTAGAGACAGTCGTGTACAGTACGCGACATGTCTAACTAGACAGTCGTGTGTACTGCGTGAAGGATAAAAAGCTAAATTAGGGCAAAAATTTTGAAATTTTATATGAAATTGATGATTCATAATACTTGTTTTGTTAGGCGTGAAGATGGTGTTGGAATGGAGGGAACGGGAACATGAGAATATGGACCAAGAAGCGCTCCAAAGTGTGCCCATTGAACATGCTTTACGAAGGAGTGGGTTATTAAAATTCTTTTGCACATCATCCATGCGGGCCAATGTCCGTTTATTGGAGTTCATGATAAGCTACTGGGATCATGATTTAGGGATGTTTGACCTATAGGGTGAAACTTTGGAAATTACTTTCGAGGACGCATATTTTATTTCCGGCCTGTCACGACGAGGAGCATCGGTTAACTTAGAGGGCACGGGCAGGGGCGGTGATCCTTTAAGTGTCCAGAACTACATTGATGTGTACTGCACACTAGGTACCCAGAAGAGAGGGAGTTGCGTCCCTATTGCACATATCCGTGATTTCACACTACAGGTACTGACGAGCACCATTGTGAGGATTGCAGGATCCTCTTCCTTACATCTAGCTACACGGAACCAAATGAGGTTGGCGGTGGATTGTACGCAGGGTTTCTTGTATGATTGGTGCTCAGGAGTTGTCCCAATTATGAGAAAACAACTCTCTGATTGCAAGAGAGGAAGGCGGAAGAACTTTGGGTATTCTAGCATATTGGTTGCCTTCTTCTTCTTCGAGAGTACCAGGTTTGAGCCCCGCCATACCCCTATCAGTCCGATCTCCACGTCAGCCAAGGTTGAGCAGATGGGGAGACATCTTCCTCCGTCAAGGAGGAGGAGACTCAGTGCAGAGTGTGTATGATGATGACTTCTATATCTGGTGTGAGCGGCAGCTACCGGCACTAGAGCAGTTTCCGTATGCAGGCATGGATTTTCGAGGTGTTCCAGACCTTGTCCTTCCTCTAGGAGGAGCATGGGGAGAGCTAGTTAACTTTTTAATTTTCAAAAATTTTTAAAATTTTTATGAATTTTGAAATGATAGATATATACATATGTGTACAAGTCTTAATCCTATAAACATGTCAAAATGCAGATATTGGACCGGTCTGCCCTGAGGGGCATCCACGTATGTTTGTTCGTCCTGTTGTAGGCGAAGACCCGAGGCTTATTAGGGTTCTGGAGGGGAAGCTGGCTAGGCTTACCCAAAGAGTTCCCACTTTGCGGATAGAGCATATCCCTGCCATCATGCAGGAGTTTGTGGTTGAAGTTCCACCTGTTTGGTTACGCCGTTTGAGGCGGGTGGCCAGAGCAGTTCTTGTGTACATAGATGCTGTGGAGGCTGCCGAAGCCGAAGAGGCTGAGGAAGCCATAGTACAGAGAGACCATGGGGACCAAGGTGGTCCAAGTGACCAGGGTGGTGGTCCAAGTGACCAGGGTGGTCCTGTTTAGATCTAGGACATTTTGATGGATTGCGATCCACATTTTGTATATTTTTGTATATTATACAGTTATGACTGGATCTGAGGATCAGACTTGACCTATCTATGGACAGATACTTACATATATATATATATATATATATATATTGTTGTCGGTTTATTTACAAGTGTTTTTTATGTGCATGCTGTATATTTTTATGAAATGTGTGTGTGTTAGATGCCAATCTAAAATGTAGTTAGCATATGCATCAGTCAATAAATTTTGATTTCTTGGAATGTGATTGAATATAATAAATTCAAAATTTCTTTCCAATAACCTAATTTGCATGAACTGACGTAATAGAATAGGGTTTCGCACTTGATAAGCTCGATTGAGCTAGGGAACCACCAGTTGAGAGTCCAGACGGACTTCGAGCTGGGTGATACCACGTGACAAAGCATCCCATAGAAGCTCAATTACAACCCTATATTCAGTAACATTATTAGAAGCAGGACCTAAGCAAGCGCCTCCTGCGGCAACTGGCTGTCCTGAGGGAGAGTAAATAACCCACGCTATTGAAGCTAGATTACAAGTGTGGCGGCTGGCGCCATCGACGAAACCTAGATACCTCTCAGAAGACATTTGCCACAACTAGCAGATGGTATAATAAACAAAACCGACAAACCAATGTACATAAAAATACATACAATAAAAATACAAGAAAAAGCGCTAAGCCTAAGCATAGTACTTTTTCAGGTAGAGCCCATTTCTAGGCTCAGGCAGCTTGTTACCTTCAAAATCAATTAACTCATATGCGCCCATCTTTAAGACCTTCGACACGACATAAGGCCCTAACCACATGGCCTTGAATTTTAATGGCCCTAGGGGTTCTTTGTCTTGGTTCCAAAGCAAAACAAGCTCCCCCTCAGAGAAAATCTGAGGTTTGACCGACTTATCATATTGATTTTTGACTCTATTCCTGTAAGCTTGATTAGCAGTCAGCGCATCTCTACGCTGTTCATCGAGGTGTTCTAAATGTACCAGATGTTCTTCAAGCTATGTTGTATCAGGTAACACATGAATAGCTATTTTTAAAGACGGGATTTCACACTTAATCGGGGTAACTGCTTCCACTCCATGGACGAGTTGGAAGGGGGAGAAACCCGTAGCAGTTTTTACATTAGTTTGGTATGCCCAAAGAGCAGGGTATAGCATGATGTGCCAGTTAGAACGGGCTGCATCAATTGTACGTTTGAGGATAGTCTTCAAAGTCTTGTTTACAACCTCAACCTGACCGTTTGCTTGCTGATAGTACGAAGATGAATGTTCTTGTCTGAATCCAAGCATAGTGGTCAGTTTCGTCATCATGCTATTTTGAAAATGACTGCCATGGTTAGTGACAATCACTTTGGGTATACCAAACCGTGCTATAATCTGATTGAATACGAAGAAAGCGGCTATTTCCTCGTCGGCTTTAAAAGTAGGCATTGCCTCTGCCCATTTCGTAAAATAATAAACAACGACAATAATATATTTATGCCCCCCAGCCGAGGCTGGGTTGCATGTCACGTAATCAATCCCCCATTTCATGAAGGGGCCTACCGAGACAACGGGAAACAACGGAGCGGGATGTGACTGCATTTTCCTGGTGTAAAGCTGGCAAGGATGACAGCGCTTCACTGCTTCTACACAATCTTTGAAGATTGTGGGCCAGAAATAACTGGCACGTAATATCTTCTGGGTTGTTGCTAACCCAGATAAATGACCCCCACACGCTCTACTATGGGAATCATTCAAGACAATGTCTGCTTCCTCATGGGTAAGGCATCGACGCAAAATGGAATCTACCCCCTTTCGATATAATGTATCTCCTATGATGAGGTAGTTCTTAGCATGAAGGCGTAATTTACGTCGTTCCTCCCGTGAGGAAGCTGTAGGATACTTCTAAGTCTGGAGATATATAAGAATATCCCTGTACCAAGGATTAGAGGTGGATATCAAGAAGATATGCTCATCCAGGAATGAGTCATCTTCAACGGATACATCTTCTTCAATAGGAAATTCTGCTATAAGCTCAACAAAAACTAAGGACTTTTTAGACTTAGCAGACTGAAAATCCAAGTCAAGCTCTTGGAGAATGACTATCCATTTGTTGAATTTTCCCCCAACAATCCGTCGGGACAAAACATATTGAAAATGATTCACATCTGCCACTACTGTTTTGGTCCTCAGTAAAATGTAGTGACGTAACCTTTGAACAGCATAGACAGCTGCTAAGGTTAATTTCTCAACGTGGGAGTACTTGAGTTCAGGTCCGGCCAAAGCACGACAAAGATAGTAAACGACATGCTCTACGAGCTTATCGTCCTCCTGGACCAGCACTACCCCAATGGTCGACTTGGACACGGCCAGATACAATATAAAATCCCTAGAATAATTTGGCGGACGCAGTAAGGGTGCCGACAACAAAGCTTTTTTCAATGCCTCGAAAGCGAGTTGTGCAGTTTCATCCCATACAAATGGGGTGTCCTATTTAAGCAGGCGCATGAAACCCTTGGTAATCTTGGCATAATTAACAATAAAATGTCGAAGAAAATTAGACTTCCTTTGCAGGCTTTGAAGTTGCCTGATAGAACAAGGAGGAGGCAGATTTACAATGGCCTCTACTTTTAATGGATCCATCTGGATGCCTCTATTAGAGACAATGAACCCGAGCAATCTTCCTGACTCGACACAGAATACGCACTTGTGGGGATTCAAGCAGATATTATAGTATCTGTATCTCTCAAATATCAACCGTAAATGGTCTGGATGGTGAATCCTCTTACGAGGATGTGTAGGCAGATCATTAAGGTAAGGTTCGACAATGGCTTTGATATCATGGAAGGCAAAGTTCATAGCCCGTTGAAAGGTTGCCCCAACATTTTTCAATCCAAAGGGCATTTTTTTGTACGCGAAGGTACCCCAAGGACAAATGAAAGCAGTTTTATGTTGGTCTTCCGGTTTTATTTGAATTTGATTGTATCCGAAGAAACCATCCATAAACGAGAACATTTCACTTCCCGCACAAGCATCTATAATCTGGTCTATAAATGGCGTGGGATAGTTGTCCTTAGGACATGCTTTATTCAAATCTCCGAAAACAGTACAGACGCGTATGGTCCCTTGCTTCTTATTAATAGGAACAGGGTTGGATATCCATTCTGTCAAAGCTATGGGATAAATAAAACCAGCCTTCAACAGTTTTTCAACTTTGGCCTTCATAGTTGCCGCTTTGCGCGGGTTAACATGTCTTAACTTTTGTCGAACAGGTTTGGCATCAGGGTATGTTCGGATTTCGTGTTCAACAATCGATGGATCAATGCCTGGCATCTCCTCATATGACCAGGCAAAGACATCGCGGAATTCCTTAAACAAGGCAGTATAGATAGCAATCTTTTTAGGAGAGCAGTTTGCACCTATATATATGTTTTCCACAACATCAGGATTTACAGAGATGTTGATAGGTATAGTAGCGGAAATATTTGCCATATTCCCCTCGGCAAACATTCTTTCCTTGGGTAAGGGATTGATGGGTGTATCAACATCTTCTGATAGTCTTATATGAAACTCTTGATTTTCTATTCTGCTTAGTTCTGGAAGAAAATAGGATCGATGGTGAAGATCCTCACAGATCTTGCCACGTCCACTCATGGCTTCCAAAATGGCTTCATCAGAAGGTAAAACCATATCTAAACAGTCCGTAGAGTGCGAAGAGTTTTCCGCCCATGCAGGCAAATAGACTTCTTCCAGGTCCTCCGAGACTAGGAAAGGATTTGGAATGGGATCAACAGTGGTTTGAGTGATAGCTTGGTAAGCTACTTCCACTGCTGATAAGGGCACTTCTGGTTCATGGGGGGAAGGGAGAACCCAAGGATCAGTCCTATCAACAACCGTGGCTATGGACTTCCCCACACTAGTAGAACAAATATAGTTAATCGGGGCTGGAAGATCAAATGTGCCCAACAGTGATGCGTACATGCCAGCCCCCAAGCTCTGTGCAGCAGGTTTGACCTTCCATCGAAAGTAGTAAGTAGAGTGTTTGACGGGTTTAGCTCTGGGGATTCGAGAGCTTTCCAATAGGACAAGGACATAACTCATGTAGAAGCACCCTGATCAGCCACTGCCCTTCCAATGGTCTTTTCACCATGGATGACATCTATTGATAAGGCTACATGGTAAGGTAGGCGAATTTTAACATCAGGCGAATGAAATTTCGCCATGAGACTCGATGAGTCCATGCTGCCTAAAGCTGCTAAGAGGGCATCCCGCTGGGCGGGACAGCTCTGTAACACCTCTAAAGCTGACATTGCACACGGGGTTTGGGCTAGATCTTCAACCACGGAGTAGTTTGAAGCAGCCCTAGTGTTAGGGTTATGCAAGGTCTTCTTGAAGACACCTTTCGGTATCTTCGGCATATTTTTAGAAGGATTCTCGATCGTGAGAGGGTTAGAAGTTTCACCTATAGCCTTACCCTTCTTAGAAGTCTCTTTCTCATAGTTTTTATTCCTAGTTTGTAACAAAGTCGAAGATCGAACCATGTTGATATAATTTGGGTCAGGGGCATTTTGAGTGCCCCCTGCTACATTAGAAGTTGAAGCAGAGTTCTGCCCTTGGGGAAAAGGATCCTTCAGGACAGCCGGTTGTTGAGCTTTAAGCAGCTTCTGGGCTTGTTCCATAAGGGGACAAAGGTGAGTAAGGTGATCCTCGTGGCACAACTTACACGGGAATTTAACCTTCTTCTTTTTTTTCTTGCCCCCATCAGCACTATTCACGGGTTTCTGCTTGTTTTGGTATCCCTCTCCTTTCTTTACTCTCTTTTTCTTCCCACTGGGCTGCTGATTGCCCTTCTGAGAGGTCTGTGCAAAAATATTTGCACTCTGGGGGGAGGGGGTAGCCTTTGCTGCCTCCGCCGTAGACTGCTTGACGAACAACTGATGAAGTTGTTTAGCCAAAGACTCTACGGTGGGAGAGTTTACGGACCCATCCACACCATCAACATGGGGTCCAGGCTTAGGCTTCTTCGCATCGTGGGTAGGCCTCGGTGCCTCAGGGATAATCTCATACAAGATCCCAGATTGTGAATAAATCAAATCCAATTGCTGGGTCTTGAGAATGGCTTCTTCTTCATTCGTCACTCCTGAGGTGGATACGTCCTTAGATATGTAGGGCAACAGGGATTTAAGGAACCACTCTAGTAAGAAGTCAGGAGGGATGGTGGCTTTTATAAGGCTCTTTCGCCTCCTCCACTCTTGGATATGATCCGAGATGTGGGTAGCCTTGTTCTGCCTAAAGGTAGATAACAAGTGCGTTCTGAAATCATATCAGACCGGAAGCTGAAAGTGGCTAAGGAATGCACTAGCCAAGTCCTAGAAACTACTGAAAGCAGCAGAAGGTAACTCAATGTACCATTTTGCTGCGGTACTTGTTAAGGTTCTCTGGAACAGCCTCAACCTAACTGAATCTTCATTCAGTGAATTCGAAGAACACCATAAATGAAATGTGGTGGCATGAGCCCCAGGATCTTCACCAACTTTGCCCTCGAATTTAGGGATGTCCGATGGCAATTTGGTGGGAACAGGTGGCCACGAGGGGTCATGCCTCACCGGGTCATTCATCAACTTAGACAAATCTGGCAAGTTTAACGTTGCCAAGAATGGAAGCTTGGGTCGAACCGGGGCACTAAAAGTGCCAATCTGGGGATTAGAGGGACTTGCCCCCGAATGACCATAAGTAAAGGTGGGGTTGCCCCCTGCCACCGGTTGCGAAGTGGGTGGATTACTTTGAAACGGATTCCATCCGTAAGCCACAGGGTTTTGTGTGGGAGGTGCAGTGTAAGAAGTTCGGGCCGTCCCAATTGAAACTGGGGTCTGAAAAACAGGAGCAGGTATCCCTCCTCTAAACAACGAAAAGGGAGAGCTCGTAAATGGGGCCGAGACCGGAGTTTGAAGACTTTGCCCATAAGAGGTATTGTTTCCAAACTGCACTCCTACATAAGAAGGTGATGGGCCTACGTACGAAGTGGATGGGGGAATGGCCCCCCATTCCAAGGAAATCCTTGGACGAAAGCCGAGGATCCTACCGGACCAATCTGGGCTGTGTATGTGAAGGAGGAAGGAACAGTAGGTATACTAGGAATCCCAGTAACCATGTCACTAGAAGTACCTGCTAGGTTTGAGTGAACTGGCGGTTGGACCACCCGGCTCGCTGGAGTCAAAGGCGTAGAAGGTATGCTAGATCTAGGGGCACTTACCGGGGGAGGTAGCACCCCTTCAGTCGGAACGGCTGAGGTGAAAACAAAAGAACTTTCTCAACTCACATGGGGCCCACTTCTCCTAGAGAGACCACAATTGTATATTACATGATGTTACACTGGGGACTATTGCCTCGACTTACAACGGAGGTTGTACCTCAAGGTCTAGACACAATTTAGACATCCCGTAAAGAGGTAAAACATCTCCAATGGGGGTACAACCACATACAATGATAAGATACATCAGAATATCTTCCGAATTTACAAATACATCAACATATATCAAGATGACAAACAATACCAAGCTTGAGGATAAGCTTGAAGGAGTTGAGAACTTTCAGGCATGGAAGTATAGAGTATTTCTTATACTAGAAGAGCATGATTTAGAGAACTATGTTAAAGGAGAAGTTGCAGAGCCAAAGGGAAATGAACTCGAAGCAAAGAACAAGAAGGAAGAACATTCTCGCAAGAATAAAAGATTTCCGAAGGACCTCTCAGAGCTCAGATGTTTCACTTCTGATGAGAAGGGACGTTTTGTGAACGATTGCCCCAAAGGTAAAGGCCATGCAAAGAAAGGAAAGAAGATGAGATATCATCCTCATGTCGTCGAAGATGACGAACTTGTTAAGAAGATAGCAAGAAAAGATTCATCAAGTGATGAGGAATATGTATTTTGATCCAGAAAGATTCACCACATAAGGTGAAGGTTGAAGATGATTATCAAAGGGGTAGGAGAAGCCTTCTACAAAGTTGGATTCCGAAAAGCCCATAGATCATGCTCGATGGACTTGATTTGAAGAAGAACCTCCTATCCATTTCAACGTTGGATAAGGGACACATAGACTCAACACCAGTACACAATTCCAAGTAATTATGGTGTAGAAGACTTGCTCAACATTTTCGATCATGAGTAAGAAAGGCACATGTCCATAGAATCAAATGATGGAGTAGAGCATACTGTCAGAGACTCTAGTAATTCCTGAAAGGAGACAAGGATCAAGAGGGAATCCTACCAAACAAACAAGATAAGTATTTGAATTATCATTTCCTTTATATCTAATTGCTTAGATGATATTGTTCAATTTTCCTAGATTTAGGAAGTGTATTATGCATGTTGGAGTGTTTGCATTAATGAATAATATACTACTAATATGCATTTGATCGGTACTAATATGCCCCCTCTTTAGTTCCCACACTTGCTGTGATATCTTGTTTTCAGTAAATAATGATGTAATCCCATAACATACTAAACAATCTTCTCTGGACAATGAAGAATCTGAGTGATCTATTCTAGATCTGTTAGGGTGGATAGTTTCACTACCGAAACCAATGTCCTCTTAGGGTTTTCGTCCTAAGAGTCACAAGCCACAAGAGCTCTCCCAAACTTTTCGAAAAATGAGAATATCATGAAAGAATGCGAGAGGGGTCGATTTGCCGTTTTAAACTTATTCTACCCATTTTGGGCCACTTTTACCGATTTTTTTTCTCTTAGTTAATAGAAGTGACTTTTTCGCTTTCATTAAATAATATAAAATGATTGTATGAAGTATCTATGAAATATTTCCCCAAAGTCACTTTATAACACTCCTTTAATTTCATCATATGTGCTAGGGTGACCTCTTCAACCTTGAGTTCATCAAGGTAAAAACACTCCAACAGATACTTCAACATCTTCAAGACTTCTTTAGCAAGTGTATTAGGGTTTCAACAGGATTGACTTGGCTTCGTTTTGCAACATTCTGACTTCTCCTCAAATGGACAAAGCTCTTCCACATCTCTTCAAGGTCTGCTTCAAATCTGATTATGCACCTCAATCATCCTCATACTGTTCTCATTACTCAGGACACTAATGACCCCATTTAACATCAATGACAACTCATTTCCAACAACTTGTTCTGCCCTTGTTGTTTAAGGGACAGCTGTTTGTAGGGATGTCATCTCACAAATACCCAATTGCCTTCTTCAAATTCTCTCTCTGATCTACGTTGATCTGCTTGTTGTTTTATTTGATTACGAGCTATTGCTAAGTTTTCTCTTCGTAATTCTATAACCTTTTGATCTTCAACTAATTGATTCTTTATTTCTGGAACTTTGGTGTTAGTTAATGCAAAATATTTCCATTTGGGTGGTTCATAACCGGATAAGGCCTAGAACGGGGTCATTTTTGCTGATGTGTGATAAGTAGAATTACACCACCTTTCCGCTAGATGTAACCGCTGGAAACACTTGTTATGCTTAGCTGTCACGAAACAACAGAGGTATGTTTCCAAGCATTTGTTTATAATTTCTGTTTGACCATTTGTTTGGGGATGATATGCTGAACTCATATAAAGAGATATTCCAGCTTGTTTGTAAAATTCTCTTTAAAAGTTTCCATTAAATTTGACATCCCTATTGCTGAAATTGACTTACGGAAAACGATGCAATTTATAAATATGCTTCAAAATACTCCACTATTTGTTTTGTTGAATCTATCCTTCTTACTCATGAAATGTGCATATTTAGTAAGCCTATCAACCACGACAAAAGTTTATCCCTTCCTTCAGACATAGGCAACCTTTCAATGAAGTCCATCAAGATTTCATCCCACTTTTGGTTAGGAATGTGTAGATTGTGTAATAACCTCGGGAACATAACATTTTTCACTTTTATTTCTTTGACATATGTCACATTCAACAAAATATTTCCGAATGTTCTTATTCATCCCCTTCCAATAAAAAGATTGATCTGCATTATGATAGGTTTTGAAAAATCAAACATATCTTGAGTCTGGAGAATGAGTTGTTCCTTTAAGACCTTTATTTTGAACGAGGTGAGGATTAGATAGATTCTTTCTTTGTACTGTAAGTTGTTGTTCCTCCTCTCAAATTTTGGATTCTGGTTGAAATGATTGATTATGGCATAAGATTCAGGGTCCTTGATGTATTCACTTCTAATTTCATCTAGCCCCTTAGGGATCACAATTTTCGTTGCATATGCTGTTACATGTTCATCTTTTCATGACAGTGCATCAACAACAACATTATCCTTCCCTTTTTTTTTAATATTTCCATATTGAAGGTGGAAATTTTCTCTATCCACTTTTGTTGTTCAATGGACAATGTTTTTTGTCTTGGTAGGTATTGAAGACTATTTTGATTAGTACATATCAAGAACTTATTTTGTAGGAGATATTGTTGCCACTTAGCTAATGCATGCATAATGGCAAGCATCTCTTTATCATATGTCGATTTTAGCCCTTCTCTCTTGTTGAGTTTTCGACTTTCGAAAGCTATCAGATGGTCTTCCTGCATTAATACTGTGCATATTCCTTCCCCCAAAGCATCACATTCTACCACGAAGGGCGTCGTAATATCGAGTGTTGCCAACATCAGGGTGGATGACAAAACCTTCTTCAATGATCAGAACATTCTTCTGCTTTATTATCCCATTGAAAGGAATTTTGTTTAGCAGGTTTGACAACGACGTTGTCAAATGCGCGTAGTTTTTGATGAATATTCAATAATAACTTGTTAACCCTAGAAATCCCCTTAATTTTGATATGGTATTTGGTTTCAACCATTCTGTGATTGCCTTGATTTTGCTTGGATGTACCTTGATGTTAGTTTTTATAACTCAGTTGGTCCTTCCCCATGATTTTGATGTTACATGGGGGGGGACATAAGTTGTATTTTTCTTAGTGAACTTTTTAATGTAAAGTGTGTTTTATATTATTAAAGTTACTTTTGTACTTTATAAACTTAAAGTGACTTTAAGTTGTGGGACCCCAAAAGTGCATTTAATGTATTTAATAAAGTGAATATGTGTATTAAATGAGAGCCCTCAGATAAAGCTAATCGCATCCTTTCATTAAGTTGGTTGAGTTAGTTAGGGTAGTTAGGGTGAGATAAAGTATAAAAGAATGTCTAGGGAAAAGAGAGACATCACATTAGAAGAAGAAGAGGACAAGAGAGAAAGAAAGAAATAAATTTCAAGAATGAAATTTCTGATTTATGAGAGAGAGACTAATAATCAAACTTAAGGCACGATTCCCAAGACATGCAATTCATTGGATAGTACAACCATAATCCGTACAGTCATTATTGCTGGTTGTACATGCACAAAAATTGAGGCAAATTGGCAGGCGTGAATTATGAGACAAATTTTTTTGCATTTAATGCTGACAGAATTTGTATAGTTTGTACTTGGCACGAAAGTCGAGAAGTCTACTGTGTACAGTTCGCACGTGTGGGTTGACTGTGAGTATTTTGGCACGTTTTCCAATGCAGTTTTCAAGATGAGCGTTTATGAAATTATTTTGATGTTGTAGAAATTCTGAGTTGTTGAATTTTTTATTTCTCTCATAAATAAAATTCTCTCTGGGTTTTCCTCTAGCGAGGTTTTGCCCTGGGCTTGGCCCTAAATTTATGTGTTATCACATTTTTCTTCAGACTGAAGTTGAGTGCATTGGTGTTTATAACTTCAGGCAAGTTATAGATCAGATTTGCAGTCAAGTGTTTGATAAAAGTCCTATATGAGATTTTGTGATTGTTTATCAAATTTCTTTAGGGTATCAGTGCATGATTGCTGAAGAAAGTGTGTTAAGTTGTGTGATACAAAACATAAGAGATTTAAGTCATGACCTCAACAGGATTGAGATATGAAGACAGACTAGATGGGTCTGATAATTTCAGTCCTTGGAAAGAAGTTAGAATGCATAACCATATTGTTCAAAGAGTTGGAGCTATGGGATATTGTTGGTGTTTCAGACACCGTCACAGTTCCCACAGATGATGCTTTGAAGACTGCTTTTGGAAAGAAAGATATCAAAGCATAGAGAATCTTTTTGGACTATATAAAAGATCATGTGATACCTCACGTCACAGGTAGTTGACATGCTTTTGCTATTTGGAAAGCTTTATGTAGTCTTTATCAAAGTAAGAATTAGAATAGAAAGATGGTTCTCAGAGAAAAATTGAGGAATACCAAGATGAGTGATGTTGATACAGTAACCACTTATCTCACAAAAATTTCTCAAGTTGGAGATACAGTAACCATTTGTGCAAGGAGTAGTTGCTAGAGAGAAACTTCCTGATTGGACGAGGTTATGGGATGACTTTGTTCAAGAAGAGACTTTGGAGGGGACTTTCCAGAATGACACTCAGAGCTAGGGATGATTTTAAGGAATCATACTTATTTAAAAGTGTATAAATGTTTGCGAATCTTACCAATTCTTAAAATGTCAACTATAAAATATTTGGTAATATTTTTCTAAAATTATTTCAATTTCTAAGGATTTTATATGGTTAATATAATAATTTGGCGATTTTAAGAGGAAATTTTTTTTTACCCCATCAAAATTGGGCGAAACAGGGCTCCGGAAAATCCAAATTGGCGAATCTTTTTTTGGAAAAAACCATGGAAAAATAGTCCATGGGCTAAATTTCGTCCCTAAAATTATCCTTGCTTAGAGCAGTGAAGAAAATGTAGCCCTTATTACCAAAGGAAAAGGTAAAGGGGGGAAGAAAAGGGAGAAAGACTGTTTGGGTACACAAGGTACTCCCAAAAGACCGAACACCTTGAGCAACCGCTTCACACAAATAGATCACAGATCAACACATCGATGTTTGTCACGTGGTTAAAACCCTCGAGAGGGAAACAGTCCACGACCCCAGCCAAATAGCTACTTGGAACAACTTATTATGCAATTACATGAGCTTCTCATAATCGATCAATTAGCCAAGGACCCTCTATGCTCTTTAAATAGAGCTCGTAGACCAATCGGATGTTAAGCCACAGATCAATGGTAGGTATGATCTAAGAGAAGTTGAACCGTCAGATCACTCTATGTCTAGAACATATCGTGACCGTCGGATTAAAATATTTACAAATGCATACTAAAGAAACACACTTTTACCTAACGGATATATTATACAAGTTGATCTTAACCAACTCCTAAGTGTCTAAATATCCTAACATCCCCCCTTAAGAACAACTTAGGATAGGATTGAAGGATTTACAAAAGTGACACTATTAGGAGAAGGAAGGAGGCATTAGAGCCTATCCCCCCTTAAGGACACATTCTTGAACTCCTAACATAAACCGATGTTTAAAAAACTTCGCTTCTGTAAGAGACTTGGTGAAGATGTCTGCAACTTGATCATCTGTAGGGCAATAGAGAACTTCAATAACACTATCATGAACAAGATTTCTTATGAAGTGCATATGTAGCTCAATGTGTTTGCTGCGCTGATGTAGAACTGGATCTTTGGCCAGCTTGATGGCACTTTGATTGTCGCACCAAAGTGGAGTAGGCTGCTGTTGCTCGAATCCAAACTCTGAAAGGATTCGTCGAAGCCATAAAGCTTCCTGACTAGCATTAACTGCGGCTCGATATTTTGCTTCTGCTGAAGAAAGAGCAAGAGCTTGTTGTTTCTTACAAGCCCAAGTGATAAGTCCAGATCCCAGACTGAAAACATAACCTACAGTAGACTTTCGATCATCAGGATCGCCGGCCCAATCTGAATCAGTGAAACCAACCAACAAAGGTTTCCCCCCTGTACTGTAATGTTGAAAAATTATCAAGGAAGTGTTGTTCACCTTGTGTTGCCTTGGGGTGGACAAGAACACTTGAAAAGGTGACCCCTAGTCATTTAAATTAATAAAGTGAGAAGTACTTTATATTTTTAAAGTCACTTTATTAAAAGTTAAGTCATGGTTTATCCTAAGTTCATATTTAATGATAAAGTCAAGTGAGTGATTAATTAGAAGGGTTTTCACTTTATTAAATGACATGAGGTGCACTAAATGTCATTTATTATTTATTTAATGAGCATTTATTGTGAACCCTCAATCTAATCTAATCTAGACCATTGGATTGAAAGATGAAGTTACCATGAACAAAAATGGCTTGGGGAGAGGCAAACTGAATCTATTTGTTCACTTTCACAAGAGAGATTTTTGAGAAAGGAGAGAGCAAGAAGAAGAAGAGGACAAGGGTTGGAAGTGATTTCATTTTTAGAGAAAGAGAAGGAGAGAGAAGGAGAATTCTGCAGGTTTCAGAGGCACAAAAACCAAGGAAGAATCATTCTTTTATTTCAGCAATTTCAGCAAGGCAAACAGGATGTTTTCCAGGGTAGAATTTGCAGTTTTGATGGCAGATTTTTTCAGCACGTTTTTCGAGGTGATTTTTGCAGATTTTTGAAAAAAAAATCGGATTTTTTTTTGGTTGTCCATACATCTGTACGGAACTGGCCGTATGACACGTTTTTCAAGGCAGGCTGTGTGCAAAATTTTTGCTTGGCTGTTTTTCTGGCATGTGGTTCGAGAAGAATACATTCTGAAATTTCAGCAGGCCATTTAGGGATTGATTGGCACGTTTACCAAGGCATTGGATGAAGATAAGTACTGCTGTATTTTTATTTAAAGTTTGCCTGAAATAATAAAAATATCTATCTCCAGAACAGGTTTTCCCTTAGGGGTTTTTCCTGGACCATTTTGGTCAAAAATCTGAGTCTATAAAAATTTCATGAGTGGCTGATTTAATTTTCTGCATTAGAAAATTTGGCTGTTAGAAATTTTCCGAGTTTATAAAGTTGAAAGAATCTCAAGTGTTTCTAAGTTTTCAGTGAAAAATTTTAATTTTTAAATGTATATGCATATTGGGCTTGGGCATTAAACCTTATGCAGTGATCTGAACTTGAAACCGGGTTGGGGTTTGAAAATTCACATGGTATCAGAGCACAGTTAAAGGGCTGGAAATTACACTCAGAAAAGAAATTTTAGATTTGGAAAAATGAGGGAAAACAGAGTTTGTGAAGAAACATGTTCTTGAACTCATTTGCAATGATGGCCATTGGTTTGAGGGTAGAAGACAGGTTGGATGGAGCACAAAATTTTAGTCCTTGGAAGGCTAGAATTGTACTCATACTTCAAGAAAACGAACTATGGGATATAGTTGACAGCACTACTACAAATCCAGTGACAGTTCCTACAGATGCTGCTGCAAAGATTGTATTTGACAAGAAGGACATAAAGGCAAAAAGAATCCTTCTTGATGCGATAAAAGATCATGTGATTCCACACATCTCAGGTAAAAACCATGCTCATCTGATGTGGAAAGCTTTAAACAAATTATACCAAAGTTCCAATGAAAACAGGAAAATGGTGTTAAGGGAGAAGCTGAAGGGTATTCGGATGAACAAGGGGGAGAACATGATTCCTTACCTTACCAGAATTGCATAGGTTTGAGATGAGCTTGGAGCAGTGGGGGAAAAGGTGGTTGATGCTGAGTTGGTTCGTACAACCTTGAATGGCGTGGCAAAGCCATGGACTGTATTTGTGGAGTCAGTGGTTGCTCGTGAGCACATGCCTACATGGGATCGTCTTTGGGACGACTTCATTCAAGAGGAGACCTGAAGAGGGTATATACATGGGAGTGCATCTCACAGCAAGGAAGAGGAGGAAAATGTGGCTTTGGCAGCAAAGGGGAACAAGAAGAAGAAGTTCAAGAAGGGTTCCAAAGGTGGAACCAAGCATCAGGATGGTGAGAAGAAGGACATGAGCAAAGTGAAATGCTTTGCTTGTCAGAAGTTTGGACATTATGCTGGACAATGCCCAAACAAGAAGAAGAAGAAACAGCAGACAACAGCTTCAGTAGAGATTGATGAGTACGCTGCTAGATTTGACAGAGAGTTTTCTCTCTTTGCTGGTGGTTGTAGAGAGAGAGCATCATCTATCACCAACAGGGACATTGAGGACCAGACGGAGCATTCCTTGATCGTTGGGCATTCACTGAGTGCTTCCACTACTCCCTCCACATGGTATATTGACAGTGGAGCTTCGAGACATATGACAGGTGCACGGGATATGTTCACTGAGATTTCAGAGACAGGCTTGGAGTTGGAGATAGTGTTGGGTGATGATACAGTGGTGAGAGCAGTTGGACGTGGGACAGTTTGTTTTGACAGGGAGTCCATGCAGCCCATGTTACTGAGGGATGTCTTGTACGTCCCTGGGCTGAAGAAGAATCTTGTTTCAGTTTTCGCTATTGAGGACAAAGGCTTTGGCATATATCTCCTAGATGGAAAAGTGTATATCTTTTCCAAAGCAGAGGGACCATCTACTTCATATGCGATTGGAGTTAGATGCGGGAAACTGTACAAGCTTCTCTTCCAGCCACATCATGCACTGGCACATACTGAGAGCAACAGTGAGATATGTGAGTTATGGCACAGGAGGATGGCCCATCTTCATCATTAAGCTTTGAGGATGCTGAGAGACATGACTACAGGTTTGCCAGATTTCAGCACAGAGCAGAGTGGTGTATGCAGAGGGTGTGCTTTGGGAAAGTACACCAAGACTGCTTTTCCTAGCAGTGACAGCAGATCAGAGGGAGTACTTGACTTGATACATTCAAATCTGTGTGGTCCCATGTCATCTGTCTCTTTGACTGGTTATGAGTACTATGTCAGTTTCATTGATGACTACTCCAGGAAGACCTGGATCTGCTTCCTGAGGAGCAAGAAGTCAGAAGAAGTCTTGAAGAGGTTCCAAGAGTTCAAAGCTCTTGTGGAGAACCAAACAGGGAGGAGGATTCGAGTACTCAGATCAGACAATGGGGGTGAGTATACCTCCAAGGAGTTTGATGAGTTTTGTAGATAGGAGGGGATAAAGAGACAATTGACAGTTCTTCACACTCCGCAGCAAAATGGAATAGCGGAAAGGACGAACCGTTTGATAGTGGGAGCAGCTAGAGCCATGCTGCATGATCAGAGTCTTCCTTTCTTTCTATGAGCAGAGGCCTGTAGCACAACTGTTTATGTACATAACAGGAGTTTGCACCGTGCCTTGGGGTGCAAAACTCTTGAGGAGATGTTTACCGGGAAGAAGCCTGAGATAGGCCACTTTCGTATTTTTGGGTGCCTTACATATTCTCATGTCCCTTCTGAGAAGAGGACAAAGTTGGAGGCTACTGGGGAGAAAGGCATCTTTGTTGGCTATGATGAGACTTCTAAAGCCTTCCGCATATACCTTCCTGCACAGAGGAGAGTTGTGGTGAGGAGGGAGGTGAGATTTGAGGAGGAGCGGGCCTTTAGAAAGTCTCTAGAGTCACAGGAGGAGCAGCAACAGAGTACTACTTCACAGGTTACAGCATCTCGGAGTTCAGTGAGTCAGGGCATAGGGTCACAGGTTTCAGGGGTGACTGAGTCACAGGTTACAGGTTCATCAGTTTCAGGTACTCAGTCTACAGGGACTTCTGGTACAGGGACAGGTTCACGGATCACAGGTTCACAGGTGACACCTTCACGTGATTCGAGCTCTTATGGTACA
Source organism: Pseudotsuga menziesii (assembly GCA_001517045.1). Taxonomy (NCBI): domain Eukaryota; kingdom Viridiplantae; phylum Streptophyta; class Pinopsida; order Pinales; family Pinaceae; genus Pseudotsuga; species Pseudotsuga menziesii. The sequence goes on along the minus strand of LPNX011190296.1, from coordinate 170,596 downwards.
GGTTCAGGTTCACTAGCTACGGGATCTCAGGCCATAGGTACTTCTTCAGGGTGACAGGTATCAGATGAGGAGGTACAGGAGAAGGGTCTGCCACAGGAAGCTACTTCCAAGAAGAGAAAGCCAAGTTGGCTTAAGGAGCTTGTGAAGGAAGCCGAGGAGTCTGTGGGGCCACCCAAGAGGGAGGTCAGAGAGAGCAAGGCACCAGAGAGGTTTTCCAGTTACATGGCAGTGGTGACTAGCTTGTGTGAGTCCGAGCCTTCTACTTATGAGGAGGCATCCCCACATCAGGTTTGGAGAGATGCCATGATGGAAGAGTACAATTCCATCATGAAGAATGGAGTGTGGGAGATTGTTCCGAGACCAGAGGGGAAGTCAGTTGTGACTTCGAAGTGGCTCTATAAAATCAAGTATGCTGCGGATGGCAGCATCGAGAAGTACAAAGCTCGGTTTGTGGCACGGGGGTTCTCACAGGTAGAGGGAGTTGATTATGATGAGACCTTTGCACCAGTTGCTAGATTTTCTTCGATCAGAGCAGTGATCTCCATTGTGGCACAGATGGGTTGGAGGATTCATCAGATGGATGTGAAGACCGCTTTTCTCAACGGTCTTCTACAGGAGGAGGTTTATCTGGAGCAGCCGCTGGGCTTTGAGATACATGAGAGAGAGTCCCATGTTTGCAGGCTCAGGAGATTATTGTATGGTCTGAAGCAAGCCCCTCGGGCTTGGTACTCGAGGATTGATTCTTCTCTGCTTTCGATTGGGTTTCGGAAGAGTGAGGTTGATCCCAACCTATATTTCATTGTGGTTGGAGGTGATCTGCTCATTCTTTTGCTATATGTTGATGACTTGTTTATGACAGGGGAGGAGCACCTGATTGTAGCATGCAAGAAAGACCTTGCTTCAAAGTTTAAGATGACAGATCTTGGGCTGATGCATTACCATTTGGGGATGGAGATTTGGCAGGAGGATGGACATGTTTTCCAGGGGCAAGGAAAATATGCTGCATATATTCTGAGGAGATTTCGGATGGAGGATTGCAGACCCATGTTCACACCCATGATCACCAACTGGAAGAAGCTTCATGCTTCTGAGGGAGAGTTGGTGGATCCTACCTTGTATCATCAGCTGATTGGATCGTTGATGTATCTGGTCAACACCAGGCCAGATTTGAGTTTTGCGGTGAACACTCTCAGTCAGTTCAATGTGGAGCCTAGGAGTGTGCATTGGATAGCCGCAAAACATGTTTTGAGATACCTTGCTGGGACAGTAGATTATGGTCTGGACTACAGGAGGTCAGATGGAGTGGGCTTGGTTGGTTTCACAGATTCAGATTGGGCAGGCAGTGTTTCGGATCGGAAGAGCACTTGCGGTTGTTGTTTTAGTTTGGGCTCGGCAGTTGTGTCGTGGTTCAGTCGAAAGCAAAAGTCCGTTGCTTTGAGTTCTGCTGAGGCTGAGTATATGGCATCCAGTCAGGCTAGTTGTGAAGCATTGTGGCTTCGCAAGTTGATGGTAGATTTATTTGATCAGGAGTTGAGGCCTACAGTCATTCACTGTGACAATCAGAGTTGCATCAGGCTATCTGAGAATCCAGTGTTTCATGACAGGTCTAAACATATTGAGATCAGATATCACTTCATCAGAGATTATGTTCAGAGAGGAGTTGTTGAGTTACAGTACATTTCTACTGATGAGCAGGTGGTTGACATTCTCACGAAGTCTTTGGGAAGAGGGAAGCATATTCATTTCAGGGACAAGTTGGGAGTGGTGAAGAACAACTTCCTCGGTAAGAGGGAGTGTTGAAAAATTACCAAGGAAGTGTTGTTCACCTTGTGTTGCCTTAGGGTGGACAAGAACACTTTAAAAGGTGACCCCTAGTCATTTAAATTAATAAAGTGAGAAGTACTTTATATTTTTAAAGTCACTTTATTAAAAGTTAAGTCATGGTTTATCCTAAGTTCATATTTAATGATAAAGTCAAGCGAGTGATTAATTAGAAGGGTCTTCACTTTATTAAATGACATGAGGTGCACTAAATGTCATTTATTACTTATTTAATGAGCATTTATTGTGAACCCTCAATCTAATCTAATCTAGACCATTGGATTGAAAGAGGAAGTTACCATGAACAAAAAGGGCTTGGGGAGAGGCAAACTGAATCTATTTGTTCACTTTCACAAGAGAGATTTTTGAGAAAGGAGAGAGCAAGAAGAAGAAGAGGACAAGGGTTTGAAGTGATTTCATTTCCAGAGAAAGAGAAGGAGAGAGAAGGAGAATTCTGCAGGTTTCAGAGGCACAAAAACCAAGGAAGAATCATTCTTTTATTTCAGCAATTTCAGCAAGGCAAACGGGATGTTTTCTAGGGCAGAATTTGCAGTTTTGATGGTAGATTTTTTCAGCACGTATTTCGAGGTGATTTCTGCATATTTTTGAAAAAAAAATTCCGATTTTTTTTTATTCTGTTATGTTCGTACATCCGTACAGTCCGTACGAAACTGGCCGTTCGACACGTTTTTCGAGGCAGACTGTGTGCAGAATTTTTGCTGGGCTGTTTTTTTGGCACGTGGTTCGAGAAGAATAAATTCTGAAATTTCAACAGGCTATTCAGGGATTGATTGGCACGTTTACCAAGGCATTTGGTGAAGATAAGTACTGCTGTATTTTTATTTAAAGTTTGCCTGAAATAATAAAAATATCTCTCTCCAGAACAGGTTTTCCCTTAGGGGTTTTTCCTGGACCATTTTGGTCAAAAATCCGAGTCTATGAAAATTTCATGAGTGGCTAATTTAATTTTCTGCATTAGAAAATTTGGTTGTTAGAAATTTTCTGATATTATAAAGTTGAAAGAATCTCAAGTGTTTCTAAGTTTTCAGTGAAAAATTTTAATTTTTAAATGTATATGCATATTGGGCTTGGGCATTAAACCTTATGCAATGATCTGAACTTGAAACCGGGTTGGGGTTTGAAAATTCACATGTAATGAATCCCAAACTGAATTGTACCTCGAATATATCGAAGTATTCTTTTTGCTGCTTTCCAGTGACTTTCATGAGGAGTTTGCATATAACGGGCAACGCGACCAACGGCAAAGGAAAGGTCCGAACGGGAATGAGTCAAGTATAAAAGACTACCAACAAGCTGACGATACAAGGTGGCATCTACTTCAGGGGAAGTACAAGTGGCAGAAAGTTTGACTCCAGACTGGAAGGGAGAAGGGGTTGGTTTACAATCTTCCATGTGGAAGCGACAAAGAAGGTTACAAGCATACTTAGACTGGGAAATAAAGATTCCTTCTTTGGTTTGCAAGACTTGGAGACCAAAAAAATTATGCAAATGTCCTAAGTCTGACATTTCAAAATTTTGCTTAAGATTGGATTTCACATGGGTTATAAGTTTAGGGTCACTACCATTAAGGATAAGATCATCAACATAAAGAACAAGTATGATGAGATGGTTTCCTACTTTCTTGGTATAGACATTGGGGTCAGAACGGCATCTAGAAGAACCAGTGTCAAGGAGAAAGCTATCCATTTTGGCATACCAAGCTCTAGGAGCTTGCTTAAGGCTATATAAAGATTTCTTAAGGAGACAAACAAGGATAGAGTTATTCTGAACATATCCAAGAGGTTGTTCGATGTAAATTTCCTCATGTAAATCAGCATGTAAGAAGGCAGACTTGACATCCATTTGATGGGCTTCCCAGTTATGTAAGGCTGCAAGGGAAAGAACAAGGGGGATGGAGTTCTTTTTTGCTATAGGGGCAAAGGTTTCATTGGAGTCAATCCCTTCAACTTGGGAAAAACCTTTGGCAACTAACCTTGCCTTAAGTCTTTCAACACTCTCATCTGATGCATACTTAGTTTTGTAGACCCATTTACATCTAATAAGTTTTCTTCCTTTTGGAAGAGGAACAAGATCCCAAGTATCATTCGCCATTAAGGAACGATATTCTTCATCCATAGCTGCATCCCAATCTGGATTTCCTGAAGCTTCTACAAAAGTTTCTGGATCGTGATTCTCAGAAACTTGAGCCAAAAGGGAAGAGGCTCGCTGAAACTAAGAACGTGTTCGACATTGATCTCTAGGATCACCGGCAAGATCACCAGTTGCTTCACATGTTGAACGGACTCATCGAGGAGGCATTGGTGCTGGTGCAATTGGAGGAACATGAGCAGGCGAAGGTGGATTTTCATCCTCACTGTCATCATCAGAAACTGGAGTTGGAAACCTGTCAGGGAAGTTAGAAGAAGAAGAAGAAGAAGAAGGCACAATTGTTGAATCAGGTTTGCAGGCCAAAGATGGCACACCTGCCAAGTTAGGCTCGCAGGCCAAGAGATTTTCATCAAATTTAACATCTCTTCTAATGATTATATCATGTGAATGGGGCTGAAGAAGTCTATAACCTTTTACATCTTCTGAATATCCAACAAATATGTACTTTTCACTTTTAGGCTGCAATGCTTTTCATTTTTCATCCGGAATGTGAGCCCATGCTTCACAACCAAACACACAAAAGTGACTTACATCTGGTTTAATTTTACTCCATGCTTCTTCCGGTGTTATACCTTGTAAAACTTTAGTGGGTGTGCGATTAACTATGTAATTTGCACAATTTATGGCCTTAGCCCAATATTGAAGACTTAGTCCCTTAGATTGGATCATACAATTAGCCATTTCTTTGAAAGTGTGGTTCTTCTGTTCAGTTGCACCATTTTGTTGTGGTGTATATGGAACAATGTGCTGTTGTTGGATTCCTTGTTCAGTGCAGAAAGTAGTGAACTTGTTGTTAACATATTCTCCTCCATTGTCAAATCTTAACTTAATAATTTGATGATCAGATTGTTTTTCAACAAGGGTCTGGTAGGCCGAGAACATGTTAAATACTTCGCTCTTAAGTTTTAGGAAGTAAACCCAAGTGCGTTTGGAGTAGTCATCAATGAAAGTTAAGAAATATTTGAAACTAGAAAATGATGCAGATGGAAGAGGACCACACAAGTCACTATGCACAAGCTCTAAAGGAACCGAGGCGTGCTAAGAGTCACGTTTGTCAAAACTGTCTCGATGATGTTTTCCGAGTACACAACCGGAACAAACACCATCCTTGCAAGATACCATCGGAAGACCAGTCACCATATTGTCTTTACATAGTTGTTGCAATGAGCGATAATTTAAGTGACCAAATCGCTCATGCCAAAGTTTCCTCAAGTTATCACTATGACTAACAAAAATTGAAGGAAAAAGTGATGACCCAAAGTTGTTAAATTTGTACAACCTGGTAATATCATCAACAGTTCCAGTAGCAAGGACATTTTGAGGATTTTTAAAATCCTTGATTACAACTTGGTGAGGTGTAAATGTCACAGTTTTACCTTCACCTGAATTAGTAATTTGATAGACTGATAACAAATTGTAGGAAATTTTTGGAACACATAGTACATCACTGAAATGACCATTTTCTACTGGAACTGTACCAAATCCTACAACACTTAGAGATCTATCATCACCAACAAATATTTGTTTGGTGTTACATTCATGCATAGTAGAAAATATGGCTTGATCCTTAGCCTTATGATAAGATGCTCCAGAATCAATAAGCCATTCATTTGAAGCAGAAGAAGAAGATGTAGTATAAGAGTAACCAGAAGCACAAAGTGCATGTCCATGAGAGTTAGATTCTGAAGACGAATCTATGCTGATGTGGTGCTTCTTCATTGCTGCTTCCAAGGCTGCCATCTTCTTGAAACATTTAGATTCATCATGATTATCTTTCCCACAAAAATTGCAATGACGCTCAGTCTTCTTTCCTTTTTGCTTGGATCCTTTGTCATTTTTTAAAGGAGGAGCTGATTGAGAGGGTTTGGGACCTTTGTTGTTTGACTTATTATTGCGAAAATTCTGTTTCTTGGGAGGCTTGGACTTTTCTTTTTGTTGGGACAATAAGGCTTTCCCAGATGTATCTGCATTGTTAATTATTCCAAGATGAATGAGCTTATCTTGCTCTCTAATTAAGGAATGGCAAAAGGATTCAAGACTAGGGTCTTGATAGTTAGCTGCAGTCAAGGATTCTTTCATGGTGTAGAATGTAGATACAAAAACAAAATATGCAGGTCCAAGTTTGGAAAGAATATGATAAATACATTGTTTGTCTTCCTTTTTAATCTTGCATTCTGCACATGAGAGTCTAATAGTTTTATCCTTAGATAAATAGTCTTGAATGCATGAAAAATCATTTGGATTCAAGGAAAGCAACTCATTCTCAAGTTGATGACCCCGAATTTCATTGTGTTTACCAGACACAGATTCCAACTTTTCCCAAGCTTTATCTAATTCATCAATTCCAGATATGTGGAATTGTAAATCAGTAGAGATTGACATCCCAATCAATCCACGAGCTTCATCACATCTATTTGCCCATTTAATTTTTTTATCATCATTAGTGGGTTCTGTTTCTTTCCATGAGATTATCCTGAAAAGTCTTCTACTTCGTAAAACATCCTCCATACGAGATTTCCATAAGAAATAGTTAGAACTTGTAAGTATAATATTACAAGGGGGGGCCATACTGTAAAATAATGGCTAAAAAAACAGAAACTAACTATCTGGTTGCAAAGAGCTCGAAAAAATATGCGGTTTTAAAAAAAACGGCATCGAAGACTGATTCTGGATGATGAAGTTATGCTTGATCAAAGAAAATGTTGAAGATGTCCCCAATAGTGACGTGGTAGATATTAACTTGACCAAATAAAAAAAAGAATCCCTCTCTTCCCAAGATCAACCTTTGATAATCACTTTACAATAAAGTTGCTTTGAAGTGAATCATTTTTTTTGAATAAGTGAGGTTCACTTTTACAATAATGTTACTTTTAAATAGTGCGACAATAAATTAAAAGACTTAAGTGACTCACTTTTTATTTTATTTTATTTATGTAAGATGCACTTTTACAATAAAGCAACTTGAAAATAGAAATTGCATGCACTAGAAAGTAGCTTAATAAGATTTGAACTCAAGACCTATTAAAGAATAAAACAACTTTGGACCAAGTGAGCTAAGTTGAAAAGGTATGTAAAAGAATGGAAAGAGGAAGGGGGCTTTTTTTTTACTCTTCTCTCTCGTTTTCTGTGCTTGCCTTTTTTTCTGCAAATCACAGAAAAAATGAAAAACAAAAACAAAAAAAACTTTTTCCACACAATGGGGTTAGATCTTGGTTAGCTTACCCAGAAAGTCTACGTTTTCAAGTTTTCTCGCTGTTTCTGATTTGCCGTGATCGCACAAGGTGCACGCCAAAGAGCATACGTAGCCGAGAAGATAAGAAAAAAACTTTTCCTTACTGTTTTTGATTCCCCGCGATCGCGCAAGGTGCACGACAAAGACCATACGCAGTCAGGGAAGGCAACAGTTCGAGACTAAAATAAAAAAGATCTAATAATAAAACTGATAAGATATGAGATATTTAAAAAAAGAAATCCGTCATTGTAACATTATATCTTCAGATTTGCCGAAATAGGTGTTTCTGGAACAATCAAAAACGGTTTTTGGTGAAACGAAAACTATTTCCCAATGGAAACGACACTCCGGATGCAATGGAACAGGTCCCACAGGCCAAAAATGCATAAAAAATCCAGAACCAGAAACCCTTTCAAAGTTTCGGCAACATCGGTTCCAGATCTTGATCAAAACCGAAAGCGGCTCTTCATAAAAGCTCTGATACCATGTTCGGGTACACAGGGTACTCCCAAAAGACCGAACACCTTGAGCAACCGCTTTACACAAATAGATCACAGATCAACACACCGATGTTTGTCACGTGGTTAAAACCCTCTAGAGGGAAACAGTCCACGGCCCCAGCCAAATAGCTACTTGGAGCAATTTATTATGCAATTACATGAGCTTCTCATAATTGATCAACTAGCCAAGGATCCTCTATGCTCTTTAAATAGAGCTCATAGACCAATCGGGTGTTAAGCCATAGATCAATGGTAGGTATGATCTAAGAGAAGTTGAACTGTCGGATCACTCTATGTCTAGAACATATCGTGACTGTCGGATTATAATATTTACAAATGCATACTAAAGAAACACACTTTTACCTAACGGATATATTACACAAGTTGATCTTAACTAACTCCTAAGTGTCTAAATATCCTAACAAAGACCTTAGTAAGGTTCGATGTTATATGCTCTTAATGGGTTCACTGCACAATGGCACACATTTGTGCAAGGAGTAGTTGCTAGAGAGAAACTTCCTGATTGGACTAAGTTATGTGATGACTTTTTTCAAGAAGGTACTCGGGAGGAGACTTTCCAGAATGACACTTAGAGCAGTGAAGAAAATGTAGCCCTTCTTACCAAAGGAAAAGGTAAAGGGAGGAAGAAAAGGGAGAAAGACCTTAGTAAGGTTCGCTGTTATAACTGCAATAAGTTTGGCCACTATGCTAGTCAATGTCATAAGAAAAAGGTTGAAGACAAAGAGGGAGCAACATCAATAGAAGTACTAGATTTTGCTGCAAAATTTGAAAATGAATTTTCTTTGGCATCAGTTGAGACTAATATAGATAGTTCAATGGATTACCATGACACATGGATAGTTGACAACGGGTCAACTAGTCATATGACCGGAAAGTATGGAGTTTTTTAGAGGATAGAAGAAATTGCTTCGGGACACTTTTTTGAAACAGATATTGGAAATCCTCAGGCAAAGATGAGAGGAGTTGGAATTGTGAAATTCCAACTAGATATGGGAGAAATTCTTGAAGTAAACAAGGTAATGTTTGTTTCCAGGCATGAAAGTTAGCAGACTTTCTATATCGTCATTGGAGGATGATGGGCATGGACTCTTTGTCAAGATAGGACACATGTTTCTATATCAGGTAGAGAATCTAGTTGGTACCACAATTTTACTTGGGAATAGTAGAGACAGACTTTATATTTTGAAAGGAGAAGTGATGTTTCCAGGGTTAGGTGGATGGTTATCTGAGACTGAATTTGAAGATGAAGCAGCAGATGCACAGATGATACCTTCAAATGAGGAGAGCTATATTGGCAGGAGACACAACCAATATGAAGGTTGTGAGCAAAGGCAGAACAATTCTCAGTTTAGAGTTGTTTTTCGACATGGATCTCTAGGTCACATTCCAGTGCAAGAGGGAGCTTCTTTAGAGGATAGAGAGCTAGGTGTGGAGATACAGGCATTGTTGGAAGCACCTTCCTCGTTAAGAGGGAGTGTTAGTTTTTATAACTCAGTTGGTCCTTTCCCATGATTTTGATGTCATATGGGGGGACATAAGTTGTATTTTTCCTAGTGAACTTTTTAATGTAAAGTGTGTTTTATATTATTAAAGTGATTTTTGTACTTTATAAACTTAAGTGACTTTAAGTTGTGGGACCCAAAAAGTACATTTAATGTATTTAATAAAGTAATATGTGCATTAAATGAGAGCCCTCAGATAAAGCTAATCTCATCCTTTGATTAAGTTGGTTAAGTTAGTTAGGGTAGTTTGGGTGAGATAAAGTATAAAAGAATGTATAGGGAAAAGAGAGACATCACATCGGAAGAAGAAGAAGAAGACAAGAGAGAGAGAGAAAGAAATAAACTTCAAGAAGGAAGTTTCTGATTTATGAGAGAGAGACTAATCATCAAACTGAAGGCATGATTCCCAAGACATCTGCAATTCATTGGATTGTACAGTCATTATTGTTGGTTGTACATGCACATAAATCGAGGCAGATTGGCAGGCACGAATTACGAGATATAATTTTTTGCATTTAATGTTGGCAAAATCTGTATAGTCCGTACTTGGCACGAATCTTGAGAAGTCTGCTGTGTACAGTTTGCACGTGTGGGTTGACTGTGAGTATTTTGGCACGTTTTCCAATGCAGTTTTCCAGATAAGGGTTTCTAAAATTATTTTGATGTTGTAGAAATTTTGAGTAGATGAATTTCTGATTTCTCTCATAAATAAAATTCTTTCTCCTGGTTTTCCTCTGGTGAGGTTTTGCTGTAGGCTTGGCACTAAATTTTTGTGTTATCACATTTTTCTTGAGACTGAAGTTGAGTGCATTGGTGTTTATACTTAAAACTATCAGATAAATTCATCTTATGGATTTTTGGTTCAGACAAGTTATAGATCAGATTTGCAGTCAAGTGTTTGATAAAAGTCCTATATGAGATTTTGTGATTGTTTATCAAATTTCTTCAGCTTGAAGTTGAGTGCATTGGTGTTTATGCTTAAAACTATCATATAAATTTATCTTATGATTTTTTAGTTCAAACAAGTTATAGATTAGATTTGCAGTCAAGTGTTTGATAAAAGTCCTATATGAGATTTTGTGATTGTTTATCAAATTTCTTCACTTGATCCCTGCCTCGGATATTATATGGCAAGATATGGCAAGATATTTTGACATATTTGAATAAAAATGAGTTTTTCTAAGAGAGAGAGTACATCATACATGTTCCAAGCACTTAAGAAGCTCCTTCCATGTTTTACTATAGATAAGAATATCATAAAAAAAACTTTAATGAACTTCCTTAGGTAAGGTCGAAAGAGTTGATTCATAGTTGGTTGAAAAGTAGCAGAAGCATTGTTTAAACCAAAATGGCACCTTGAATTCGTAGTGACCTTTGTGAGTTCGGAAAGTAGTCTTCACAACATCTTCTAACCTTACTCGGATTTGATAGTACCCCTCAAGTCTAGCTTGGAAAAGTATTTGGCTCCATGGAGTTTGCCCAACATTTCATCTATTAATGGAATGGGAAAGCTGTTTTCTGTTGTTATTTTGTTTAGACCTCGGTAATCTATACATATCTTGAAGGAATATGATGCATCTTTTTTACGAACCAGCACTACTGGGGTTGCATATGGATTCCTACTTCTTGTGATAACTCCACATTTTAATAAGTCTTGAATTAGCCTTTCTATTTTTGTTTTATGATGATGAGTGTATCGACAGGGCTTGACGTTAACAGGGGTCGAATCTGGTTTAACCTCAATTATGTGTTCTATTCTTCTTTATGGCAGCAATTTCATGGGTAGATCTTGGAATACCTTTTCATACTTCTGGATTAACCCTTGGATCTCTGGGTGTTGGGCGTAAACTACTTCTGATGCTAATATCTCTATTTGATGACATTGTGCCACAAATGCTGGTGCCCCTTTTCGAATTAGTTTCTCCATTTATCGTGAAGATATAATTTGCATAGGAGGTGGTTGGAATCCATACAATTTGTATTTTCTTCCCTCCCACTTGAATTTAATAAATTGTTTTTAATGATATGCAGAATAGTTACCCAATGTTTGTCGCCATTGAATTCCCAAGACAATGTCTACTCCTCACTAGGGTGCTGTATAGAACCCAGATTCCAAGTTATAATCTTCTATTTGTAGTTAAACTTTGTGACACTTCCCAACACCATCAATTATTTTCCCATCTGCTACCATAACCTTTATATCTGTCGTTGGGTATATGAACATATTTAACCTTTGCGCCACATTCTCCTTTTTCACATGCCCTCTTAGTTTTTCAATGTTTGCGGATGTGCAATGCCTGTTATTGCAGCTAGAGATATCTTGGGCATTGCCTCTTCAGAGTTTGCATTGGTGTCATTTTTTCCCTCCTTGCTTCCTTCATCACTGGAATCATTGTTGGATGAGTCTGATTCCCTCTCAACTTCACAATTATACAATTTTTGATTGCTGCATCTATGCCTTGGCACCCATTTGTCTATGCAATATCTACACTTGTTTACCTCAAGGGGGTTGGTACATACTTGTTTGTCCTGTCTGGCATATTTACTTGATCATTCTTTAGAATACCTATTCAATGCATCTGGCCTTGTAAATGATGGCTTGTTGACCCTGTACTTTTGTTCAATTAATTTTGCTGCATGTCTGGCATCTTCAATAGTTTGGGATTCCCTAATTGTTTTTCACTTCGGATGCAATCCTTCAATATACAGTTGTACATTTTTAGTAATTCTTCATTTGAAAATCCAGTTTGTCTTGTTGCCAAAACTTCCCTTATATAGCTTATATTATTATTATTTTTATCCAAGTAGAACTTTGTGGGTAAAACTACAAGATGCTTTCTTGCATTCATGGATGGCATTCCTAGTATATGTGTTGGCTAGACTAGTGCATCTCACTTAGAGGAATTCGAGTTGGGCACTTGTTGGCACACAACTAACCGAGTGCCAAACAACAATTGAAACAATTGGTTGAGCTAACCCCTTGGGCTTTATAAAAGTTTATGTATTTTATTTATACTTTCATTATTTAAGAATTAAGATTGAAAGTTAAACACTGGGAAAGGTGTTTATGAGATTGCTTTTAGGGATTTTATTTTGTTTAATAATGCTTTTATTTACATTTTCCATTGGAAGTGTGGGCATAAAAGATGGAAATGTTTTAGGAATCATGAAATATTTCATGATTTGCCTTGAAATGCGAGATCTTTCTTAAGGCTGTTACATCATTTCCAAAAATGGGTATATGATGCTGAATTAGTTTTATGGCATGTCTTCAACATCTCCACTCTAGTTTCAATTCCGAAATGTCAAATGATATTTTGGGCCTCCTCTCTAGGGTGTTTTGGTAACATAGTTACTAGATGATTGTATTCAATGTACTTCTTTCATTGGTTGTTGGGATGCCCATCTTCTTCATATGTCATGGACCTGAAGTTTTCCAAATTTAAGTATTGGGCTAGAGTATTTCTTCTTAACTGAATAAATTCTACAATATAGAAATTACAACAATTCTATGCATTTGAATTGAAGTCCAGGCTGAAATGATATCAAAGACAATTGTTAGTGGTGCTAAACTCTAAAGAGTTTTTGCCAATTAAGGATATAAATTGGACCAAGTACTCAATGGGAATGCTATAGCAAGGACACCATGGTTGAGGAGATTAACGAGTCCAAGATTCTAGTGAGAATTTTAGTAAGGTCGCTATGGTTGGAACTTGGAAGTATGGAAAATGATGCTGATTAAAGATATGGTTCAATTACTCAGAGCATGGAGAATACAGATGAGACAAATGTTGTTTCTTCTAGATGAGAATCTCAAATAGGGGTTTGAAAAGATTTTAGCCAAGGATTTCACTATAATGATCTGCTATAGCAATTAGTTCAAGAATCTTTTTATAATGCTGATATATTTTCTTTTTGTGTTAGTTTTTATTAATGATGGATTAATTGGGTAAACCATTAACAACCAGCAATTCTCGTAACACAAATGAATCTGATGTAAGGGCATGAAAATTAACTATGTTGAATGTTGTTCTTGCCTCAAGTTTTAGAAATCCTAGTAGAATATATAGTTGCCATTATTCTTATTATGCAATGTCTTTAACTTGCATATTATTTTTGTTATGTTAGAATTGTATGCACAATTATTTTTAGACACTTGCGATTGTGGCTGAAACGTTATGTAAAACACATTTTAGTGAAGTTGCAAATGGTTTTTTGGCTTTTAGAATGCATCGTATAATTATTGTGTCATGCATTATATTTAATAATTTGGGATTTTTATAATTACTTGTAAAGGAGTGTTTGGACAAAGACTATTTTTGGTGCATGAAATTTATAAAGCCATACATCATGTTATACTTAATGAAATAGGAAAATGTATAATAAATTTTCATAACTTTGGCTTTTTTATGTGTTCTATGGTTCTTAGGCTGTCAAGAGACCTTGGGATGAAGATCCCATGTCAATGGATGATGAGTTCTTAAAAAATTTGTCTCTTGAAGTTGTACGAGAAAAGATGTTGGATTGTGTTCATCAGGTGAAGATTGATGCTAATAAACCCCCACCTTGTTATGCACTTTCGATTTTAGAGTACATGTTCAACTTATTTGACTATTTATCATGCAAAACATAACTAATTTTTTATTTGTGTAGGAAATACCATATGCTGTGGATCAACGCTTGATTGATTGGAAACCAATGCGAGATGGGTCCCTACGAATAGAGCAACATTTGTTTGTGGCTAAACTTGGCCATCGAAAAATAGTAGTTGGAAAGAATGGATCTAAAATAAGGTGAGGGCTATCTTTTAATTATATGATTGCAAATTGTTAAAGGGTTGCATCAAACATCTAGAAAATATAACGTGGGCCTTGGAAATTTATGTATTTGGTTGTGTGGTTTTATTTTTATCCATAGTGAATCAAATTTTGAGACGTGTTAACTTGATCTATTAAGATAAGATAAGATGAGATAAATTTATTAATGTCTAAGAAATGAGCAAAACTAGGTCAATGGGACTATCTAATATAAAAGTATTAATAAAAAGGAGTGTGAGGCCACTCTTATGTTTATAATGGTCAAATCTATATTAGTCATAGGCATTAATAAAGTCACTTTAGACTTTAGTTTTTTTTTCGCGATTTTATGCCTTAATTTATTTTATTATCTTTCTCGATGACGCTGTGGGGGAGTGTGCCTACTCTACACCCCACAGCTTCATTCCCAAAGCGTATTCCAAATTAGGGAGCGATTAGGGAGTGTTGAGGGAGCGTCGCTCTTTAAGTTGTATGGAGCAAAGAAACCTCTCCGTCAATGCTCCTTGTTAGCTCCCGTGTGTTAGAGGTGCTTTCTTTCCTCTCTTGCATGTGGGAACAAAGAGAGGGTCTCAATCATTTGTTTATTTATGGATAGGGTTCCTTTAGTGGATTAAAAACTCAATCACTCAATTTGCTCTAATTCTATTTCTCATTACACTCATTTTACTCCTCTTTGCTAGGGTTTTGAGTGGGTTGTTTGCTAGTTGCTGATGGACAAATTTGTGAGAGCTTGAAAGGGAAACTGAAGGTTGTTATTTATGAGAGCTTGGAAGGGTGATTGAATATCACAAAAAATGAACTCAAAGAAACTAAGATAACTCAAAAGAGTTAATGTAATGTATTGCAAAGAATAGGAAGGAAAAGTTTTTTTATATAGGGTTACAATGATGTGGAGGCGATCCACTTTATGAATGTGGGATAGAGTGAGAAATATAATAAAGTGACATAAATCATTAATGCAGTCATAAGTGACTTTATTAATGGTCCATCTATTGACTACAAGTTTATCCCAAAATTTTACATGCTTTTCAGGGTCCAAAGACTTGGTGAAAATGTCTGGACAATACTATAGTACAATAGTTACATCTTCTACAAGTTGCCTGATGAAGTGGCATTGTATCTCAACATGCTTGTTACGCTCATGAAGCATTGGATTCTTATCTAGTTTGAGCACTCGTTGATTGTCTCAAAGTACAGGTGTCCCTTTCATAGAATGCCAAGTTCAAGTGTCCCTTTCACATATCTCAATACCTTCTTCGCTGTAGCCTAGTTCCCTGCTTTTGGCATTGTCATGAATTTGGAAATGAAGCTCACAACGTAACTCAAATCAGGCCCGGTGGTTATAAGATATATCAAGCTATGCACTAGTTGCTTCTAGACTGACTCATTAATTGCCTCAGAGTTGGTCTTGGTTGGAAGTTTAGCCCTTTTTTTATAGGTGTACAATAGATCTTGCAATTTGTGATTCTAAACTTGTCAAGCAAAATTCCCAACATATTTTGTTTGTGAGACAAAAATGTCACCACTTGTTTGCCAAACTTCTACACCCAGAGAGTAATATACGAGGCCTAGATTAGTCATGTCAAAAGACTTAATCATATTTGATTTTATTTATTCAATCATGCTTGCCTCACTACCTGTAATAATGATGCCATATACATAAATGACCAATAGGATGATATCATTAATGGTTTTGATGTATAGTTTGGCATCTGAAGGACTCAGTTGGAACCTTTGTTAAACCAAGTACCTGTCAATCTTAATATACCATGCCCTGGGGGCCTACTTCAGGCCAAATAGAGTTTTATTATGTCAGCAAACAAAGTGCTCTTTTCCTGAAAGCTCAAACCCTTGTGGTTGATACATAATAGACCTCTTCTTCCAAGTCTTCTTTGAGAAGGTTCTCTTCACATCCATTTGATGGACTTTCTAGCCACATTGTGTTGCCATGGCTAGAACTAGTCATATGGTGCTCATCTTTGCTGTAGGAGCAAAGGTCTCCTCATAATCAATGTCCTCTTATTGAGAGAACGCTTTTGCTACCAACCTTTTCCTCAAAATCCTCGTCAAAGACACTAGGATTTTGAACAAAGTGAACAACTTGGCTATCGGTCCTGAATTTGGATTTTATATTTAATCTATATTTTTGGCGGCTTTTTGGATATTGTATTTGATACTTAGTTGCAGAATAATTGATGTCTGATGTTCTTCTTCCATTGTTTTTCAATATTTATTTTGTTCTTCGAATTTCACAGCAGAAACTTTTTCAATAACGGAATTTTTTAAATGGCCAAAGGCTGGTTGGTGGTAAAGACCCAAGGATCAAAGAAACTTTGAAAAAATTTGGGTGTAGCCAAAATCTTTATTTGGTGGTCAAAGACCCAGGGATCAGAGAAACTTTGAAAAAAATTAGGTGTGGCCAAAACCTTGATCAGAATATGGATATGATACCAAATAAAATGAGCAAAATTCATTTACTAAGATATGAACAAAGTTCATTTATTGAATATCCAATGTAGAAAGGACTATAGATTAAAAATTAAAATTTATATGGGAGAAGCAATAAATAGAATTGAATAAAATATAATAGATGATGTTTATACAATGTCGGTGATGCTGTACTTATAGTATTGACTAGTCATAGTTGTTGATCAGTCATATCCCTTCATTAGGTCATTTCTGATAATTAGGACTTCATTTATTATTATTTGATAAATTCATGTTCATTACAATGGCAACAAGCCTAAATCAGTCGTTTCTAAGGAAGGCCAAAGACTATCTTTTTCTTACTGTATCAAGGCAATAGTGCTACCTTTAATGATCCAACCATTTACACAGACAATCATAATGACAATGTCTTCACCTTTTTTTTTGATTTATAGATTGTTAGTTTTGGCAGCTCAGAGGTATTCCTACATCATGTGCCTAGGTGCAGTGGTATGAGCACATGTGGTCGCATTAATGACATAAAGTGACTCTATTAAAGTGAGTTGTATTTGATATTATTAAAATGTACTTTTTATTATTTTTAGGGAAAAGTGACTCTTCAAATGTGAAGTGATTCCATATAGTCTCACTTAAGAGACTTAGTGAACTTGAGATTAATTCACAACCCTTGATCTTGTCGGCCAAGATTAGATTTGGGCTGTGTTACCGACTAGGATGCACCTAGTTGGACTTTCAGTGAGCCACCAATGACGAGCAAGATACTTGTTCGTATTCAGAGTTCAAAAGTCCTTTCAGGCCTTCATGGCTATTTTATTTTTTGTAACACATGTTCATACCCCCTTGGGGAAATTGTAAAAAATGTCCTAGCATTTATTTTTTTATAAAAGGCTCGACTTACCAGATTTGAGCATCAAGCCGACTAGCCCAGAGTGTTTTTTCCCTTGGTTATTATTGGTTGTTGAACAAACGACTAATAATTTCTGAGTTTTTCACTCACACCTCCAAAGCTACGATATTCATCTTGGTGTTTCAGCCTTAGGAGGTTATTAGAGCCTTCGTGTTAGTGTTTTTCAACATGCTAGGCATTCGAATTGAGTCGTATGGACATGTACTAGGTCCCCTTAGAGTTTCGCAAATTTTAGAGAAAAATAGTTTATTTATTTATTTTAATTATGTTTTTAAGCCATTTTTAATGGTTTAATTAAAAAACTTCAAAATGTAATAAAAGTCACATACGAAGTCCGTTTTTGACGTGGGGACACCCGTTTTCATACTTAGAGCGTCCACTTTACCTTAGGGACCACTTTCCACATTAGCCGAAACACCCCGTGAGGCATTATTTGGCTAAAAGTGCATCAAGATGGCATTTTAATGCTAAATTATGACATATTGACACTATAGTCAAAAGTTGAAAAGTAAAAAATATTAAAATATTTATGGATGGGGTGACATGGCATGGGTTCCCCATAGTCATGTGACCTTTTTCTTCATATTTTAACTTAAGTTTTAAGTTATGGTGAAGGGTAGTGAATAAATGTGGGGAGGTGACGTCAACCTCAAGTGGTGGTCACGCTAGTTGTGAGCATAGTTGCGCTAGCCAAGGAGTGGTCCCCCACCTTATATCCACATCATTTAAAAAACAAAAGCTTGGTTCATATGTAAGTGGGTACTTGGGTTTTATTTTGAGGTAATGAATGAAGATTTATGATGACGTCAACCACATTTTGAAGCTCACGTCATATTTGATCCATACGATCGCGTGAGTTGGGTGAAGCATGCGAGTGATGGATGTTGGTGGAGATTGGTGAGTGGGTTGATGTGGTGGCAACTAATAAAGTGTTTGGTAGAGTGTGGTGAGGGAGGTGTCAATCACCTGTTCAGTTCAACTCATTCCAAACTCAGCTTCACTTAGATAAACTCCTACTCTTTCTTAAGTGTTGGCGAGGCCCCCCTGGGTCTCTCTTTTCCTATTTAAGCAGGTCACTTCTCCATTGTTGAACATGGGGAGGTGGAACCTCTGCTAAATTGCATTGTAACTATTGTGAAGTATTTTTCATTGAATGAATAAAGGCTTTGGAGGCAAATCAGTGTGTGGATCTCTCGTGTGTGGATGATAATGACTTTATGATCTAATGAGGTATAACAGTATTATTTACATGCTTGCACTATAAAATCTTTTGTTATTTATCTGGCTTTTGAAGGAGAAGTATTTCTTAATAAGGTAGAGTAGTGTGATTGCTTCATTCGTTACTTTTCTGTTAAGTTGCATTAGAGATATTAGACGTACATGTTTATTTGATGCGAAATGCATGTTTTTTGAAGTTTCTATTGTAGTTTACACCGGGTGCTTTTAATCCTTTTGTTGGTACCAGATCTGTATTATCAAATTATTTGGATTCTGGCAACGTGCAGTGGTAGTGTTTCAATGTAAGGGTCAATGTCACATCATATTTTCCCCCAGTTGTTGTCCTCGCCTCTTTGGTCTCAATTAAACAATATAATGAATGAAGACCTAAAGTTCCATGAAAGAAGCAGCAGATCTTACATTTCTAGCTTATCGTCATTGTAATTAGTCCAAAGTGGTAGAGTTTGTGAAATTCAGAAAACGCATGCGGAACTCACATCAATTTTCGCTTGTGAGAATTGAATCAACACTTTTAAAGCCAAAACAGAAGGCAGATAATCTTGATGAAGTAGAGTTTATGTTGGCAAGTTTAGTCTCTGGAATCCATCCACTCGAATGGTCTGAAGATAAATATTTGAGTTTTCTCTTATTTAATGAGGACTTTCAAACACATCCTTGATGGTCACCAAGTCCCGGTGAATGACATCTTTCAGGTCCTTTTGAAGAAGGAGCCATTCATTGGACAGAAAACCATTGGGGTTGAGGTTCACCCTCTCGATTTTTACACTAATTGCGGGAAGATTCGATTTTACTGTTGGGATATGGCTAGCCAAGAGAAGTTTGGTGGCCTACGAGATGGTTACTACATTCATGGCCAGTGTGCTATAATTATGTTTGATGTTACTGCACGTCTCACCTACAAAAATGTACCAACCTGGCACAGAGATCTTTGCAGGGTATGTGAAAATATTCCCATTGTCCTTTGTGGAAACAAGGTTGATGTGAAGAACAGACAAGTTAAAGCCAAGCAGGTTACTTTCCACAAGAAAAAGAATCTTCAATATTATGAAATATCGGCTAAAAGTAATTACAATTTTGAGAAGCCATATCTTTATCTTGCACGAAAACTTTCTAGGGATCCCAACCTTCATTTTGTGGAGTCACCTGCTCTTGCTCCACCAGAGGTTTAGATTGATATGGCCACACAACTGCAGTATGAGGCAGATCTTGCAGCTGCTGTAGCACAGCCTCTCCCCGACGATGATGATGACGCTTTGGACAATTGAGGGCAAAATCTACTTGTTGTAGGGCTCTGTTCTTAGCATATAAGGGCAGAGTTGATTACTTTAATTATTGATGTTGCTCAAATACCATAGCAGTCGTCTTTCTCAATGAAGTTCTATCTTTTGTCAACTCTGATTTTTTAAGTGCAAGTTTGGACCATCAACATATTAGAGAAAAACAACTGAGAAGGAATGTTCAAAGAAGATGTCTTATTTCTCGTCTCATTAAATTGTCACTTCATTGTTTGACATTCCTGAAGGATGTGGAGGAAGGAAAAGCTCATAATACAGAAGGACATCATGCTGAAATGCAGCAGCTGTTAGAAGGACATGCAAATACACCATGTCAATTTTAGAAGATTGTAATAAGGATAAGTTTTTGCGCTACCAACTTCTTGTAGATGACAAATTTCACAAATTTTGGTCAAAAAGTCCAAATTCGACTTGGCTGGAGTATTTTTAGGGACAGATGATGACTCTTCCTCAAAGAGCTCATCAATACTCATCCATGAATGCAAGTGGCATTTCATTTAAGTGTTTTAGTCATAGTAGAAGTATAACCCTATTAAATAGGGACATGGGTCATTTTCTTGTTTGATTAGCCAAACTTGGCAAAAACTCATTAGACTAGATCCAAAAAATGCTAAAGAGGTTAGCTTTGCTATCTTCTATATATATTTCATTGTAAAAACATTGTGGGGAGGAGTTCCAGCCAAGGGCTGAGATGGTATTGGCAGGGCATGTATGCACTTTGTTTCTCTTTATGTAGGATGGCTGCTTTGAAATGATTATAATCATGAGCCTGTTTTGCTTTTATACATGAATTGTATCTAGTTATGATTTTATCTTGTGTGTGGTCTTGATAATCCATTACAAGATTCTTATAATGATGTGCAATTACCTTTAAATGTCTTGTTGCGGAACTAGATTCATTCTTTATAAATTCAGTCTTTCCTATTACTATATTTTACAATGATACATTTCCTGCTGTTTGATCTTTAAACCCAGCCTGATCTTTGTATTGTTATACCTCCATCACTCTATCAACTCAGTTACCCATTAAACCGATTTTAAAGATTCACTAGCCATGCTCCTTATGCAGTCAAGGTGCATCTTTTAGTGATAACACCTTTGTTGTGCAAGTGTTATGAGATTGCAGGATCTCTAGTTTGGAGAGCGTGTTGAGCATGTCGACATCCTCACATCTTTGAACATATTTCTAAGAAGGACTAGTCCCTCTGATCCCCACTTTGAGGACCCCATTGCCCAGTTTCAACGGTTGTTTGTCTTCACCCTTCTCATCATCTAAAGTTTGATATTCTTGGTTACTGGTTCGATTTTTATTTCAGATCTATAATTTCATGCAATAAAATAAATAGATCTGAGTAGCTGGCTAGATCTAAGTAATTTGCAATTAAAATCTCAAAGTCTAGATCTGGTTAGAGTTGATCTACCATTTTTACTAAGTCCTTTTTCAAGTAAAATCAAAAGTTAAGGGTAGTTTGACTCAAGAGTTTAAAGATTCATATTTGGCATATAGTGCTTAAGATTTGCTTGCCAAATCTTTTCAATAAGGCAAGCAAAGATCCTAAGAAGACAAGCTTCCTAGCTTGCCTTACTTAGTCATTTTCAGCTAGTTTTACTTGGATCATTTTTTAGACTTTTTTGTATATTTTCCCAAGACACTCTTAAAGTGTCTTTGGGTGTCTTTGACATTTTTTTCATCGCTGTTTTTTGCAGGTTTATAATGAAAGAGGAGGAAACTTCGGCGAATTTTTGCAAAAATCAAGAAAAAGGACAAACAAACCTTACCTTCGCATAAAAATTGATTCTTTCACAAGTTGTAATCCTTTGGATCCAAAGTATAAGGACCAAAGTGCACCTTTATTTCATGTTTGTAAGATTGTAATAAGGTTTGAGTAGGCTCATCAGAGCCCACTTCCTATCCCCCCTGGGGGGATTTGCGTCGGTGTCATTTTGGTGGTTTGTATGTTGCTAGTGTAGATTTGTTGCTTTTTTTCTTTCTTTCGCTATTTCATTGTTTGATTCAAGTTTGCAAAAGTAATTTGAATACTTACCCACTGCAGTATACCGAAGTACCATAAGGGAAAAGATTTGAGCGGTGTAGTAATTAGAGAACTTCAGTTTTTGTGCATTTTTGAGTTTAAAATAAACCCCCTTGTTGTCCCGATTAGAGGTTCATGGACAAGGGCTTGCTCGAGTACTAAATTTGGAAAGAGACTCTTGGGATTTATCTTTGTAATTAGAAAAAATCTTGTTCTAAAACATTTAAAATTAACAAGGCCTTCATCCTCGTATGCTCTACTTCCACTGCAGCTTTGTCTGATCAGTTGGTAGTATCAGAAAGGGATTTAGGTGACTAGCTTAATTAGTTTTCACTCCAAAAATTAATCTACCTAGGCGAAAATCCAACGCCTTGAATTAAGCTGTTGCAGTGGAAAAATCCACAAAGGAAGTGGGAACAACTGGGAGTGACCTCGAGATACCGTTAGGTTACACCCTTGTTGGTGTAGTGTTGAACAAGTCTCAGAGACTCCAACCAGCGCACATATTCCTTGCGGGGAGCCGCATCGGTTAATGGTTTCGGACATACTCCCCGTATTTTTGGGTATATTGGGAGTTCCCATGCCTTAATCTAATCAAGACCATTACCACATAAATAAAATCAATGTTCCCCTAAGTTTCCGGGACGCGGGAGCGTGAGAGCGGGGAAACGCATGTTGGAGACGTGTGGAGACCACCCCCAAATTTTAGGGAAATTTAGGGGGGGCGGAGTGGCGCCGAGGTCATTAAAATTATAAAAAATATAGCGGGGTGGCATCGAGGTCATTAAAATTATAAAAAATATAGTAATATTATAAATTTCGGCAATAGCAATTCATCCTATATAAATATAGTTTAAACGGCTCCTTGTAAATATAGTCTAATTCCTTATTGATTCAACACACTTCAACATTGTGTAAATCCATGGCTTAGATGTTGTAATGGGGAAATGTGACCAACAGACCCTATTTCTTCATGATTCCAGAGGGCATCACATTATTTGAGGATTTCTAGTCCAACATACAATTATACAAGAGTGAACTATTAATCCTATATTGGGATCCTATTCATCAATAGCAACATGTGCTCGCCTCCTCTAGGCTTTTAGACCTTGCCTCTACCTTGAATCTCGAAGTTGATCCTCGAAGTACATTACTCAACACCCTACAATTTTGATGAAACTTTATAAACCAAGCATTAAAATAAGGTAGAATTAGAAAAAAAATCCATGCTTAATAAGTGATTTTTCTTAACTAAAGGGTACATTTAGATTAAGGTCATGATAGAGTAGCTTAACAATTAGCACCACCAACCTCAGGGTACATGGAGAGGTTGATGTGCTTGATTAAATGGCAATCCCTGAACCTCATACATGATAAAATCTAGTGGAAACGTTGCAATCCCGAAATCTTGAAAAACTATTAAGTCTGTTGAATTCTAAATGGGATCTAAAATTGTACTTTTTGCTTATGAATTTCGACGAGGTTGGAACCATTCTCAAACATCTTGAAACAATTAATGGTAATGTTAAAAATTTAAGTAAAAGGATAGAAAATGAAAGATAAGGAAAATGCCACTTTTACTTTAAGAATTTAACATTGCCATTACTACTGGAGTGCCTAGGAGCCCCCCACTTCACCGGTGTGCACTTCAAAACAGGGGGATGAGCTCCCCCCTGCGTTTCCTCAAGTTTCTCGAAATTGGGGACGTGGGGAAACGTTTTGGAAGGATCCCCCAAGCCCACGGGGCGTGGGGAGCGAGGGGGGCAAGCTTCCAACCTTAGGGGGCGAGTCCCGATGGAATAGTGAATAAAATCAACCAATAATTTACCCACTCCTTAATCCACCCATCTAAATAATCTTAAGACTTACCAACGAGACATTGCAATACTTATCTGAGACTACAACAACATCCCTCATACACAAGCACTCCGTTTTCACTGGCACTGGTCTTCCACATTTTATATTGGTTAAATAAATTTCTGCATATGGTCATGAATGGTGTTTGAATGATAAATGTTGTTGTTATTATAATTCATTTCTGCAGTGACTCATTGTTAAGATCTTAACTCTTTTCACACTTAACTCCTAGATTCAATCACTTCTTTCATAACGTAAAAGCCTTAGATTTTACTTTTAAGGGTCCACCCCCCTTGGCTTCGCTAGGAGTTGGCCTAGACGGAGGAGCTAAGTATCAGGTGACAACACTTGGCTCGAGCTTGCCCCCAAGGTCACACTCAGTTGCTTGAAGATTTCTGCCATGTTACCCGAGGTGCGAATTAGGCGGCAACATGCTGTAGAAGATGAAAAGTCATGGGAGTTACTCTAAAGAGTGAGTAAAAAGAGTTTCATGAGACCATTGTAATTCATTCCAAAGAGAGAATTTTTGGAGTGGCTCATTTTCCAAGGAGGAGCTTGGTGAGGAGTGTGAGAAGCACATTTGCAAGAGGCGAGAGCAAGGCATTGAGCTGAGAAAGTGAGTGAATGGGAAGCTAAGCAAAGGGGCCGCATTTTTTCGTGAAAGATGAGTGGGCGCACATCCCAAGGTGTGGGCATGCATCCCAAGGAGTAGACACACATCCCTAAACAACATTTGCGGCAGAGTTAAAGTGCTGGTCTGTACTATTGACCGTGCAAGCCATATTATATGGAATAGTGGGCCGTACCGCTGAGAAAGAGTGGGTTGTACAACTGGAAGAGGGCACAAAAACGAGGCAACCTGTGGGCATAGTTTTCGAGGTGATTTTTTGGTGTATATTTTTAGTACTTTTATTCTCAGTTTCCAGGGTGTGAATTTGTGTTAGAGAGGTTGTATTGCACATGCCCTATTCTTGAAATATGAGCATAGATTTCAAGACGAGTTTTGGTCTGAAGTGTTGTATATGGTATTTGACACATTTTCCAAGGAAGCTAAAAGTACAGTCGTTGAGTATAGTACTGTACATTTTCTACTGAATTTTAACTGCTGTTGTACACAATTATTTCTGAGAGCTCAATAAGACTCCCTTGTGCCTGGTTTCCCCTTAGGGGGGTTTTCCAGGGTCTTAGACTAAAATCACTGTCTGATTTTTTATGACAGTCTGTTGTCATGAGTAATTTCTACTGCTAAAATGTGTTCGTAGTGCTGTTTATTAGCTTCTAGTAACATTAAAAATGTTTGCAAGTGAAATCTGGTTATTTTTATACCTGTAGAAGACTAATACCAAATTGTACTTAGTGTTCGACGAAATCTTCTAGTGAAGTTACTGCACTGATTTCGAGATTTTTAACATAGATTAGAGTCAGACTCACTTTGCTTGAAGCCTCTTGATTTAAGATACTTGTCGATCTTGCCATACCATGCAGTAGGGTTTGTTTCAATCCATACAATACCTTCACTAGTTTACATACCAACTTTTCTTCTCCTTCAACTACAAATCCTTTTGACTGCTCCATATACACTTCTTCTTGTAGATTTCCTTTTAAGAATGCACTATTCAGATCCATTTAATGTACCTCCTAACCAAATTGCACTGCAAGAGCTAACAAAATTCTGATTGTGATTAGATTAGCACTAGGGTCAAATGTTTCCTCATAATCAATGCCTTCCTTTTGTGCATATCCTTTGGCAACTAACCTGACTTTATATTTGTCAACAGTACCATCTAATTTAAATTTTGTACAATACACCCATTGACAACCTATTGTTTTCTTGTTCAGGGGTAACTCAAATAACTTTCGAGTAATGTTTTTCATGAAGGCATCATACACTACTTGCATGACATCTCTCCATTGTTGTTTTTGATTTGCATCATGAAAAGAAACGAAATCAAAGGTTTTTACAATGTCAGTCACAAGGAAAAATTTACCTGTGGTGATTTAGACCTCTTTCGTTTCTCATCATATTGGAGGTCATCTGATTTAGCATCCCGAAGTGTTTGGTAGAACCACTTCAGTTGTTTTTGAGAAGAACTTCCATCTGCCTAAGAGTGATCCTACTCTACTTGTTCTTTCTCCTCTTCTTTTTTCTCCTCTCGTTGTCTTCGTTGATATGTGATAGGTGTTTTGAGTGCAGGTTAAGTAAGAGCATCCTACAAAACTTCACCTTTCTCTGATGATGTATGCATATTTGAAGATATCTTATCAAAAACTACATCGCTACTTCGAACAACATTTTTATTTGCTTAATCATATAGTTTATATTCATTTTGCTTTTATGTTGCAGGAAACACCACTCCCCCCGCATGTTTCCAACTGTTACCTGCCCAGAATGTGGAGACATGTACCGTACGGCATCGAAACTCGTATTCGTAGAGACTGGCGTGTTTCCCGAATCGAAAACACATTTTGTCCGTATGGAAAAACGTTTTCAGTATAGATGGGGTTTGTAAGGTCGCATTTCCAAAAATTTATTGCTCGACGAATAAAGAAATATCGCTTTGTTCAGTAGTATTTGACAATATCAAATGGTAATATTAAATTCTTTTAGTAAAAGTGACATTCTCCTTATCCATATAACACCTTCACTAGTTTACATACACTTTTTATCTCCTTCAACTACAAATCCTTTTGACTGCTCCATATGCACTTCTTCTTGTAGATCTCCTTTTAAGAATGCACTCTTCAAATCCATTTAATGTACCTACCAACCAAATTTCACTACAAGAGCTGACCAAATTCTGATTGTGATTAGTTTAGCACTAGGTCAAATGTTTCCTCGTAATCAATGCCTTCTTTTTGGGCATATCCTTTGGCAACTAACCTGGCTTTATATTTGTCAACAGTACCATCTGATTTAAACTTTGTACAGTATACCCATTTACTACCTATTGGTTTCTTGTTCAGAGGTAACTCAAATAACTTTCGAGTATTGTTTTTCATGAAGGCATCATACACTACTTGCATGGCATCTCTCCATTCTTGTTGTTTATTTGCATCATGAAAAGAAACCAGATCACAGGATTCCACAATGTCAGTCATTAAGGAAAGATTTACCTGTGGTGATGTAGACCTTTTTCGTTTCTCACCATATTGGAGGTCATCTCATTTAGCATCCTGAAGAGTTTGGTGGAACCACTTTGGTTGTTTTTTAGTAGAACTTCCATCTGCCTAAGAGTGATTTTTTAGCTCTACTTGTTCTTTCTCCTCTTCTTTTTTCTCCTCTCGCTGTCTTTGTTGATGTGTGATAGGTGTTTTGAGTGCAGGTTCAATAAGAGCATCCTACAGAACTTCACCTTTCTAGTAGGATGTATTCATATTTGAAGATATCTTATCAAAAACTATATCTCTTCTTAGAACAACCTTTTTATTTGCTTAATCATATAGTTTATATTCATTTTGCTTCTATGTTGCAAAAAATGCCACCCCCCCCCATGTTTACAACCGTTACCTGCCTGAAATGTGGAAACACGTACCGTACAACATGGAAACTCATTTTTGTTGAGACTGACGCGTTACCCAAAACGAACACGCATTTACTTTGTATGGAAAATGTGTTTTCAGTACAAATGGGTATTGTAAGGCCGCATTTCCAAAACGTTATTGCCTGAGAAATAAAGAAATATCGCTTTGTTTAGTAGTATTTGGCAATATTAAATGATAATATTCAATTCTTAAAGTAAAAGTGGCATTCTCCTTATCTTTCATTTTCTATCCTTTTACTTAAACTTTTAACATTACCGTTAATTGTTTCAGAATGTTTGAGAGTGGCTCCAATCGACTTGATATGCAAAAATAGAATTTTAGATCCCATTCAAAATTCATTGGACTTAATAGTTTTTAGGATTTTAGGATTAAAAAGTTTTCACCAGACTATATCATGTATGAGGGCATGACTATGGGGTTGGGATTTAATCAAGCGCATCAACCCCTGTATGTACCTTGATGTTGGTGGTGCTGACTGTTGAACTCTTTTGTTGTGACCTCAATAAAAATGGACTCTTCACTCGAGCAAAATCACTTATTAAGTATGGCAAGCTTTTTCTACCTTATTTTAACGATTGGATTAGAAAGTTTCACCAAAATTGTAGGGTGTTGAGTTGTTAACTAATGTCCTTGGAGGATCAACTTTGAGATTCGAGTTAGAGGCAAGGGCTAGAGCTTACAGAAGGGAGACTTGGGTGCTATTGATGAATAGGATCCCAATATAGGCAATGATTCATTGACATGTATGATTTACGATTTTGTCCGTCATTCATTTTTTTAAATCTCCTTTCTCATTTATTAATTTAAAATATACATACATACATACATATATGTATGTATGTATATATCATGTTTCCCCGTTTCCAAAATTTTGGGGGGTTACGTTTCCAACGCATCCCCGTTTCGGAAATTCGTCCTTGTTTCTCCGTTTCATGTAACTTAGTTTTGCTTCAGTACTAAAACCAATAAAGATGTATTTTTTGCTCTTAGCGTCCAACTTATGTCTGTCCATATCTAGAACTTGGGCATATACCAAACAATCGAAAACTTTAAAATTAGTTACCTCTAGTTTTCTTTTTCAACTACATACATACATACATATATCTATTGTGGTTCTCTGTTTCTAAAATTTGTGGGGGTCACGTTTCCAACGCGTCCCCATTTCCCTGTTTTGTGCAGCTTAGTTTTGCTTTAGTACTAAATCCAATAAAGATGCATTTTTTGCTTTTAGCTTCCAACTTATGTCTGCCCATTTCTAGAACTTGGGCATATACCAAACAACCAGAAACTTTAAAATTAGTTACCTTTGGTTTTCTTTTTCAAATGACGTCTTACCACGTACAACCTTAGTGGGACTTCTGTTCAACAAAAACACTGTTGTATAAATTGCTTTGGCTCAAAACTGATTACATATCTGACACCCCTTTATTATGCATCTTGCCATTTCAATAATTGACTTGTTTTTCCTTTCTGCTACACCATTTTGTTGAGGTGTTTTAGCCACAAAACTTTGTCTTTGAATTTGAATACCATGAGCATAGCAAAAATCTTGAAAGTCCAGGAGATTCATTTTCACTACCTAAATCACTCCATAGTATTTTAATACAATGATCACATTCATTTTCAACCATGGCTATATTGTTGAAAAATAGCAAAGCCATTAGACGTGTTCTTAAAAAAAAATCCATATTTTTCTTGAAAAATCATCAATGAATGTTAAAGAGTAGTTAGCTCCTGCAAGAGATGAGGTTCTCTTGGGCCCACATACATCGCTATGTATAAGTTCAAGTACCTGAGATGCTTCACAATGCACACACACCCTTCTCTTCTTCAATATTAGGCAAACCATACACCAGATTATGTAATGACGTAATTTTAAGTAAAAGTAGTTATGATGCCCTTATCCTTGTGCCATAACTAATTGTCTGAAGCGGAGAATTTTAAAAATGCTTGATGTTGTTGTTGTGCTATGCCATCAAACGTATACATATCATTACATCTCAACCCTCTAGCAATGATATTATTAATGTGATCTTTAATCAAACATTGTTTCTTATCAAATACAACTATATCGTTTTTATCGGTAATCTTACTAATAGAAATCAAGTGCGTCTTCAAGCCAAGAACAAATAGCACATTCTATTTAGTTTCAAAAGAATCACTTGAAACTCTCATGGGTACTTCACCTTTGCTTTGTACTTTATGAATACTATCTGTTGCCGCCTAATACACACTTTAGGGCACAAGAAAGTCAACAACCTGCTATGTGTGTCCTTGGGGGCAAGTGAGAGCTGGGGACCACTGTCACCACAGTCCACAACTCCTCCGTTTAGGCCAGATCCTAACGAAGCCAAGGGGGTAGTCCCTACGGAAGACTATATTCCTAAGTTTATTAACAGTTGAGTTAAAAGGATCTTTATTATTAGGTGAAAGGCTTAGGTTTTACTATTTACTAAGGATGACAATCAGCCAATGCAAATGCAATATGTCTCAAATGACAATCAAGCCTTTATTTAGATACAACTAGTGCCTAAAGAATGGAGTCAGAGAATGCAACCTTTAATGAGATACAATCTAGGTTAATTATCTCACAGGTTAAATGTTATCTAACAATGAGATGAATAAACAAATAGATGATACAGTTATAAACAATAACGAATCAAGATATCTAAGCAATGTATAGATGATCTAAATTTATCAGTATAAACAAATGAACAAGTAAAATAGTTACAGTTTAGACAAATATGAACCAGATTTACAAGTTATAGACAAGAGATAGTAGAAGGAAAATGCCTTAAATGAAATTTATTAAACCAACAGTAAATGAAAATGGAAAGACTTTAAGTTGAATTACTTGAAGCAGTTAAACAAATGTTAGTGAGTTATTAAGCATTCACCACATAAACAATTGCAGAACTAAAAGTAAATGAGACTGAAAGTAAAGTGTTGGAGTGCAATGCTGGAGTGAAAATGTACTGTAAATCCCTGCTAGAGTGTAGAGCTTGTTTTGCAATGCTTCTTGTTCTTTTTAGTAAATTTTATTATAGTTTTTCTTCTTGTATTAGGTTTTCAAACAGTGGTGTGTCTACCCCTACCACTTATCCCCTTAATCCAAAGGTGGAGTGCTGCTGCACTCAAAACAATGGGAACAAGCCCACCTGTAGCTCACAGATCAAACCCCTAGTGCCAGGCGCCCAACAAGGGAGGACGCAAACGCCGTGAGACCCCCCTCGGTCTCTCACCCCCCGTGGCTTCCAAAGGTCACCAGTTTTTAGTTGGATTAAAGCAACAATGTGATGGATGCCTATTACTAAAACTCCTCTACCCCCTGTCGTATCTCGTGAGTACCCCGAAGGGTGATAACCGAGTAGAGGAACAGGGGATAAATTTGTTGTTGGTTAATTTTAGGGGTAAATTTTAAATCTTGTAGTGGTTAAGCATGCAAGTAAATTTTTAAAACTATCAACAGGGCACAACCAAGCGGTATCCCTTATGGGAGGTGCTGGTACTTGAACCCTGGACTGGTAAAGCAAATGTGTTTGGTACAGAAATACGTAAACAAACAAGGCAACGTTATCTAATTAAATCTAAGCCCCTGCCTTTCTGCTTTTCATACCCTGATCCGAGTTCCCTAAAGAAAGATAACGGATAGGGACAGAGGATACACCGAAAGGCAAGTTGTAAAATTACTTCTTTGCAACAGAAAGTAAATCTAACTAAGTGCTTGGAAATAAAAAAGAACAGAAACAAAAGAACTATTCTAAACAATTAACCTAACCACACATCAATCCCTCTAACAGAGATGGTGGGTAAACAGAAAGCAAAGACTAGATCTACTTGCAGAAAAGTAAATCTAATAGCTAGTGTTCTATCCTATCACTATTCTAACTTCATATACAAGATTTACAAATGATTTTAAAGAGCTTTGAATAATACCCCAAGAGTATTACTCTTTGGGGTTTACAAATGATAGAAAAGAGAGGAAAAAATGGGGTTTTGGACCCCTTTTTGCACCCAAAACTTTTAGGGCCCTTTTCTGATGAAATTTTGGTAGCACCTCCTCTTTCCCTGTGTAAAACCCTGCAAAAAACAGCGACCTACTTCGCTGGAATTTACAGCAGAAAACACTACAGAAAGTATGTTAGAAGTTAGCCCCAAAAACTCAGAAAAAACAGTGCAAAAATCTGAACTTGAAACTATGTAAAACTTGAACTTTTGGTGGCCTAAAAATGGGTTTTTAGGGCCTGAAATGACAAGTAAATTGCAGATTTATAAAACCAAACTAATCTACTATGAATAAAAGCCCTAAAACAAGGGTTTTATTCACTATACAGTGAATAAAACCTAGTTTTAAAACAGTGACAAAAATATGTGCGAAAATACAAAATACAAAATGAAACCCTGAATAAATGAATTATTTTGAAGATAAAATGCAAGATAGGTGCTTGGCCTAGGAGGCCTTCTTCCAAACCCTTGGATCTGCAAAATAACTGTGAGAAATCTACAAAATACAGCAAGAGGTGAGCAAAATAAAATGATCTACAAAGACTTGTAGATCTAGCTAAAACTACTCACAAATAGATGTAAATAACCATTCACAACTAAATCCCCTTTGCAAAGACCTTTGCAAGGGGCATCTATGCATGTATAATGAAAATAAACTCACAAATGAAAATATTATACCTCAAATTTGCAAATGGAAAGCCAACACCATGAGATAAGAGTTCTTCCAAAGATTTCACTTGATTATGGCCCAACTAGGGCAAAGCTTGATACAAAAGAGCCTCTTAGGGCTTGAGCAAAATGAGCTAGAGAAATGTGAGAGAAGAAAATGAGAGAATTTGGTAGCATAACATTAGCATGAACAAATTTTGTGGAGTGAGGGAGAGGAGCCCTTCTTTTATAGTTGAAGAGATCCCAAACCCACTCCTAAATCAAGAGTCCAAAATATTGATCTAAACTCTAGCTCTCCTCCACCCTTAGATCTAGGTTTGTTGATTTTGCAAGCCATCCACCAATCATAAGCAAGGGGGCCTCTTCAAATCAACGGTCAAAAGATAGATCCATGTCACAATAAAGCTTAACCCTTAGATTTAGGGTTTCCATGACTCAAGTGGGGCCTCCTTTGACTCAAATTTTAATTTTATTATTTTTAATTTTATCTTTAATTTTTTAATCTTTTATATTTTAATCTTTTATTTAATCTTTAATCTTTTATTTAATTTTTAATTTTTAATTTTTCATCTTTATTTTATCTTTTATTTTTTATTTTTTAATCTTTCAATCTTTTATTTTCAAGTTTTAATCTTATATTTTTTATTTTTATCTTTTTATTTTTATTTTTTTTAAATTTTATTTTTAAATTTTTAATTTTCAATCTTTTAATTTTATCTTTTATTTTTTATTTTTATCTTTTTATTTTGTCTTTTAATCTTTTATTTTTTATTTTTATATCTTTATTTTATCTTTTAATCTTTTATTTTTTATTAAGACAAGAGGGACGCCCCACTTAAGAGATCTTCAGACATTTATTTTAATCATGGGGGGTTTATTTAAATGAAATTTTGGCTATGCTTAGCCACCCCCCAAATTTAATTACCATGGCCTTATTTGATTTTTTCCTTCAAAATCAAATAATTTAATTTTTCACCCTAGGAAAGTAAATTAATTTCCTGGGAAAAGAAAACCTTGTCTTAACTAAAATTGCTCTAACTTTCTAACCCCTTGTCAGAATGACATGAGACTTGAACCAATGGCTTAGGGGGTGTCATAGCATTTTCATTTGCATTCATAGCCCCTATTACAAAATGCCAAGGTTCAAGAGATTACATTATTACATCAAAACTTAATTAATTAACCACCAAATGGTAAAGTTAATTAATTAGGAAAAAATCAAAATAAAAATTAAAATCCTAATGAAATTCCGCAAGACTACAAGATATGGCTAGCATGGTCATGGACAACAACTTGAAACCTTAATCATTTCATGAGCTTGATTATCAAAACGCCAATTCACCACTTTGGAGGATTGGTGAGTGAAAAACCCAACCAATTAAAATTGTTAGATAACAAGATTAACTGGAAGGGGAAAAAACACTCAGTGAAGAGGACTTCCCTGATAATAAAGTCCATGGTGACATCCTTAGAGGAATGACCCATGCTGGCATGTAAAGTTACATTAATTATCCCACGCAGGGGAGCGGACATTTCGTGTACAAAAGGGGCAGAATTGCCCTGTTGAGTGAAAATCCATAGATTTTTCCATGGTACAAATGCACAATAATGTACATCGGTAATGTACATGAAGTTGCCACCTAGTCGAAATAGGTGGGCAACACTTTCATTACCAAGAATACTAAGTTCATTGTTATAGGGAGCGAGTTTGGAAATAATTTCTTACTTACTAGTTATATGCTTTGTGGCCCTTGAGTCAATATACCAAATACATTGTGAAGCAAAAATATCACTATGGGAGGCCATAAACAAATAATCAGTGGTAGGTTCTTATGAATCAATTGTACTACTTGTTGCCTACCTATTTCAACTAGGTGGCAACATCATGTACATTAAAGATGTACATTATTGTACAATTTGTACCATGGAAAAAAGATTTTTCACTCTGTAAGGCAATTTGCCCCTTGGTAAGCGAAATGCCCGCTCCCCTGTGTGGGAAAATTAATGTAATTCTATGTACTAGTGTGGGTCATATGCTATGGATGCCACACAATGGACCTTATTATTAGGGAAGTCCCCTTCATCGAGTGTTTTTTTTCTTTCCCATTAATCTTGTTCTTTAACGATTTTAATTGGTTGGGTTTTTCACTCAAATCCTCCGAAGTGGTGAACAGGCGTTCTAATAATCGGGTCCATGGGATGGCTATGTATTAGTGCGGGTCATATGCTATGGATGCCACACAATGGACCTTATTATTAGGGAAGTCCCCTTCATCGAGTGTTTTTTTCCTTCCGATTAATCTTGTTCTTTAACGATTTTAATTGGTTGGGTTTTTCACTCAAATCCTCCGAAGTGGTGAACAGGCGTTCTAATAATCGGGTCCATGGGATGGCTAAGGGTTCAAGATGTTATTCATGACCATGCTAGACATCTCCTATAGTCTTGCGGAATTTTGTTAAGTTTTTATATTTTTATTATTATTTTTTATTTAAATAACTTCACCATTGGATGGTTAATTAATTGGGTTTTGATGTAATAATTTACTTTCTTGATCCTCGGCATTTTGTAATAGGGGTTATGAATGCAAATAAAAATGCTATGACACCTCCTAAGCCATAGATTCAAGTCCCATGTCATTCTGACAAGGGGTTAGGAAGTTAGACCAATTTTGGTTAAGACAAGGTGTTTTTTCCTAGGAAATTAATTTAATTTCTTAGGGTGAAAAATTAAATTATTTGATTT
>LPNX011190296.1:113561-129617 GCA_001517045.1 Pseudotsuga menziesii | reverse complement strand
GGACCCCATCCAACAACTCACACAACAATGCTGCTTCTTTTACCTGTGCCGATGCATCAACGAATTTGATAAACATGGTACCTTTAGGGCACTGTACCATGAAATTGGTAAGGGTCTTACCCTTCGCATCTGACCAACCATCAGACATCAATGTGCATCCAGAAATCTCCCATGACTGTTTGAATTCCTCCAATCTAGTATTGATGTCTTTCTTCTCTGCTTGAAGAATTGGGCCTCGAATCTCCTCATATGTAGGGCACTTGTACCCTGGGCCAACAATAGCAATGGCATCACACATACGCTGAAAAAAAGGATTGTTTCTTGTTAATGTAAGAGGCAAGTCACTCCAGAAAAACATCTTCCCCATAATCCTATCTGCTTCTTCCTTCTCCCTTTTTTTAACCATGGACTTGATGCTATTCCGTGGAACAAAGTAAGATGACGTAGCAGCCCTCACGGAAGCTGAACCCATGGCCGTGGAGCCCCCAACACTACCCTCAGTGGGATCCGGATGATCATAATCATATATCCCTGAAGTCCTAGCCACTCCACCTGCAACAAGTTCAGCTCTATTTGCAGCTGACTCTTCCCTTTTTCTATCTTTCGAGTGAATTGCATCATGGGCCATTCTCATAATCTCAGGGGTAACTGCAGTACAAAGCCCCACATCATGGCCAGGGAGTTTTGCCAAATGATACTTCAACCTGCTAATGCCTCCTGTCATATGTTGTCCACACAATTTGAAATTCAATCGTTGTCGGTTTGTTCCATCTTCAGGGTCAGCATATTGCCAAAATGGGTCCAATGCCGTTGGCATTTTGTCAAACCTGTGGCTGCAAAAAAAAAACAAAAAAAAAGACACTATGAATTTATGATTAAAATTTAAAAATTTAAACCCAAATAAACTTTAAAAACATTATATAAATTTTAAAAAATTTATAAATTTATAAATAAAGACATTATATAAAATTTATATAATGTCTTTATTTATAAATTTATAAATAATTTAATAAACACATTAAAAATTTATAAAAATTATTTAAAAATTTAAGAATTTAAAAATTTAAAAATTTAAAAATTTATTAAATAAAGACAGTATATATATACTATAGTATATAGTATATACTATATAGTATATACTATATAGTAATATACTATACGCTATAATACTGTATAGTATACAGTATATAGTATATACTGTACACAGTATATACTATATACTGTATACTATACAGTATTACATAATACAGCGTATAGTAATATACTATATAGTTTATTACTATATAATATATATAGTATATACTATATACTATATATAATATATAGTATATTAAAAATCTTAAAAAACGATGCACGGGGAGTCTGTCGGGGCCGGGCTCTGTTGAGTCTGTTCGGGTCGAGCTTTGTGGAGTCTGTTCGGGGCCGGGCTCTGTCCCAATTTAAAAATATATATATATATATATATATAAACTATAAACTTGTGAGTACTTACCTGAACTCTCACCGCGACGCCGCCTGCTAGTTACTTTGTGGGACTATGCTCCGGAACTTTAAAGTTTAAACCCTCTCTCCTGGTCCTCAACAGCCGACGCGAATGATGCATAATAAAACCGTAAACGAGTTGCCAACATGAGTTTTAACCCTCGCCGAAAAGACTTAGTCAACTCGTCGATTTTTTCCTTTGTGGCGCGATTTTTTCCATAAACTCGCCGATTTTTTCCATAAACTCGCCGATTTTTTCAAAACCACGCGATGTCCGATTTTTTGTTGACATCGGGCGAAAAAATCGTCGGCCCGAAAATCTCGCGATTTTTCGGGACATCGGCGATTTTTTGGCGATGTTTTCTACTATGCTACCAATATGGTTGATCATCAAGCCATTCCATATTGTAGAGCTTGTGGAGATTTTCATGAAGAGAATACTTGTCAAGTTTTTCTGCAAATTGTAAGTGAGAAAATGGCTGAAAAAACAGAAAATGAACAAGTAAATATGTGTGGGCAGAAGTATGACATTGGCATGTATGATTGGATGGATTTGGTAGAAAGCAGTCAAAGTTTTGAGTTAGTGAATGAAGTAGCAGAAGCAGCCTTTGGTCCTGAGCCTAGTGAGCGACAAGTTTAAGATTTTTCTAGATATAGAGGCATGACTTACCAAAGAAATGGTAAGAGAAGTCAGGATAGAGGAAGAACTCCAACAAATGTCCATAAGGTACCTCCTCCCCCTCCTAATTCAATTGCTCCTAGTATAGACTTGAACATTAATTTAGGATGTTGGTTAAGTAATGCTAAGATGTTGGTTCCCGTGGCGGAAATCATGAAGATTCCTTCTCAAAAGGGAAAGTTACTTAAAGCTATAGAAGAGCCTTCTCAGGGTAATGTTGACAAAGCCATTGCCTATCAGGATGCACCTGTCATTTTACAGAGTATGGATAAAGGAAAAGAAAAGAATCAACCATTCTTCCTTTCATTGTTAGTTAACAATTGTCTTCTTCATAATTGCATGTTAGATTTAGGAGCTAGCTCAAATGTCATGACTAAGAAAGTTATGGAACAGTTAAATCTGAGGATTTCAAGGCCTTACCATAACATTTGTGCTATGGACAGTAAGAAGATAGAAGTTTTTTGTTTGATTAAAGGTTTACAAGTGCACTTAGTAGCATTTCCAGATATTCAGATTGAAATGGACATAGTAGTGATAGATGTCCCTGATGCTTGGGGTATGTTACTCTCAAGAAAAACCAGAGCAGACTTAGGAGGAAATATTTAAATGGACTTAATTATGCCACCATCCCAACTCTTGAAGGAACTTACATAAGGTTAAATAGAGAGTTGGAAATGAAGTACCATGTAGAAGACCCAAGAAATCCAAGTAATGAATTAGAGTATAAAACTGATAATTTTGGAAATTATGCAATTTTGGCTAACTCCTTGGAACCCATACTTAAACTCTAGTTAGATCTTTCTTTCTGAGGGCTAGACTTGGGTCAGTTCATACTTCGTGAGGGCTTGATACTTTAAAATGGTAGCGATGTTCACTCAATCAACGCCTGAGGTCTTGATACTTTAAAATGGCAATGGTCTTCACTCAATCGGTGGCTTATTCTTCCTTTGTGAGGGCCCGATACATTTAATCAACGACATTGTTTACATCATTCATCGACTCACTCTTCCTCTATAGGTGACTTACTACTCACATGACGCCTCTCTATGTCACGGAACATGGGTTTCAATCTGCGGGATCACTACTCATGCAACACCTCCTTTCTATTACTTGACTTGAGGTTTTACAGTCTGCAGGCATAGTCTTCAGCTCCTCAAGCT
This sequence comes from Pseudotsuga menziesii, assembly GCA_001517045.1. Taxonomy (NCBI): domain Eukaryota; kingdom Viridiplantae; phylum Streptophyta; class Pinopsida; order Pinales; family Pinaceae; genus Pseudotsuga; species Pseudotsuga menziesii. Next base: position 126,296 of record LPNX011190296.1, on the reverse strand, counting down.
TGTATGTCAAACTTTGTCTTGACATCAACAATTAAAAAATTCTCCGCGCCACACTCAACTTAGCTTTGATAACACGTCCAATAAACTCAAAACATGCAGAAGATAGACACGAGAAGATGGAGGAGGAACAATGTATTACTAATGTTCATCTTAGTACATGAAGTGATGTTGTATATATGTTCATTAAGTTCCGCTGTGCAAGTTAGGAACCAAACTCATACTACTCATACCTAAGTCATTAATAAATACATTATTTAAGATTCTAGGAAATAATGTCATTTATAATTTATGACATCCTTCTTTATTACATCATTAATTATGTCCAGGAAGAATAAATATTACAATATCTTACACAACATTACAATATCATTATTTATCTCATGTGTTGGAGCATGAGAATTTCAACTCTTTTCATCATGGCCCATAGCCATAGAGATTTGTGGGTCTAATGAGGTTGTCCATGAGGTCTATCTTGGACTGATTGTCCTAAAAGTGGTTTCAAAAATATTGGACATTGGTTCCTGCCCTACCCTTGTATGTGTAAGCAATGGTGATCTCAATTTCCACACTATAAAAAATAAAAATGACTTTGAGAGGGTAGGTTTTGACTTGTTGAAGATCATAACTTTGGTTTTGCCAAAGTTTACTTTCAACTGATGAAGATCACAAAAAAAAGATAAGGCATCAAGTTTTGTTTGTAATCTTCCCTTTGGGGTGCATGACAAGAGGACCATGTTGTTAGTGAAGACGAGGATAGATATAAAAAATTTGCGAAGAAGGCACTCATCCTTTTGTTGATGTATTTGTAACTTCGAAATGTATCACTTGTATATTTCATATTGTATTTCATTGTACCCCAACGGAGATGTTTGTTCCTCCGATCGGGAGAGTCATTAATATAATTAAGTCATGTAAAGTCATTGAGATTAACCCTCCATTGTATGTTGGGGCATTAGACCCCTCAATTGAGTTATTTTAGGGTTATTAGACTCTCCTAGAGAAGTCGTCCCTATAGGGAATATGTCAAGTGGAAATTAGGTATAAATAGTGAGTGAGACTCTCTATTTGACACACACACACTCACTCATCAATAGCGTATGAGAGAGAGAGAACTAGCTCGCACAAGTGAGAGAGAGAGCAGCTGTCAAAGATCATCTTTATTCTTTTGGGTGTTACTTTTGCTATTGGTGCTTATTCTATCTCTGAGGAAGTTACGGGGTTTTCTCTTTTATGGTTTCCTTGAGGAAAAATCTGTCTCTCGTCTCTTGTGTCTATTGTTGTGCATGTTTTTCTCTCAGATAAGATCCTAGATCATATTGATTAATTGATAAAAATCTAACATGGTATCAAAGCTAACCTGAGAAGAAGACACTGTGCAGTTGCATAAGCTAGGGCTTCTTAATTTTTGGGTTTCTCTCTACAGATCATTAGTAAAAGGAGGCTAGGCTAACTCTCCTTTGAAGGGCGCATCTTCTTGTCGAAGCAGAATCTAATTCTGGGCATTTTCAGTTTTTGGCTTGCCACTACGGCGGGAAATTAGGGCTTTTCACAGAACTGGAATTTGAGTGAGCCCAACATAGGATTGTTCTCCTCCTCAAAATCGAAATTTAGAGACCAAGATTGAAATTTTTGGTTGGGTAAAACTCCGAGAAAGTCAGACCCTAATTTGACCTTGAACCAGAAAAACAACACTGCAAAAGATCAGCTCCAGATCTAGTTCGGGCATCTCAAATTGGTAAGATCTAAATCTTTTGTACTTCCATTTGAGGTTCTCATTAAAGATGTCTCATCACACCAAGCTTGATGAAAAGCTTGAAGGAGCTTATAACTTCCGAGCATGGAAGTATAGGATTTCACTTGTTCTTGGAGAAAATGAATTGGACACCTACATAAGTGGAGAGGTTCCAGTTCCAGTGGGAGATGAGGCTAAAGCCTTATACAACGAGAACTTGGTCATGGCCAAGATGATTATTGCTGATTCTATCAAGGATCACCTTATACCACATGTGTCTTCCTTGAAGACACCTAAAGAGATGTTTGATTCCTTGACTAAGCTATTTGAAGAGAAGAATATAAATCAGAATATGACTTTGCGAAATCAGTTGAAGAATGTAAAGATCTAGAATGCAGAGACCATACAGTCATACTTTACAAGGGTCTCTCAAATCAAAGAACAACTTGAAACTGTGGAAGAAGAAGTAGAGAATGGAGAAATTGTGATGACCACCTTGAATGGTCTCCCTAGGTCACGGGACTCCTTTATTCAAGGAATTTGTGCTAGAAGAAAGTTAATCACCTTCAGTAGGCTGTGGGAGGAATGCTCACAAGAAGAAGCTTGAATCATAGCTCTAGAAGAAAAGATGGGAAATGAAGATCAATCTCATCACAAGAAAGGAAAGCATCATCACCAGAATCAGAAAGATAACCCTAGAAGACTTAATAGAGATCTATCTAATGTCAGATGCTATACATGTGATGAGAAGGGACACTTCTCCAGAGATTGTCCTAAAAATAAAAGTGGCTCTCACAAGAAGAAGAACAACAAAAGAAGATATCATGCTCACACTGCAGAGGATGATGAACCTCCTAGGAAGAGAGCTAAAGAAGAAAGTGAAGATTCTTCGAGCGATGAAGAGTATGTTTTGATTTCTGCCCTCAGAGGAACTATTACACATGGAACCAATGATTGGCTCGTAGATAGTGGGGCTTCCAAGCATATGACGGGATTTAAAGAATCCTTTGTGAATCTATCTTAACATGAGTCACCCCACAAAGTGAAACTTGGGGATGACTACTAGTATCCTATAAAAGGAAGTGGTTGTTGATGAAATTGTCATTGATGCCAACATGGACTTGCAGTGGCCCCACATAATGTCATTGATGCCACCAAGTCCCACCTGCAGTGCCTTGGACCCCTTACAGAGTGGGTTTGTGCCTTGAAGCACCTTGTACCTAGTTGACAAGGTCCTTGTACCCTCAAGATGAGATTTTGATGCCACCACCTTGCTGAAGATGTTGAAGACCTTGGTTATGATGATGAAGACCCTAGAGATGGTGTTGAAGCGCTTGCGGACAATGGAGAAGCCCTAGATGGGTTGGAGAAGCATTAATGACCCATTTTGTGGTCATTCATGCTTTGATGGTGTCATGGTACCTTAGGAGAAGGCTTGGCACCCCCACAGGAGATGTCATGATGGATGGTGGCCCTTGGAGGTCTCTTGAAATCCTTGGACCCACACTTGGTGAATTAGTGGCACTTGTACCCTTGGAGCCTCTACATGCTTGATGATGCCCTTACCACTTGGAGGAAGCATTTGATGGTCATGGTTTATTGTGGGTTTATTGATGGAGCCCTTCTTGTTGCACTCATGGTGTCCTCCTTGTCTTGTTAAGGAGTTCTTTGTGTCATGATAGAGCTCTTGGTTGGTGATGTAGTCCTTGGTGCCATAAAAGTACTTGAAAATACCTTCAAGATGAATTCAAGTCAAATATGATGTCCTGCACAAATTGAAGAATGTAAGTGTGAAGGACCATGTGTTTGCAAATAAGCCCATCATAGGATGATAGCCCTCGCCATGCCGTTTCCAACGGTAGGTGGCATGTCACGTAACTCTTTATGGTTGAAAATATATGATTTTTTGAAGTTGGTGTACCCCACCTTTTTGGGGCAGCCGACCAAACAAAAGTTTTTTTTTAAATTAAAATTAAAATTATTAAACAAGTCGGCCCAGTAAATATCCTACGAAATGAGTATAAATAGGCCAACGCCCTCACTCATTTTAAAAACATAATTTCGGATAAATGACAGAATTTTCGGGACTGACGTAAGTGATTGAGGAAATTCAGGTGGCAGCAGTCCACAGAAGAAAAACGCAGAAATTTTTGCAGCAGACGTGAAGTTTTTTTTCTTTCTTATTCTTCTCTGATTTTCGGTGATCATCTCTGAGGAAATTTTGGGTATGAGACAGCAGTTTGTTTATCTTTTTCATCCAAAAACAGCAGCAGAGGTTTGGATTTTTCAATTCTGAAAATTTGGAATGGACTGAGTTTTATTTCATTGACTGAGGGTTACAGCAGCAGAGAAGAAGTACAGACCCAAATTTTTGCAGCACCTTTTTGGGCAACCTATAGGTGGATTTCGAGTGGATTGGAGCTGTCTTTTTGGGGTTAGAGGAGCAGTACTTGCAAGAGCCAAGTGACTGATATACTTGGTGGATGAGCAGTCTTTTCTCCTTTTGAAGCAGCTTACCTTTCTTTTGTTTATAGAGTCTAATTGCAATAATGCCCTATGATGATGTACACCCATTTCAAGGTCAAGTATGAGCAGTAAGCATTAGCAGCAGAGAACCGAGCTGCCTTCAAATTGTTTGTTGCTCTAACAGTCCTGAAAGTTGACACCCTAACAGTCCCGAATTGTTAGATCGAATTTCTTGATGGGCAAAAGCTGCTAGGGCAGCTGTGTATGTACAAAATCGTACTCAGCATAGAGTATTTGAGAACAAGACACCAGACGAAGCCTTCTCTGGCAAGAAACCAGAAGTCATCCATCTCAGAATATTTGGTTTCCCAGTGTACATACACCTTTCGAAAGAGAAGAGAGTGAAGTTAGATCCTTCAAGAAAGAAGGGTATATTTGTGGGATATAGTGAAAGCTCGAAGGCTTACAAAATATATTTCCCAGGATTCAAGAAGATCGATATCAATAGGGACGTTACATTTGATGAAGACTCAGCCTACAACAAATCCAAAAAACTACCTATTGAAGACATTGAAGAACCAAAAGTACCCAGGATCCGAGATACAACAATGAATGAAGCAACTCCACAAGAAGATCGAGAAAGAGAAGAACCTCAGGAACTTGTAGATCCACCCCATGAGAAGGATTCTTATAAGAGGAAACCAGCATGGGTACAAGAGGCTATCATAGATGCAGAGAGATATGGCGTTCCAAAAGGAATACACAGAGAAAGGAAGAGACCTAGGCCATACTCCAGTTATGTAACCCTGTTGTGTGACATCATTGATAAAGAACCTTCCAACTACGAGGAGGTAGTTGAGAAGAAAGAATGGAAGGATGCCATGATCGAAGAATACTAGTCTATCATGAAGAATGATGTATGGGATGTGGTCTTGAGATCAGCATGGAAGTCTATTGTGACCTCCAAGTAGATCTACAAGATCAAGCATGCTATAGATGGCAGCATAGAGAAACACAAGGCGAGATTTGTGGCACGTGGCTTCTCCCAGAAGGAAGGGATAGTTTATGAGGAGACTTTTGCAGTTGTAGCCAGGTACATTCCCATTAGAACAGTACTTTCTCTGGCTACAGTGATGAAATGGAAGATACACCAGATGAATGTCAAGACAATGTTCTTGACTGGTGTATTGGAAGAGGAAGTTTTTGTGGAGCAGCTTCTCGGATTTGAGACACATGATAGGGAGACTCATGTGTGCAAATTGAAGAAGGCCTTGTACGATTTGAAACATGCACCTAGGACGTGGTATGACATCATTGACAGCTTCCTGACTAGTTTGGGCTTTACCAAGAGTAAAGCCGATTCTAACCTTTACTACAAGGTTGAGGAAGGGAACCCAGTGATACTTCTATTGTATGTAGATGACCTATTTGTGACAGGTGAGGATGGGTTGATTGCTGACACGAAGAGGAAGCTTGTTGTCGAGTTCGAGATGAAGGACTTGGGTATGATGCACTACTTTCTAGGCATGGAGGTGTGGTAGAGTGCGAATGGAATCTTCCTTGGACAAGGGAAGTATGCAGTGGAGATCCTGAAGAGGTTCGGGATGATGGACTGCAAGGCCATGGCCACACCTATGGCATCGAACTGAAGCTATTGAGTGGTGCTTCATCAGATTTGGTTGATGCCACGATGCATTGTCAGATGATTGGATCCTTGATGTACCTGACGAATACGAGACCAGATATTTGCTTTGTTGTGAACACATTGAGCCAGTTCTTGACGGATCCGAGACATGTTCACCTGATTGCTGCAAAGCATATTCTGAGGTACCGAAAGGGTACAGTTGATTATGGGCTCAAGTATGATGCGAATCAGAAGATTAACTTGGAGGGTTATGTGGATTCAGATTGGGAAAGCAGTGCCATTTATAGGAAGAGCACTTCGGGGTGCTGCTTCAGTATGGGATTAGGTGTGATCTCTTGGTTTTGCAGGAAGCAGTGTTGCGTGGCACTAAGTACAACTGAAGAATTGTATGTCGCAGCTTGTTCAGCTAGTTGTGAGGTAGTATGGCTGAGGAAGTTACTGTCTGATTTGTTTGATCTCCAGTTGGATGCTACTTGTATATATTGCGACAACCATAGTTGTGTGAAGTTGTCCGAGAACCCAATGTTCCATGACAAGTCGAAGCACATCGAGATCAAGTATCACTATATCAGGGATATGGTGCAAAGAGGAGCAGTGAAGCTCCAGTATGTTGCGACAATCGAGCAGATAGTTAATGTATTGAACAAGCCGCTAGCCAGAGAGAAGTTTGAGTACTTCAGAGAGAAGCTTGGTGTACTTCAAATCGAGGTTCCTTCCAAGGGGAAGGGATGAGTCCAGAAGACGCAGATACACATAGGCTTTTCCGACATGGTGGTAGGTTGGTCCTCCCATGGTTGTTGATGTAATTGCCGAGCTTTTTCGACATAGTGGTAGGTTGGTCCTCCCATGGTTGTTGATGTAAATGCTGGAGCTTTTTCGACATGGTGGTAGGTTGGTCCTCCCATCGTCGTTGATGTAAATGCTGAAGCTTTTTCGACATGGTGGTAGGTTGGTCCTCCCATGGTCATTGATGTAATTATTGAGCCTTTCTCGGATGGTGGTACGTTTGTCCTCCCATGCCGGTGGATGTAAGTGCCATGTTATGTGTATCTGGGTTGTGCTCCGTGTGACAATGAGATGATCTGAAGATGATGAGGTAACAGTAGTATCCTGCAGGTTTTGCAAGAGGCATACAATAAGTTCTGGGATGTGCCTACTTGATGGCTTGCTCGCAGAGATGATGAAGACCTACATGGAGGCTAGGCCTACATCCAACATGAAAAAGGGTTGGCTCTGTAGAACTTCCTATGACGAGTAGATTTGAGAGATAGCACCATTTGGTCAAGATAGTAGCAGCAGTGACGACGATGATCCAGCTTTGATGATGATCTAGTGACAAAGACTTGTGCTGATGAACTGTGTCAAGAGAATACCTTCCTAGTTAAGAGGTAGTGTTGATGTATTTGTAACTTCGGATTGTATTCACTAGTATATTTTATATTGTATTTCATTGTACCCCGACAGAGATGTTTGTTCCTCCGATCGAGAGAGTCATTAATATAATTAAGTCATGTAAAGTGATTGAGGTTAACCCTCCATTGTATGTCGGGGCATTAGACCCCTTACTTGAGTTATATTAGGGTTATTAGACTCTCCTAGAGAAGTCGGCCCTGTAGGGAATATGTCAAGTGGAAATCAAGTATAAATAGAGAGTGAGACTCTCTATTTGACACACACTCACTCATCAATAGCGCATGAGAGAGAGAGGACTAGCTCGCACAAGTGAGAGAGAGATAGCAACTTTCGAAGATAATCTTTATTCTTTTGGGTTTTACTTTTGCTATTGGTGCTTATTTTATCTCTGAGGAAGTTGCAGGGTTTTAACCTTTATGGTTTCTCTAAGCAAAAAATCTTTGTGTCTCTTATCTCTTGTGATTATTGTTGTGCATGTTATTCTCTCAGATAAGATCCTATTCATTAATGTATATCCTGTGAATGGCCTTGCTATTCTCTCTAAGAAAATACTTCAACTCATTAATGTATATCCTGAACAATGTAGGTGAGAGAGGACAACCCTTCTTTACCCCAATGGTTCTCCTGATGTAGAGTAGCAAGGACAAACTCATAGAGGTGCATGATAGTTGTGATAAGAATTCCCGAAATACCGATTTCTTTATGCCTCTTGAACAGGACCTCATCGAGGACCAAGCCAAACGCCTTTAAAATGTCTAAAAGGTAGCAAAAGACTTTCTAAGAACGATGCCTTAGTGTATGAGAATATGATCAAATGGTCTGTGTTGTGGCATGAACATGCTTGTCCTCTAGATAGTTTTAGGTGAGGATACATTGTGTAAAGATTAAAGAAAGTGTGTTCAACCATAATAGTTCAGTAATTATTCACATTAGAATTGGCGCTCGATTTGCGGATTGGGTAAATAGTGTGTTGGGACCATGAGTATGGGAATTCCAAGCAAACAACATGGTTAAACAGATCGATGATATAATCAAGAAGTGCCATTCTACCCTTGGAAACCCTCCTCATATGTTGCTTTGCTGGATGCTCTACTGGATATCTGCATAAAAGAACAAGAAACTAGGTACTGGTGGAGGAGGTGACTACAACAAGAGGTTTTTCGAGTACATTTTATGGGGCATTGTATGGGTGAACATGGTCTGGGGGTAAAGTTTGAAGGGGAGATTGGATGAAGACGTTACACCAAAAGGTTTTAGGGAGCGACATAGGGCTACATGTAATCCACATCTCTTTTTTGAGATGAAGATGTGTTTCTTGAGGTGGGAATGTTACTATGGGATTTGTTGAAGATAAAAAAGGAGGTGTGGTTATGGCGAAGGGAATGATGGAGCTGTTTATTATGGGGTTTGCATTCATCGCCGTACCAATGATTCATAGGGTTGGATCGATGGTTGAAAGAGCAGGAATGAGCACTAGTAATGTGGGGATAAGAGCTAGGGGTGGCATCTTAGATGGTTGATGAGAGATGTTCATGGTTAGAGGAGGCAAACTCTAGAGAAGAGAAACAGGATGGGGGAGGTAGAAGTTGTTGGAGACCATAAGTGAATTCATTTGGATCCTCGTTGCGAACAAGAGAGTGATGTGAGGAGGACTATGGTGAAGAGGGAGGGATATGGGTTGGGGGTGTTAGCCGACTCTGAGGGAGAAGGTTAAATATTATTTATAAAATGTTTTATGTTTCACATAACTGTTCAAGCAATGATCTATCCACTTGAGATCATATTAGTGTTGGATAGGGAAAATTTTGTTAGTATTTTCCAGAACATGTCAAAATATTAATGAATTTTGTAATTTCAAGTTTCAACACTTGTGGATTTTTATCGAATTGCAACCAAAACCCATGTTGCTTTTGTGGTTTACAATTGCTTTGGAGAAGATTCAAATGGAAACGTGTTAAAGTTTCTGAAATGGTAACGCTTTGAAGCATGACCTACCAAAAATGGGTACATGGGGGGATATAAAAAAATACAAAAAATATAGATATATAGTTTTATTAAATAACAGTTCATCTTGCTAGAAAATAAGAATGATACACATAAATGAGACTTTAGAAGAAAACCCATGTCTATATTTATTATTAACTCTCGTAGATGATTGCATGATGAAAAACCCTATATCTTGGTGGTCTTCACTAATGCAAAAACCTGTACCCTCATACATGATAGAATCCAGTGGAAATGCTACAATCCTGCCAACTCTGAAATCCAAAAAACTGTTTAGTCTGTTGAATTTTAAATTGGATATCAAATTTTACTTTCTTCATATGGCGTTTGATGAGGTTGGAACCACTCTCAAACATCCTGAAACAACTAATGGTGATGTGAAACAATTAATCTTGAACTCCTCAAACCTCAATTCCCTATCTTTGTTTTGTCTTAAAGGAAAATAATGAACAAGGCGAGATTTTCATACGAGTCTCACATCTCTTATGGGCACTTGGGTGTCCTCAGAAGCTTCCAAAAGCATGCTTGGAATGTCATTGAAAATGACTGAAACACCTTAGAAACAGCTTTGGCTGTACCGTATTATACAACCAAGGATGTTTCTAAGCTGTTTCGTACCTGTTTCTGCGTTTTCGAGACGTGTACGACACCATTCTAGGCATTTCCTGCAACTTAGGTAAGAACCCAAATAACAATAACATAAAATGCTTGGGCACATGCATAGCAGATCTTAGGCACAGGTCCAATAGATCATAATACCGCTAATATGAACACCATAGATATTTTCTACTGGCTAGGTGGCAATGTGACCTGGTATAGCCCCACGAGAATTGTTGATGTGTGCAAGAGTGATCAACTTAATGGATCACACAAGAGGTTTTCCTTTATGGTTTTATGAGGGCAAAATATGCATGTGACAATGATATACTTGTTAGAGTTTGCACTTTAATTCAATTTGATTAGGATGTTTAACTGAAAGAATAACAAGCACAACAATTTACACAAGACACAAAGATTTTCCTCGCGGAAACTATAAAGGAGAAAACCCTTTAAACTTCCTGAGAGATAGATTTGTCGCTGATACAATATCACAAGATGGAAAACCCAAGAATAAGAAGTCTTCTACAACTCTCTCTCTCTCTCCTCTAGCGAACTTGTCTTCTCTCTCTCCTTATGCAAACTTGAGAGTGAGTGAGTGTGTCTAGATTAGGGAGGGTGCCTCCCTATTTATACACAACAAGTGACTTGACCCAAAACCTAACCGGGCCGACCTCTTGACCTAGCAGGGCCGACTTTTCCTAGGGAGACTCAAAAAATACATTTAACATTAATTCTTCTAGGGACTATTGCCCTGACTTACAACGGAGTTTTACCTCAATGACCAAACATAATAATGATATCCTGAACGGATGAAAAACATATCCGACGGGGGTACAATAAAAATACAATAACAATATACAACAGAATATCTTCTGAAGTTACATTTACAACAACAATACTGTCACATGTTTGTCATTATAAATCCACCAGATCAGCTGCATGTGGGATCATTATAACTCTGTCAAATCATTAATGAAAATGAGGGCAAAACTGTACAACATAAATTTAAACATTTCGGCCGTACCCATGTCCGTTCCATCAATAGGGAAAAAGAAGGCCATGCTATACTCCTTTTCAGACAAGTTTTTTGTGAAAGTTCATGCCATGCTGTGCTTATCTTTTTTTCTTGGAATTTGACGCTCAAAGATTGCATTGCCTTTATTTACTTATCACCTCACGGTGAAAGATAAGTTCAAGAAGTATGATGATGATTGGTTTCTGAACTCCTACCTCCTGACTCCTGAGTGATTAATGTCCTCCCTGTAATTGCAGTCTCATTGGAAAGAACTTCATGAGACTGATGTCTATCAAGGTTTTACTTTGGATGTTTGGACTTTGGACTGTGCAGCTTAATTGGTGTGTGGTCAAGGTTCTACATATATATATTTCGTTAAAAGCTGTGCAAATTTTCAAACTCTGTTTTATAATAGAAAATGCCCATCTGATTTCTAGTGCTAAGTGAGGGGCAAAATCTGGAGCAGCATTTTGTGGGTAGTGATTATATGCAGTAGCAAAATCATTTTGTGGATGTTTTTTTTCTCATTTTTTATTTGTTTGAACTGTTATGCTAAAGTCAATCCTTTGTGAAGTTCAGTCTATGTTTTTGGACTTGCATCAATTTTCCTTTTATTACATAATTTTGTGAATAGAAGTTTGAAGTCATTTTTTTATTATGGAACCAGACAGATTGGAATGGCAGCAAATGAAGAATTAAGAAAATTGTTGAAGAGGACTGTACACCTTATAATTCAAGTTAGGGTGAAGAAGTGAGAAAATTAATGCAGAGGGAATGGTACAATTAATACTCAAAGCAAGGGTGCCGGGATGTGCTCATAAATGTTTCCTTTTCTTCACAATGGAGGGGATGATACAACTAATGCAAAAGGTGAGGGTGCTGCAGGGAGTGAGCTTATATGTGTTAATATAAGCTCAGAGATGGATAGGGTGGTACAGTTAATATTGGTGAAGATGGCTTGAATGTGCTTATCTGTTCAATTTCTTTTGCAAGTGCAGTTTGCTTTGTTGTCTTTGGCATTGCAGAACATAGCATTCTGTGTCCAGCCTTTTGTAAGATATAGAGATCCATATTACTGACTATTTTTTGTCATCTTAATTTAGTTGCCTCTTTTATGAATAATTGTTTAGGAGTTATATTATTGTGGAACAAAATCCACAATTAGGGATAGGTCGCTGTGGCTTAGTAATCTTTATGATGTAGCATATACAAAATTTTGACCGAGGTTTCATAACTCTGTACAGAGCAGGATGAAGAATTGTTTTAAGGGTCAGAATGTTATGTAATAATGCGCACATATAGATTTTGTTGCAAAATTAAGAAAAGTATTCACAAGACACATTTATAGTTTTAACGAAATTATAATCTTGCAAAATAATTGTTTTGAATATACTTAGTTTTGGGGTTAAAACTTGTCCCATCTTTGTCGTGTTACAAAATACAATAGATCTACTTAGTATTCATTTTCACGCTTTGATTTGGAAGCTTTACTCTTGTTAATGTGATATTATTGTCTTTGCATTGTTGTCCAACTTCTGATGAGGTTCTTCTGTTCCCTAGAATCTAGGGACAAAATCAATATGGTTGCTAGCGTAGATACTACTCATTAGCCCCAGGTATGAGATCTAAACAAGTTCGGTGATACACTACTTAAACTGGACCTTGACAAAAATGGTCTTTAAGACAGATAGCAATTTGATCACTTTGCTATTCAACCAGGAGCCATGGCCTTCAACTCTTTTACTGAAAACATCTTGGAATGGAAGAATTTAACACCATATTATAACAGTTGGCCTGATTTTAACTATTGCATTCAAGAAAATTAGTGGGAACATAGAGATGACTTTAGTAAACGGCTTG
>LPNX011190296.1:83064-113256 GCA_001517045.1 Pseudotsuga menziesii | reverse complement strand
TTAAATAAATCATTGGTCACATTTGATATATGTTTTGCCAAGTTTTTTTCATGTAAACAGGCGTCAGTCTCATGTGAGGGAGATTCTGGCAACCGTTCTGGCCACTGGATGCAAATTTATGGAAAATGATGATTGTGAACGAAATAAGGCAAGATTTTATGGGAAGATGTTCTAAATTAAATATTATGGAGCTGGATATGTTTCTGTGTGTGTTCCTGAGCACAGTTAATGCACTTTTATTTTTGCTCGTTTTACCACTCCTGGGAAAGCACTGTGCTGAAGTATTATCTATAAGCATAACAGGATTAGTGCTTCTATTCTTTGCACTCGGTTCTTTATCCACAGACTCTAATGCTGGCTCTATAGTGAATGGAATGATTCCAAGAGTAAAGCGTGAAAGCCTTTACACAGCTGTGGCCCTTTTCGGTGCAAATATTATGCCTCACAACTTTTACCTCCACTCTTTGATTATTTAACTCGAGTCCATATTCTAATTACAAGGAGCAGCAATGGCGGGCAGTTTGCATAGGAATTCATTGAAGTTTATGCTGGGATTTGTCACCATATGGACATGGATATCACAGTTGGAAAGCAGTGGCCTGCCCTTGCCGGATTCGGTGCATGTTATTCAATCAGAAAGTTTTCAGAAATCAGTGGAAAGCATTGCTCTTTTGCCACTATGGTCAAAGAAGGTGTGCTGAAAGATGTTGGTGAAGAATATGCAAAACACAATGCAACAGAGTGCAATGTGTTCAGAGGTTCAGAGACCTGTTTGGTTGCACCAGATTACTCTGATTACATAAAGTCCTCCGATTCTAAAAACAGGCCCGTTCACTGTGCTTTTAAAGCCTTCCTTACAAAAAGTTCTTTCTAAGGTCTATCATTAGTATTGCAACAATATGTTGGAGCAGAAGGACTTATGGATTGTGCTGTTTGTCAAGATAACTTTGAAAAGTTCTGGTGTGCTGTCAACACTCCTCCCCGTGGGAGCCAAGGCTGGAAAAGAAAAGGCTATAGAGAAATTGTTAATTGCTGGTAATTTATTTGATGTCTTACAAGTCACCAGAATTGCAAGATACAGCTTACATAGCACTTCATTAGCTGATACTTGGAGAGAGAGAAAAATGCTTTTCAACAGGGTAGGTATTTGGCACAGAATTCTGCTCTATTTTTCCTGTTTTGAGTGATTGAAGTAAAATGCAGACCACGAGTTGATAGAGAGGAATTTTTGGAAACCAAAAGAGGTTTTTGTTCATAAGATACCCATATACAAAAACCTCTCTCATTTTTGCAACAGCTATCAAGGTTTGAAAGATCCAATTTAATCTTTGCAGCCTAATTTTCAGGATTTTTAATATTTTCCTGTTTTAGTGTTCATCTTGCGGGGCAGATTATGATTGATTGGAGATGAATTTTTAAAAACCAAGAGAGGTTTTTGTTCATAACATACCCATTCACAAAAACCTCTCTCAGTTTTTACACAGGTGTCAAGTTTTGAAAGATCTAATTTAATCTTTGCAGCCTATTTTTCAGGATTTTTAATATTTTCCTGTTTTAGTGTTCATATTGCGGGGAAGATTCTGATTGATTGGAGATGAATTTTTAAAAACCAAGAGAGGTTTTTGTTCATCACAGACCCATTCACAAAAACCTCTCTCAGTTCTTACACAGGTGTTAAGGTTTGAAAGATTCAATTAAATCTTTGCAGCCTATTTTTCAGGGAGTTTAAATACTCAATATTTTCCTGTTTTAGTGTTCATTTTGCGGGGTAGATTCTGATCGATTGGAGATGAAATTTTACAAACCAAGAGAGGTTTTTGTCCATCACGGACCCATTTACAAAAAACTCTCTCAGTTTTTACACAGGTGTCACCAATTGAGAGATATGGAAGCTTCTTTGACACCTATTTTCCAGAAATTCGCCATATTTGCCAGGAATCCGATTTGCTATTTTTAGTAAATTAGTTGAGTAAGTTAGTTAATGTAACTGCTGGGTAGTTTCAATTTCAACCTAATGAAGGGGAGATAGAACTACTTTTTGTAATCATAAAAGAGGGATAGAAAGACATTGGGAGGGTTCTGGATTTTTGGGAGCATCAGGAGGTCTGCTAGCTGATTATACTTTCAGGCTTATTCAGTGATAGGTACTGTAACTCTCTTATGCATTTACTGATGAAACTATGGATACATGACTCTTTCCCCTTCATTTGGTCTGTGTTGGCTTTATTGTGAGCTTGTGTAGCTTCTTAATTGACAATTTCAGTGCTGGTTAATGTGTATTTTCTGGTGTTGCTTGTCCATTATGTGTGAACTTCAATACAGGCTGTTTGTTGGATTTTTGTGATATATATGCATCTTTATCAGTTATATGTGTTTGATTTAGTTGTTGCTTATTTACTGAATGTATTCCCTGTATGATCTTGAAACTTACAACCAAAAACACATAAACAAAACCCTAAACCTTAGTTTGAATTGAGTTTTTCTTTTGAGATTGTGTTGGCTTGTTCCCCTAGCCTTAGGAACAATTTCTGGCACAAACACGGCTATTTCAAGGATTTATGCATGAATCGCCTTCATTGGATGGGATATACGTTGCGGGGGGGCACAATTTAATGTGCATTAAACATAAGGGATAGGCATTGCTCTATTTGATTACATGCTTTGTTTTATGTGATAATTGATTAACAATTGTAAAAATAAATTTATACACAAGTCAAAACCTTTAAATTTTTTAGGGAGAAGGTTAAATACTGTTACAAAATATTTTATGTTTCATATATCTGTTCAAGCATAGATCTATCTACTTGAGATCATATTGGTGTTTGCTAGGAAGTGTTTTGTTAGTATTTTCCTCTACGTCCAAATATAATGAATTTTATATAAATTCAGCTTCAATGCTTGTGGAATATTTGTTGATTTTTGTACCTAGGAAAATGTTACCCTAGTGGTTTTTGCCTAAGTCACTTGAAAGGGGAAAATAACATGACCCTTGCAATTAATGACTTGAGATGAGTTTTAATTTTACACTTTAGTGATTAAAGTGACTTTTTGGAAAAATTTAATTTTAAGTTGAGTGAAATTAATTTTGGAGAGAAATAAAGTGCACATTATTTCTCATCCATTGATCTAAGCCATTGTGGGCCCTTGGATTAGATGACCATTCAATTTTCTCATAGACAGCAAAAAAGCAAGGGAAGGCATGAGAGATTCTTCTTTTTTTCCATGAGAGTTGGAGAGCTGAGGAGGAGAAAAATAGCAGACTGGGAGAGAGCCGCAGTGGACACGATTCCCAATGACCATACAACAACATTAAAGGCATTTCTGTACAACATGAATCCCGAGGCATTTTATAAGCATGAAAAATTGAGGTCTGTACAGCAGTGGCACGAATTTCGAGACAGTTCTGTACAACATCTGGCACAAATTTCGAGGCAGTCCATACAGTTTCTGGGCATGAAAATCAAGGTGATTCCATACAGCAGGGAGCACAGAAATCGAGGTCTGTACAGGGGCACAAAAATCAAGACAGTCCATACAGTCAGTTTTGGCACGGTTTGCGAGGGAGCTTGTTGGCTGAAATTTCACTGT
This sequence comes from Pseudotsuga menziesii, assembly GCA_001517045.1. NCBI lineage: Eukaryota > Viridiplantae > Streptophyta > Pinopsida > Pinales > Pinaceae > Pseudotsuga > Pseudotsuga menziesii. The sequence goes on along the minus strand of LPNX011190296.1, from coordinate 109,668 downwards.
AAAAATTTAAGAATTCAGTGAATTTTGCTGAGCACTGTGGTGGAGATCAGTTTATCTCTGTTTTTGCTGTACTTTAATTTTATAAAGAAAAGAAAATTCTTTATCTCTCAAGAACAGGTTTTCCCCGAAGGTTGGGTGTCTGATTTTTTATGTGTGACTGTTTCATTTCTGCTCATTAAAGTTGTAAAATTCTTCATGTGTTTGAGTCAAAATTGGTTATGAGAAAATGACTTACATTTGCTGCTGACAGTAAATTGGGTTGGGCATTAAACAATGAGAAAAATGGTGGCTTGAAACCAGGTTGGGGAATGTGATAAAATTTTACAGTATTTTTGCAGTGCAACCAAAAGCCCATGTTGCTTTTGTTGTTTACAACTGTATTGCAGAAAATTCAGTAGTTTTGATGAACTCCAAAACTTAATTTGATTGTCAACATAGGTGTATTATAAATTTTTATCCTGGCTTCTTTTGTTTTATGCTTCATCCTTGATCATTATTTTGGGTAAAAGTGAGTCTGGCAGTCCTGTCTGAATAGAAAAGTTCAGTGTCAGATCAACGTCTCCCATGTTTTATAGTAAATATTTATAATTCATGGAACAAAATGTGTTGTCGTTCATTGTTCAGCAAATCAGTTTCCATAGAGCCACACAGTACTACTATGGCACAAAGTAAACATTCAGACTTCAGGTGGCAAGTTAATTTGTAAGAGAATCAAGTCAGAGGTGGTTTTTTATTGTGATCAAAGACTTATCATTGATAATTCTGGTGTTAGTTGGCATATATAGAGCTCGAGATTATCACTATACAATTTGCATAAAGTCTATCTTGTATTGACTACTAGCAATTATATACAACTCTAAAACTTTAAATTGGAATTCTTGGGCTGTTCTTTTCATATGCTTTGGTTCTCACCACTTGTACCTTGTAACCAAGTTGATAACCTATGCCTAACCCATCCATTACTGCCTTGTGGACTCCATTCAAAATTTAAATCACATCAGACACTATGTTTATTGCTAGACGACATAACTAGCTTCAAACACAGATTCTTTTCTTGGTTCAACAATGAAGCTTAGCTTGTGCTTATGGAATTTTTCTTGTGGATATCCTAATGTTTCAAATGAATAGAGGTATTTTTGTGTGTTTGAGAAGATTAGAGGCTTATTTAACTTATAATTTAGGCAAAACATCCATTTTAAGACAACATCAAACCTCTTCATATATGAGCATATTAAATCATAGTTCCTTGATTACTGGTTGGATATCTCTGGGTTGTTTTGATAAACAAGTCACAAATAGATTATGAATTCTGCATAGTTGAAAATAAAGAACATTTATATAAGGATTTACCTATGTATTTACCATGCTTTCAAGATAACATTAAAATGAACATAAATATTACTAGGATATCGTAGGCTATATTGATATTTCATTATTATTGAAGTCTTATTGTAGGCTATATTAATATTTGATCATTATTGAAGGGCATTCACATCTAAGCTAATTGTAAAGTGCTCCATTATATGTCTCAATGACATTTATGGATTGTTAGAGAAAATTTTGAATGTAATACATAAGAAACATAAATGTCATTAATAGTGTAGGCTGGATTAATATTATGTTATATGACGTGCCAAGTTGTTAAGTGCCTTATGAAATTTGTTAAGTCTTTATGGAATTTACGCATTGCCTATTCACTCATCATCTATCTTATTATTGAGCTATTTCACTGTGACTATTACGTATGCCTAGTTTTTGTTTCCTGTTTCCTATTGACTTTGGGTTTGGTACGCTTTAAACAGTAATTGATGTTCAACATTCTCATTTCAACTTTTGGCATTTCCCAAACATGCACCAAGGATACAATTATTGAGTACTAACTTGGTATTTTTTATTTTGTTTTCTGAAATGTTGAAAATAGGTTTAAGTAGTGTCTAGAAGAATGCTAAATCAGTTAAGCATTCATAAACGACTGCTAAGAAAAAAATGTGAAAGAATGAAATCCTAAAACAAGATCTTATTCTACAAGCTTCCATGATAAGTTAATTGCATAATGAGAAGAGGGGAGGGAAAGGATATTTTATAGTTGTATTAGCAATTCCAAGATGCTAGAAGATTGCCACATCTGATTATTCTTTTATACACAACCACACAATATGTTGTATAAAGGAGTAGAGAAAGGTTGACAATGAACTGCTCATCCCACAATCAAAAGAGATTTGTTGGAAATCAAAGATATATGGGTCCTTGAGTGGTTACTCCTATAATCCACAGGCTAAGTAAATATTGTGTTTTACTGCAATATAGAGGATATTATGTAACTTTTCATCGCAACTATAGTTCTAAAATTGAAGAGAAACAAAGAAGTTTCGCTAGAAGTTTGAAATAATCAATAGAGTACTCAAGGTGTACATTATGAGACAAACCAATCTAGTTTAAACAATATATATCCAAAATAGATATGACAACGTAAACTAATCCATAGGAATATGAAATAAAATATATATGAAAAGATGAGATGATGATACAATGCCATTGGGCGTTGTGCTTTTATATGCAGTGACTAGTCTCCATGGATGAATGGACATGTCCTTGTTTGATATTGTAATGTTTTTTCCTAATGCAATATGCTATAATTTCATAAGTCATAATTGACATTAATATCATGTAAATAAAGTATTTATGATTAATTAAGAAATTAGTTGTGAATAAAGTATTTATGGTTAATTAAGAAATTAATTATGAATGGTGCTTAACTTGCATGACAGAACTTGATAGAGATATATACAACACCAACTCATCTGTACTTTAATGAACATCAATAGCACATTGTTCCTCCTTCAACTCCATGTTCTTAACTTCTACACTATCTAACTTTATTTGACATGGTATTAAAGTCACTTTAATAAGTGTAGCTTAGATGTGGATTTGGATAAACCTGTTGCTAGTGGATCATGTGCACGGTCTTAGCATCCACCAACCATTCATGACATACCACCCACCATCAATATGGCACTTGTTTAGATAAGGACAACATGGAACCTTCCTCATCATACTTCCTATATAGAGCATCAACCATCACATTCTCCTTTTCCTTGTAGGTAATCTCGTAGTTGTAGCTTAAAATGATTGACCCACTTGTGTTGCTTTGGGGAAACCAACCTTTATTCTAAGGAACATTTAAAGCAGTGATGGTCTGTGTTATTTTGGAAATGATCCTCCAGTAGGTAAGGACAACACATATCGACTGCATGAATAATATACAACATTTCCTTCTCACATGTTGGATTTATTTACTTGTAAAGGCCTACACGTGTCCCTCTTGTATGAACATTGACGTAATCCTTTTGTTGGAGGCATCATATTCCAAGAAAACAAATATGAAAATCTTAGTCAAACACTAATAGTTTAGCTAGCAAACACATTTAATTGTACTTCATACATTAATCTTAAACACATTTAATTGTACTTTATATGCATAAATACTAAATGCTAGATAAATCTAGAAATAACACCAGAAAATAACATTGAACAACAATTACATTTAGTACATTTTAACACGATATTTGGTTAAATGACCCTCAAAAAACCCACAAGGGGAAAACTAGTCAGAATGAAGAATTTTTCATTAAAGATCACTCAAAAAAGCTTAGAAGTTTACAACAAGTACATTTAACATTTGATGCACCAAAATCACCTTGTTTTTGTGCCAAATACACAGGAAAAATACCAGCATCAAGTACAACCAGTACAAACTTGTACAACTTGTTGTATGACCCCCAAAAATTTGTTTGTTCTCCTCAAAATTTGTGTAGAACTGCAACCTCAAAATTTGTGCTGGAAATTGTTGTACCTTCAACAATAAATGCACCTTGATTTCTAATGTTAACTCTTAGTTGGACGGTCTTCTTGATTTCTATGTAAATCAGTTGTACGACCCAACAATATGGCCTCCTTGCCTTAAAAGACATGTTGCACTTCTTTGCGTTGAAAGTCGTGTCTCAGTCCAAGCTTGGGTATCTTTCCGTGCTTGGTAAATGCACCCTTTCTTGCTTCTCTAATCTTCTTCTCCTTCAACTCTTAACTTTCCTCATTCTACTCTTCAAAGACTCTCTTGGAATCCATGCCAATAAGTCTCACTCAAGCTTCTTTTATTTTAAAGCTTAGGGTGATTTCCCTAACTCTTCATCCCTTTTCTCTCGAAAATGTCACTTTACCCCAAAATATAAAAGACCATAACTTCTATAAAGTCACTTTATAAAGACATTTAATAAAGTCACTTATGTGAGTCATCTTGTTGAGACCTTTGCACCTAGGCATAATAAGTGCAGAAGTACCTATGAGCTACAAAATCTAATACTCCCTCTTAGCAAAGGAGGTACTTTTGGCACCTCCACTTGGATCTATCTCCAACCCCCTTACTCCAACCACTTAAGCTACTCCCTCTAAACCAGGAGGCCATTCTTCTACATGCATTGGATCATGTGTTGAAAACCTATGCCAAATAACTTTGAACTGGGGGTTCATCTCACTCTCCTGTACCAACCAGAAATCCTCTTTTTAAACAACTGCAACACTATCGTCCACTAAACCTCAGATTCCTAGCTTTGATACCATATTAAAATCTTAGTCAAACACTAACAATTCAACTGGCAAACTCAGCTAGGCAACTTAGAAAAACCTGATTTCTACTTCATATAAACTTCTATAGTAATGCATTAATATTAAATACATCTAGTTGTACTAGCAATGGATAATAATAGTGAACAACGATCACATTCAATAGATTTTAGCACAAGATATTTGGTCAAATGACCCTCTAAAAACCCACAAGGGGAAAACTAGTAAGAATGGGGATTTTTTCATTAAAGAGCTCTTAAAAAAACTGAATTTATAGCAAGTATATTCAACGTTTAAAGCACTAGAATCACCTCGGTTTTGTGCCAATTACATAGGAAAGTTACCAACACAAATACATCCTGTATATACTTGTACGACTTGTTGTATGCTCCCAAAACTCTGATTTTCTACTCAAAATCTATACACGTGTGGCATCAAAATTTGTGTTGGAAATTGTTGTACCTCAGTAATAAATGCTCCTTGATTTTTGTGCCATCTTAGCTATATAATCTTGATTTCTGCGCTAAATCAGTTGTACGACCTAATTGCTTTAGAAAACATGCTACACTCTTTTCCTTGAAATTTGTGCCTCCCTCCCAGCTTGGGTATCTCATCCTCCTTAGTAAATGCGCCCTCTCTTGCTGCTCTAAACTTATTCTCCTTCAGCTCTTCACTTTCCTCATTCTACTCCATAGACTCTCTTGGAATGCATGGCAATGAGTCTCACTCAAGCTTCTTTTATTTTTCATCTTAGGGTAACTTCCCTAACTCTTCAACTTCTACAGTCAAGATTGAATCTTGGCCCACAAGATCAATGGTTGTGATTTAATCTCAAGTTCACATGACTTGAGTCACTTAAGTCACTTAAGTCATGAGACTATACAAAAATCACTTTTCTCTCAAAAAGGTCACTTTACCACCAAAATAATAAAAGACCCTAACTTTAACTCTATAAAAACCACTTTTATAAAGTCACTTAAGTGAGACATCTTGTTCGGACCCTTGCACCGTACCTTCGAGCTACAAAATCTATCAAAAAGTATTATTGAAGTAGGGATTAGAGTGAGTACTAGGGTAGTACACAACATCTTGTAGAGCCTATCAAAGAATTGTTTCATAGTTTGGTGCCAAGTCAGAGTTTGACACATCACTATTTTTTTTCAAGAGGAGTAAAGTTGTCTTATGATGGCCTTAGTTTTGAACTTTGACATAAACTATGTAAATGATCATGGTGAGGAGCCCAAGGAAAAGGCCCTNATATATATATATATATATATATATATATCACACACGTGTGTGTGTGTGTGTGTGTGTGTGTGTGTGTGTGTGTGTGTGAACAAGTATATGGTTAGCGGGAGCAGGGGCTGGTTAAATGCAGAAACATTGTAAATATAATATACATGTGCATAATAATAATAATAATAAAGAAATCCACAACTGGGTGCGTGAAAACAACAAGACCATGGATGCATGATCATCATAAGGTTAGAAATGTATTGAATCCATGAAGTCAATCAAGGAGAGCCAAGTTTCCTAGAAAGGACTTATGAGACATCAGGTGTCAGTCTGACTCATGCGTCCCAAACATTTAATGCTTCCAGAGGTAGGTATTTGAGGTAGTTATTTCCTTGGGGAAATGAAGTTGTGGGTCTTAGTTACCTTGAGGTAGAGATGTGTTAGTGAGCTTGTTAGGGGGTAAGGAACAATAGTATGTCAGACAGCCTATTGGGATTCTGGTAGTAGCTTGTCAGTAAGTCTGTCCATTAATTAATCAATTACGTGGTGAAGTAACTCAGTCCTTCATGAATGTATCTATCTCTCTCCTTGCCTAGAAAAGCGGATCATTACCCAATCCATCATTCTCAACAAGTATATGGTTAGAGGAGCATGTGTTGGTCAAGCACAGAAATATCGTAAATATGATGTACATGTGCATAATAATAATAAAAAAATCCACATTGAGTTTGTGAAAGCAACAAGATCATGGGGGCATGATCATTCTAAGGTTAGGAACGTATTGAATCCATGAAGTCAACTCAAGAGAGGCAAGTTTCCTATAAAGGATTGATGAGACATATAATGTCAGTCTGACTCATGTGCCCCAATGATTTAATGCTTCCATAGGAAGGTAGTTGAGGTAGTTATTTCCTTGGGGGAAGGATGGTGTGGGTCAGAGTTACCTTGGGGAAGAGATGTGTTAGTGAGCATGTCAGGGGGAAATGCACAATAGTATGTCAGTGAGTCTGTCAGTCAACATGTTAAGGAATCTCGTAGTAGCTTGTCAGCAAGTCTTTCCACCAATTAATCAATTACGTAGTTAAGTAACCCAATCCTTCATGAATGTATCTATCTCTTGCCTTGCCTAGAAGAGGGGTTCATTACCCAATCCATCGTTTTTAGCTATGGATAAAAGTCGACCCTTTCCTAATATGGAGTCAAACCTAAGTAGTGATAGAGTGGGGAGTGAACCTAAGTCCTGGTTCATGGTCAAAACTCTTAGTTGAGTAGTTAGCTGAAGAGTGTGACTATTGGGCGTTCTTCGGTGAATCTAGGTAGTAGGGTGATATCTAAGTATTCCATTGTAGCTTGAACTTGAGCACTCGTAGTTGTGTCAAAGACTTGAGTGATTGAGCTTATACCCAAAAATGTCTGAGTAAGTATCAACATAACAGTAAGGAAGTGGAAGTGTTGTGGTTTCCGAATTGTGTGCTTGAGAAGTTCTATTCTTTAATCATTAAATCATTCTGAGTGTGGTCATGGTGAAAACTGGTCGTAATAGAATGATTTCTTGGACAACAATCGAGGTGTTTCCGTTGGATCCATTGGTTGTGTGCAACCAAGATTTGTAAGCCCTGGGAAAATAAAGCTTGTAAGCATCCAAGGTTTGGGTGAGATTTCTACACCCGAGGGACCATTGAACGGTGAAGGGGTGCTTTCTTGTTGTTGTGTGGGGTGGATATTGTGGACCCCAATCTAAACAATTATGTCCGAGGTGTTAGATTTTTAAAAGATTTATGCAAAAAAAGGCTCATTGAAAGAATGACAAACACATTAGCATAAAGAGAACACCAAGATTAATACTAGGAAATCCTTGTGGGGAAGAAAACCCAACAAAACTTCCTCGATATAGAATCCAACAAAGTACAGTGTAAGACCCCAAGAATAAGACTAATTGTTTCATCTCTCTTGGATAGATTGCTCCTCTCTCTAGCAAACTTGCTTGACTATTGAGTGTGTCTAAATGAGGGAGGCACCTCGTCTATTTATACTCATCAAGTGAGTAGTATAATAACCCAACATGGCCAACTTGTCTCTCTAACCAAGGCCAACTTGCCTTGGGAGACTTAAAACAACATTTATAAAACACTTTTGTGGGTACTATTGACCCGACTTACAGTATAGGTTTTACCTCAATATTTTTACATGACTAAGTACATCAATGCCATATCCAAATGGAGGAATAAAATTTCCAAAAGGAGGAATAATAATAACATAATAAATTACAATAGAATATCTTCTAAAGTTACATTAAGTTTTAACACTCCCTCTTAACAAGGAAGGTATTCTACAACAACAACAACAATTGTACAATTGACTGGTGGATCTTTATGTTATAGGAAGATTTGAAACAACAACATCATATGTTTGGAACATCAACATCATCATGGAGTATCGTTGAACATCATCAACATGTGAATACTGGAACATCATTATCATCATCTAGAACATAATCTGTTTGTGAATACTAAAATATCATCATCATCTCCAACATCATCAGTGTATGAATATTGGAACATCATCATCATCTGCAACATCATCAATATGTGAATATGTTATTTATTTTAAATATTAAATGTAGAATTAGTTAAACTAATCTAAGGTCACACCCTTTCATCGAAACGGGTGTGCTTTGACGTATAAAAGGTCTTCTCCATTATAGTAAAAAAAACATCATATATTCAATTATCATTTCACTATGGGTTTAATTGCGAATAATGTGGGTTTAGAACTATTTTTCTGCTTCAAGATTAAATAATAAAATAAAAGTTTTATTATATAATAATTAATTATTATTTTTAAAAAATCTCACCATTCTTAGTAAACAAAATTCCTCCCCACACAAGAAAAATGTCGGAGATGAATGAAATTAAAGAAAGAATGGCGAAATTAGAGCTTAACCAAGTCCAAGTTTCTAAAAATCTTGAGGGTTTACACTGAATACTCAACCAAATCGAAGGAGAACTACACAAAAGAAAAAATGAATTATCAGAGATTGTCAAAAAAGAAGTTAATGAAGTTGTATCTTGGGAGATGGAAGGATTGAAAAGGGAAATAACAGTATTGTTCGAATCCGGATTAAGCAAACTCAAGCCACATTTAGAAGACACAATCACCACATTAGTTGGAATGGTGTCAAAGGAGGACCAACCATCCTCAAGTTCAATCCATCATAAGACAATACCTCTTAGAAAGGAAATTCCACAAGAACAGTTCGATCACAATCACTCTCCAAATCATGAACATTCGCTCTCTCCTCCAAAAGAAGTGGATATCAAATGAAACCCAAGTTAAAATTGTCAAAATTCAATGGTGACACAAAATGGAGCATGGCATGGATCAACAAGGCAGAATAATTTTGTTTCCATACACAATATCACAACTGATGAAGAAATGATAAAATATGCCTCAATGCAACTAGACGACCGGGCTTACAACTGGTACATGTGGTGGAAGGTTACAACAAAGAAAACTAAGCACAAGTGGAGAACATTGAAAAACGATTTCTTTATGAGGTTTGAAGATTTAAAATAAAAATACTTCTTCGCAAAACTTACCAGACTGCAGCAAAAAGGCGACAACAATGAATACACTGACGAATGGGAAGCCTTGACAACACTTGTGCCAAAACTCACAGACAGTCAACGCCTCCAGACTTTTGTGTACGGACTAGAACCCTATACCAGAGATGAACTAGATCTATTAAATGTATCAACCTTGGACAAAGGGAGACGCAAGACAAAAATCATTAGGGAAAAATTGAAAAAGATGTGGAACAAGAACCATGACAAAGATTGAAGGTCCATCCAAAATACCAAGACCAAAACCAAATACCAACCACCACATCTAAGAAGTGACAACAAAACCACTTTAGATGTCCAACAAATGAAAGAAGGAAAGTGTAAATATTGCGGAGAGAAGTGAGACCCAAGACATAGATGTTTGAAAAAAGAGACCACCAATAACTTATATCAATGTGAGCAGAAGAGGAAGACAAGTCAGATAGAAAGGAATCTGACATAGAAGAAACAGGTGACATCCAGAATCCTTCGTCAGATTCAGAAGATGAAGAAATGCCTAAGATATCAATTTCAGTCATAACAGAAATACACCAACTACAAACATTAAAACTTAAAGGGCATATAAAAAATAATAATGTTGTCGTCCTATTCGACACAGGAAGTATCCATAACTTCATCGATGTAAGTGTTTCCAAGAGGCTTTCCCTTTTCATATATATAGTACCTAAGATGAAGGTAATGGTTACAGATGGAAAGAAAATAAAAAAAGTGGGAAAATGCCACAAAGTTAAGCTACAAATACAAGATTATAACCTTGAATCAGAATTTTATGCAGTACCCTTAGGAGGAGTTGATGCAGTATTAGGAATTAAGTGGTTGCAAACCTTGGGTACCTACTCAACAAACCAACAAGAACACTTTACACAATTTAAGTGGAAAGGAGAAAGTTATAAATTATATGGATTCCAACCCCCTCGCACACAAATGATGTCATCCCACAAAATGGAGAAACTAATTCGAAAGGGAGAACTAGTGTATGTTGTGAAATGCCAAGAGACAGAATTATTAACTTCAGAAGTGGTTAAACTAGGTCAACCAGAGGTCCAAGCACTAATCCAAAAATACAAAAAAGTATTCGAAGATCTCCCCATGGTGTTACCACCAGAAAGGAAGACCGAGCATGTCATCGAAATCAAGTTTGGATCAAGACCTGTCAATGTCAAAACCTATAGGCACCCACACCATCATAAGACAAAGATTGAAAGATTAATCCACGATTTACTGAAGTGTGGAGTAATTACATAAAATTGAAGTCCTTATGCTGCACCAATAGTACTGGTACGGAAGAAGGATGTATTATTCATGATATGCATCGATTACAGAGGGATAATAAGATAACTATTAAAAACAAATTCCCCATTCCATTTATCGATGAAATGTTGGACGAGCTGCATGGCGCAAGGTACTTTTCAAAATTAGACTTAAGTTCAAGATATCACCAAATCAGAGTAAGGCTAGAAGATGTGGCGAAGACAACTTTCCGAACCCATGAAGGACATTATGAGTTTAAGGTAATTCCTTTTGGGCTAACTAACGCTCCAGCAACATTTCAAGCAACCATGAATAACCTATTTCAGCCATTCCTAAGGAAGTTTGTACTAGTTTTCTTTGATGACATCCTTATATACAGTAAGACATGGAAGGACCATCTCATACATCTGGAATAAGTGCTCTCTATTTTAAAAGAAAATCAGTTCTACGCCAAGATGTCCAAATGTACGTTTGGTAAGGAAGAAGTGAGCTATCTTGGTCACGTAATATTTAAAGAAGGAGTCAAGGTAGATATAGAAAAAATCAAATCAATCACAGACTATCCCAAACCTACCAACATATCCAAGTTAAGGGGATTCCTCGGGTTAACTGGATACTATAGAAGATTCATTAGGAATTATGCACACATAACCACACCCTTATCCAACCTTCTAAAAAAGAATGCATTCCAATGGAGTGAAGAAGCGAAATTTTTTTTTGAAGCCTTGAAAGGAATCATGTCCTCCACACCTGTACTGTCTACCCTAGACTTCTCCAAACCATTCATGATAGAATGTGACGCTTCAGGTCATGGCTTAGGAGCAGTACTAATGCAAGATAAAAACCCGATAGCTTTTGAAAGTAGGAAATTAAACAAGCGAGAACAATTGAAGTCTACATATGATAAGGAAATGTTGGCAATTATGCAGGCATTAGTAAAGTGGCGACAATACATCCTAGGGAGAAAATTCATGATCCGCACAGAACAAAATAGTCTTCAATACCTACTTCAATAGAAAACATTATCCATAGAACAACAGAAGTGGATAGAAAAAATCGTTGCCTTTGACATGGAAATAATACACAAAAAGGGGAAGGAAAATGTAGTCGTGGATGCACTCTGTAGAAAAGATGAGGATATTACATCTTACTCCATCTATGAAGTGAATATGCCAAGGAGCCAGAAACAAGCACTATAATTAACAATCCCAACCGTGACCCCAAGTTTGAATGGAAAAATGATATCCTTTGGTATAAGGGGAGGATTTATTTAAACTCAAACTCTAAGTTCAAGGTTAAGGTAATGAAGGAATCCCATGATTCACCAGCCGGAGGACATGTAGGATTCTTCAAATCTTATTATAATGCAAGAAGGTCATTTTTCTGGAAGGGAATGCAAAATATATCCAACAATATGTGGCAGAATGTGACAAACTCCAGAGGAACAAAAGAGAAAATGTTTTAACCCCAGGGTTACTCCCCCCACTACACATTCCAAACCATAAATGGGAAGAGACATCAATGGACTTTATCGATGGGTTACCTCCGTCGGAAGGAAAAGACAAAATCCTTGTAGTGGTCGATCAGTTAACCAAATTTGGACACTTCATGGCAATAAGAAAAACAGAGACGACAAAACAAATTGCAGATGTATTTTGCAAAAATATATACAAATTACATGGCTTCCCAAAAGTCATCGTCGGCGATAGAGATGCAAAATTTAATGGAAAATTTTGGAGGGAATTTTTCAAACAAGTAGGCACATCACTCAATATGAGCTTAGCTTACCACCCCCAAACAGATGGTCATACTGAAGTCGTAAATAAATGCTTAGAAGCATTCCTACGTTGTTTCGTAAGAGATAAAGAAAACCATTGGTACCAATGGTTACACTTAGAACAATGGTGGTACAATTCAACATACCACACCTTCGCAAAAATGACTCCTTTCCAAGCTTTATATGGGTATGAGCCTCCAAATTGGAAGGAGTTAGTCCTGAAAGACACTAATTTTCCAGAAGTAAGGAACCAACTAGAGAAATCTCAAAAAACAATTGCATTACTCAAGGATAACTTAATCATGGCACAAAACCGCATCAGGCAACAAGCAGATCAATGCAGAACCGAAAGAGAATTTGAAGTAGGAGACTAGGTGTTCGTAAGACTCCAACCCTATAAACAGTTATCCCTTAAAAGGGGAGGAAAAAACAAGTTGGCCCCAAAGTTCTATGGATCGTACCAGATTACCTAGAAGATTAGTCAAGTTGCGTATAAATTACAGTTACCTGATAAAATTTGTATACATAATGTCTTCCATGTATCATGTCTCAAAAAAATGGTTGAGGCAACATCAAACAGTACAAATAATACTCCCTGTGTTAGATGACAAAGGGAGGATCATTTGGGAACCAGAGGCAATCATTGCAACTTGAGAAAGTAATATTCGTTCTGGAACACTCAAGGAATATCTCATTAGGTGGAAGAATTTTCCAGATGAAGACGCGTCATGGGAGACGGAACAATTTTGTCAACAATACTCGTCCTTACCCTTGCTTTGAGGACAAAGCATTCTAAAAGACGACGACAATTTTATGTATCTAAATATTTATGAGCTATTATTTTAAATATTAAATGTAGAATTAGTTAAACTAATGTAGGGTCACACCCTTTCATCGTGTTGAGGCCTAGAAATTCACAGGTAACAACAGTTAGGGATTCTCCCCAGTAAACGTTCCCAACTAGCCCGTTACTGTTTGGTATGGAGAATCCATCTGATTTATGGTCCGGCTACCGTAGGTCAAGTAACAAAATAAAGGTTTTTTACCGGTTACAGCCCGGTCCACCATGTATATTTTAGTTTTTTGAATTTAAGTATGATGTGCAAGTGCCTATCTAAGAATGCAGATTGATAGAGAATACGAGGAGCGGTCAAAATGTGATGCACAGGTTCTTACCTCTCGTCTTAACTCTCTCGCATCTAAATCACACACAAAAAGAAACTAAAACTAACTATCTAACCTATCCCTAGGGAGCAAGATTATCATTTATCAATGAATAATGTATTTATGCGCATGCATTAAGAAAAATCACAGATAGCTGTTACTTATTTCAAAAGACATGAACATTTATAGATATATGAACAACAAGATAGCTTATTGTTTATGAAAAGCCTTCATTACTCATAGTGGAAATTTCATAGAGTAAACTAGAGTGCATTCATAACAAGAACATAGGTTCAAAGAGTTAGAACGATCTCACAGTTAATGAACACAAGCTGAAAACGAAATAGTTCACATTCAACAGATCCATAGCACAACATTTGAAAAATTCCACCCAGCTTTCTCCAACATGAAACTTGTAATTCTTTATTGCAAAAGGAAATAGTTCTTCTTACAACATACTCTCACAAATCTATCTAGGAAAAATTCCACTCTCTACATCTAATTCTCCTATATTTATACTTACCACAAACCTTTGGGTTGCCCTCCAGTGACCTTTGGGCTCCCCAACCGTTTAAAACCATAATTTTGTCTTTTAGTGAGTGTTGTACGACACGTCACATCAAATTAAAATTTAATAGCACTTTTATAAAAAGGGACCAGCTTGATCGCTGATGAAATTTTCCCAAGCTTGGGCCTCTGCTACTATTGATTATGCTCAATAATCCGTTGGTCTTTTTTAGATCCTGTTGATCGTAGACCTCCACTTTCTTCTTCTTTTCTCTATCTCTGCTTCTTCATTCTTCAGCCTCTTCCTTCTTTGTTGTCTCCTTCAGCCATCCCTCTTCTGGTTTGTCTTTTAGACATATCTTCTTTGCAGCAGCAATCACCCTGTCATAAACATAACAAAAATTGTATCAGTCTGTTTACCTCCTCCATATGCATTCTATAAAATGAACTATACATAGTATTAATGCATGAGCAGAAAGAATGACAAGGCAAAGAAAATATTGCAAGTTTGTGCTTAAACCCCCATCTGTAACCAAAATGACAACCTTGATAGAAAAGACTCTTCATCTGAATCCAGATCACATCTGAACTAACTCAAACTCCTTTGATAAAAGCATGAACCACATCATTGTAACCGCCAATCCTCAAAACACCGAACCCTGACTGCGCTCTTCCTCTCAGAAAAAACCCTGACTCGACCAACACCCACTGGAAAACTTTGCCATTCCATAACATAGAGTAAAAGCACACCAAAATCGGTGGGAAAACCATACCGACAGTCGAAAGCAAAAGACGCTAAGCATCGGGAAAATAATCCACTAAACAACTGTAACAACAGGTAGCATAGAGACTACAGCTTCCGCAATCAAATGAAACTTCGATGATCGGAGGTTCTAAGGACTACGTATCTGCGACTCAAGACACAAAATAATCCACAATATCGACGAGACAAAGCTGAAAGTTTCTGCAATGTCGCCGATATAAAGCACTAGATGCTGTCGAAGTCACGTATCGAAACTGGAACCACTAATCAATAAAGCGTCAAAACTTGAAAACACTAATCATCGGCGAGATAGTTCACTAAGCAGCCGCAACGGCAAGAGACAGACTGATTGTGAGTTCTATGTATCACAAAACCATTGGCGATCGAGAGCTTTAAAAACTAAATATCGACGAATCAAAGCTCAAAGGTGCCGCCATGTCGGCAATACAAAGGACTAGTCCTCTGATCAATCATCAACACCGTTCCGATAGTGAAAACAAAAACATCGCAAAGTAAAAAGTTTGATCAATAAAACCAAGGCATCGACACAAATCAGAACTAACCATCGACACACTCTCTATTTTCCCTCCAAAACAACGGTGATATAGAAACTAATGCCCTGATTCACACATCAATAGACTTCCGATAGCAATCCGAAAAAATCATTGAAACAGGAAAAAATCATTGAAAACGTTAAGTGGTTGAAAGACTTTCAAGTTGTGCAACGGTAAAATTAGTTCGTTTCATCTCCGAAACAGCGGCGACATAGAGAACTAAAACATTGACTTAATCTTCAACAAACCTCCGACATCGATAAAACCAAACCATTGAAAAATAAAAAAATGTTAAGTTCCATAGTCAAAAGTATTGGCAGTTTTAGATCATTCAACTTCCGAAATGAAAGAAAACAATTGACCTCAATTCAACCTCAAAAGATCCAAATTTGTAGCAGAGGAAAAAAAAAGAGTTCAGGAAACCACTTAAATACAAGCAAGATAAAATAAAAAAGGAGGGTCCAAAATTTTAAAAATTTGAGAAAATAGTTGCAGCTGCAACACATCGAAATAGGTGTGCTTTGACTTATAAAAGGTCTTCTCCATTATTGTAAAAAAACCATCATATATTCAATTATCATTTGACTGTGGGTTCAATTGCGAATCATGTGGGTTTAGAACTATTTTTCTGCTTCATAATATTGGGACATCATCATCATCAACATGTTAGTGTTGGAACATCATCATCAACATGTATATGTTGGAACACCATTCGGATCATCAACTTGTAAATGTTGGAACAACATCTGAATGTGAATGCTAGAACAACATCATCATCATCAACATGAAAATACTGGAAAAACATCATCATCAACAACATAGAAATGCTAGAACAACATCATTATCATCATCTAAAGCATGCCTTGTTTAAATTACTAATCCTTTTGGACCAACCAATCCTAGCCAGACATACCAATCCCCCTAGGATCAACCAGGCCT
This sequence comes from Pseudotsuga menziesii, assembly GCA_001517045.1. Classification (NCBI taxonomy): domain Eukaryota; kingdom Viridiplantae; phylum Streptophyta; class Pinopsida; order Pinales; family Pinaceae; genus Pseudotsuga; species Pseudotsuga menziesii. Next base: position 93,234 of record LPNX011190296.1, on the reverse strand, counting down.
TATCAGGATGACATAACAATCCTAGAGTGATTTTCCACACCACTACAACAGGAAACCACATCATCATCATCACTCCCTCTTACAAGGGAGGTCCTTTCGAACTACACCAATCGTGTCTCAAAAGTATTCAAAATTTATACAAGACAGAGGCTTAGTCAATACATCAACAATTTGTTCCTACGGTAGGAACTACTGGAGCTATACAACTCCTCTCTACACCATATCCCAGATGCAGTGGTACTTGATTTCTATATGCAAAGACTGGGTTTTATGACATCTTGATGCAACTTTGGTTATCGCAGTAGATATCAATCACATCCATCTCAGTATCAAACAATTATGTCAACAACTTGAGAAGCCATACTACTTCATTACAGGTTGAACATGTTGTAATATATTCAGCCTCTATTGTACTGAGATAAACACTGGTCTACTTTCTACTAAGACACGATATCACACCTAATCCCAAACTAAAACAACTTCCTAAAGCACTCTTTGTATCTTCAACATTGCTTGCCCAATCTGATTCTGTATAACCATGTAATCAGATTTCACTATCAACTGTATATTTGAGGACACAATCCAATGTACCCTTTAGGTACCTTGTCACATGTTTTGCTGCTACTAAGTGAACATGTCGAGGCTTCACCATATACTGAATCAAGGTGTTCACAACAAAACATATATATGGTCTTGTGTTTGTTGAGAACATTAGTGAACCAATGATCTGTCTGTATAGTGTAGCATCTACTGTCTTGTAGGAGTCATCATTCAAGAGCTTCAATTTAGTCACCATCAGAGTATTCATTTCTTTGCAATCCATCATCCCAAATCTCTTTAGGATCTCAACAACATATTTTCCCTGGCTTAGGAAAATCTCATCTAGGAATCGCCATACTCCGAGACCTATAAAATAATGCGTCATAGCAAGGTCTTTCAGCTCAAATACTGCTACAAGATACTTTTTTACAATCATTGATATGTTTGTATCCACATATAGCAATAATATCATAAGCCCATCATTTACAGCCTTATATTAAAGGTTGGAATTTTCTTTATTTTTGGTAAAGCCCAAGCTCATCAGAAAGCCACCAATCCTTCCATACCACTCTTTGGGTGCTTGCTTCAACCCATATAATTCTTTCTTCAATCAGCATACATGTGCCTTTCTGTCATGTGTTTCAAATCCTTGTGGTTGTTCAATGTACACTTCTTCTATCACACCATTGAGGAAATCTGTCTTTATGTCCATATGGTGTAGCTTCCATTTCATCTTGCCTACCAAGACAAGGATATTTCTGAATGAAGTGTATCTTGCTACTGGGGCAAAAGTCTCTTCATAATCAATTCCTTCCTTCTGAGAGAAACATTGAGCTACAAATATTGCCTTGTATTTTTGAATTCTTCCATCTACTGAATGATTTGTCTTGAAGATCCACTTCAAGGAGATTACCGATTTATCTTTCAGTATTGGCACCACATCCCAAACATCATTCTTTATGATAGTTTTTTATTCTTCGATCATGGCATCCATCCATTCCTTGTTCTTTGTTGCTTCTTCAAAACATGTAGGTTCTTCATAAACAAGGTTGCACATCAAGGATGAATAGCTAGAGTACGACCTTGGTCTCTTGCTTCCTTCTGGAGCACCATACTTTTCCACATCTTGAATTATTTCATGAGCCCAATATGGTCATATTTTTCATGAGATCATCTCATGAGATGACTCCATAGGTATTTGAGGCTCTTCCATGTCATGGTATTCTGGTATATGCTCTTCTTCAAATTCTCGAACTGGTAATCTATTGGTTTCTGCAACTCTAGGATCTTCATGCTCCTCTTCATGATCCTCATCTGCATGGTTCTTTCTAGACTTGTTGAAAGCTATATCCTCATCAAATGTGACATTTATGTTGATCTCGATCTGACAATAACCTGGAATGTAGAATCTATAAGATTTCAACTAATCACCATAACCAACAAATACCCCCTTTTTTCAGAGGGTTTGACTTTGATATTTTATCCTTGGGAACATGTATGTATACGAGACATCCAAATAACTTCATATGGTTGACATCGGGTTTGTAACCGGTGAACATTTCTTTTGAAGTCTTGTTCCCAAGAGTATTGTGGGAGATTATGTTTTGAATATAGACTGCGGTCCTAAATGCTTTATCCCATAAGTGCTTAGGTAGATCTTGATCATGGATCATGACTTTTATTGCTTCCATGATGGATCTATTCTTTCTTTCTGCCACTCCATTATGTTGAGGATTATAGGGTGTGGTGAGATCCCTCTTAATCACAACCTCTTTACAAAAATACTTGAATTCATTTGATGTGAATTATCCTCCATTGTATAATCTCAAGGTCTTGATCTTATTTGAGAGAGATTTTCCACAAGGGCCTTGAATTCTTTGAACTTTCCAAATACCTCATCTTTAAGGCTTCAAGAAGTAAATCCAAGTCTTGCGGGAATAGACATCAATAAAAGAAACCGTAGTAACATACCCATTTAAAGAAATAACTAACATTGGACCAAATACATCTAAGTGAACAATGTCCAAGATCCTTTTTGATTTACTATTGCTGCTTGGAAAGGGATTCTTGGCATTCTTTCCTTGTGCACATCCCTTGCAAACTCCTTCATCATCAATATGGATCTTTGGTAAACATGTTATTACATTTCTCACATTTCACAATACTTTGTAATTTACATGAGTAAGTATCATATGCCACAAGTCACATGGGTTTATGGTGCTAACTGTCAAGGTTGAATATGAGTGTCCCTTTAATTTGTAGAGTCCTCCTTCTTCAATTCCAATCACAACTACATCATATATTGTCTTTTCGTTTGGCTACATGAGGACTTATCCATCTATAAAAGAAACTCTAGAAACTTTCTTATCTAAGGTTGAGATAGAAATGAGAGTATTTTTCAAACCTTGGACATTTAAGACTTCTTTAAATATTCATGGAATTTTCAGAATCCAACTTATAAGAGGATTCTCCCATTCCTTTGATGGGATACTGATAATCATCTTCAAGCTTCAATTTGTGTGGAGAGTCTTTTTGAATAAGACACGAGAGGGAGTCCTTGTAACCTATCATATGCTTGGAAGAGCCACTGTCTACGATATAAGTGTCACTTCCATGTGAGACTAAACCTATGAGAGTTGATATTAAGACATATTACTCATTGGATTCTTCATCTTCATTGGTATTCTCTTCAACTAGGTCATCATCTTCAGCTGCATGGGAATGAAACTTCTTGTTTCTCTTCTTGAATTTCTCTTCTTTGAGAGGACGATTTCTTGCAATGTGTCCAAACTTGTGACAGGTGAAACATTCAAAGGATGAGAAATCTATTTTGGGCCCTATGTTCCTTTGAAACATTTGATTTATTATGGGAGATTGATCACGACCCTTTCTCTTATTCTTTCCTTTCTTTGCATGGGCTGCCAAGGATTGATCTTCATCATTATTTAGTTTTTATTCTCTATTTTCCATCATTCCTTCTTCTTGAACATGTTCTTCCCATAATCTACTAAACTTGGTCAGATTTATTCTAACACATATTCCTCTAATGAAGGATTCCCAATCCCTTGGGAGACCATTCAAGGTGGTCATCACAATTTCCACTTCTTCCACTATATCACAATAGCTTCTAATTGTTCTTTGATCTGAGATACTCTTGTGAAGTATGAATGCATAGTCTATGCCTTTTGAATCTTGACACCCTTGAGTTGATTTCTAAAGGTCATTCTTCTATTGATGTTCTTTCCTTCAAATAGTTTGGGCAATGCATCAAACATTTTCTTCGGAGTCTTCTTTGTATTAGAATTTGAATTCCATTTAGATCTTCAAGCAAATAGTTCTAATAATGTTTGTAGTAAATGGAGAATGAAGATACAAACTAAACAAAACAAACCACACGGCAAACATATGAGTATTGCTCAGGAATTTATAGTATCATTCACAATAATAATATCTGGTGTTACCGTAGTTTACATAGGAAAAGAATTCAAATGCATTAGGTAGCAATTCGAATCTATCCACTGGATATGACTGTATCTAACTGAATCTCTAACTCATGGTGTCTCAATCAATATCGAATTCCAACAGGTCAACTCCCAGATGTCCAACAAACTCAATCAATCAGTGACAACTGGTTAACTCAGTGCAACTGAGTGTGGTAGGTGGGAAAAGGCGCCTACTCCACATGCAACCTTGCATTAGCCATACAAAGGCTAGTGCTAGCTAACTGATTGTGAACTAATTGAAATTAACTTGGAGCTAACTAAGACTAACTAGTACTAACTTAAACTAACTAATGTATGTTGGTGTCGAGACTCCCAGTGGCTCCTCAAATGTAGGGATTGGTCTAGGAGGTGCCCAAACTGATGCGTGCACATGCAGTAAGTGGCAGTTAACCTCTAGCAGTGTTCCCCACACTCCAATGACTGGTACATGTGTCCCCATTAGGCTAAGTGTACCCAATTGTACTAGTGGAACCAAATAATTAATTAAGGTCCTAAGTTAGGATAAATTAATCTAATAGACATTTGACCAAGGGAAGATTAATAATCCTAACACCCGCCCTAAATCCTAACTTGGGAAATTGTGGGCCCTGGTAACAAGACCATAGGTCACCCAAATACAATCTAAAAGACATTAAACATGTTTCTTAATACAACCAAGGAAATAGGGGAAAACCCCCCTCAAAATAAGCAGGAAATAGCAAATTGCAAGCTATCTTTAGAAGAAAGAAGCTTCATCCTTAGAAAAATAACTTGAGCAAAAAAACAGATGCAAATTTGCAGCTCTATGCAGCAGCATGGTCCATCAATGGACCTCTCAATGTACTTCTGAACTAATGACTTTGTTTGTGTCTTTTGGATGGTGAAGGTAGGGAATGATCAAGTTTATGCTTTTGTGGGCCATGTAGCTGATCATTCACCATCATCAAGTATCACCGAACTGGAACTTTGTTGCACGATATTATAGAGTGCGAATCTGTAAGAGATAGTGCAACATGCTCATTCTGATATTGGGACCTTGTTCTGCTTCTCTCTTCTGGATCTCCATCACCTCTTCCAGTTGCATCAAGAAGCTTTTGAGCCCATCTGGGTTTAGGCTTCTGATTAGGAATGGGTACTAGATATGGATCTAGAATCTCTTGAGATTCAGTCTCAATAACATGATCATGTTTAATATGATCTTCTTTATCTGAATCTGAAACCTGTATCACATCATCATCATCAAAAATAGGTGGAGAAATAGTTATATCTTCCTATGCCGCTAGAGGTGTGTCATACAACTGATCTTCTTCGAACTGGACACTTATTTCAATGAAGCATATTTTGGTTACAACCTCCATCAGTTTGTAAGCTTTTTCATCTTCTACATATCCCAATAGAATGCATTCACTACTTTGGGCTTGGAAGGCCTTACTCTTGTCAAGTGGTATTCTGGCCCAAGCTTTGGAACCAAAAAATCTCAGATGAGAGACATTGGGCTTATACCCATGCAGTGCTTCGAATGGAGTGACCCCAACCATTGAATTGTGGGGCACCCTATTTTGCGAATATGAAGCACAGTTTACTACTTCAACCCAAATAGAAGGAGGTAGATGTTTGGCATAGAGAAGGCATGTTGCCATCTCTTTCAGTGATATGTTCTTCCTCTCAGCCACACCATTTTGCTGTGGTGTGTATGGAACTGAGTGTTCCATTAGAATCCCCTTTGATTCACAGAAACTATGGAAATATCCTTTGATGTACTCTCCTCCTTTATAAGATATTATTGACTTGATATTCTTATTTAAATTGTTCTCAACCATAGCCTTAAAAACTTTAAAAGTCTTAAAAACTTCTGATTTTTGTTTCATGAAGTAGATCCAGTAGTACCTAGAACAGTCATCAATAAAGGTGAGGAAGTACTTGCAACCATTAATGGAGTTTGTGGGCATAGGTCCCGTTACATCAATATGTATCAAATCAAGTATAGAGGCAACTCTATGTTCCTTCCCAACATCATACTTCTTTTCTGGATTCTTACCTACCAAGCAACCAACGCATACTCCATTGGAAGTTTGGATGGAAGGAAAACCTTCAACCGTTTTATCATTGTGGAGTTGTTGTAGATATTTGAAATTGAGATGGCCAAATCTTGCTGGTGTTGTTAGCATACGACAATAAAGCGGTAGGAGGAGAGACAGGTAAGAAATGTAAGAACTCATAAGCTTTGGTAGAGTGAATTGCAATACCTTTCGCTATAAGCTGTGAGTGACTTTTTCTGTAACCTCAATTGTCTCTGAATCGAATGGCATTCTCTTGGGAGAACATGTATGATTCATCTAATAAACATACAATAGGTTGGCAGCAAAGGAGGGTACATACAGGACATTTTTGAACTCACCATGCTTCGCTCTGATTGAGCCCCTTCCTTCTACTGGAATCTGGGACATTAGAGGAAATTTCAACTCAAAATGGGCCTCCTAAAAAAAATGAATAAAATAATAGTTAAAATAATAAAATAATATTTATTAATTTTGGAGGAAGAAAAGAAAAAAACTACTTTTTTTGTTTGTATTTTCGACATATATCCCCATGTTTTTACTCAAATTTCGATCGGGAGAGCTCCTTGGACGCGGAATTAAATTCCGCATCCAACGAGTTCTCCCAAAAAAAATTTGAGTAAAAACATGGGGAGATATGTCGAAAATAGAAACAAAAAAAGTAGTTTTTTTTATGATACCTATCCCCAAATTTATATTAAAAAAGTGTTTAAGACCTATATGGTATTTCAAATTTAAAGCAATTTCATTGGCAAACACATGATGACATGGAATTTGAGTTAAAGTTAAAAGGCCCATTTTGAGTTGAAATTTCCTCTAATGATCATCTCCCATGTGAATGTTAGGCCCCTTTGACTGTGAGAGGGTAGAGAAGGATTCTTTGGAAGCAACCATGTGATTGGAAGCTCCAAAATCAATTATGTATGCGGTAGACTGTGTAAGGCTAGCACTCAATGCATGGCACCTTTCATCATCTTCTGCCTGTGGTTCTTCATCATGCTTCTTTGCTCTTGGAGGAGCAATGTTATGCTTCTTGAGAAGAGCTGTCATTTCATCCAGTTGCTTCATCATACAATGATCTTCAAGATGGTAACCCTTTTCACAATAGGGAGATAACTTCTTTTCAAACTTCTTTTTCTTAGATCCGGATGCCCCTTCAGAACTTTGATGATTCTATTTAGGCTTCGAATTAGCTGTTTTTGGCTCCTTCTTCTTTGATTTCCCCTTTGCTTGTGATTTGGAAGAGTCGGTAACTAGGAGATCTTGATCTTTGGAGCTCTTGATGACTCCCATTCGAATCAATTTGTCTTGCTCCTTGATTAAGGACTCATAAAGAGAATCTAATGAAGGAATTTTCCAATCGGGGAAGCCATCCCTCTTGGAATGAAACATAGAAAAAAATAAAAATACTCAAGGCCTGGTTTTCTAAGTATGGAAAGGAAATTCAAGTCATCCTTCTACTCTATTCTGCACTGTCTGTATTGAAGTGCAAGAGACTTTAATTTAGTAAATAATTGCTCAATAGTTTCAAAATTGCTGGGATGTAAAGATACCAACTCATTCTCCAGAATGTGTCCCCGAAGCTGGCCTTTTTTTTAAAACAATCTATCAAGCTTCTCCCAAGATTCTTTGGGAGTCCTCAAGCCTTCTAGGTGGAATGGGAGATCTCTGGATATATGAGTACATAAGTACCCGAATGCTTCATCACAACAGTTCATAAACTTGTTCTTTTCAATTATATGATGAGGCTCTGCCTCCCTTCCTTGTATTATCCTGAGGTAGCCATGCTGGTGCAAGGCTAGCTGCATATCCACCCTCCAATCAAGATAATTGGAAGTTATAAGGATCCGAGGTGTAGGATATTGAGAACTCATAATTTCTTCGGCTGAATGACTATAAAAATTCACACAAGCTATGTAGCACTTATCAATTGTTAATGCAAAACACACTAAAAATTTTGAACTATTAGAATCATGCTTTTCCTCCCGACATGAACATGTTTTCATGGTCTGTCACACCCTCTCCACTACTTTGAATAAGTCCAGAGCTAGCAAATCATCATAGGGGACTTCTATGGAAACCCAAGTGCTTATGATGTTCGATGGGGAGAAACAAGCATGAAACCTTCCTGAGAAGGATCTGATACCATATTAGAATTCAAATGCCATTTAGATCTTCAAGCAAATAGTTCTAATAATGTTTGCAGTTAATGGAGAATGAAGATACAAACTGAACAAAACAAACCACACAGGAAACAAATGAGTATTGCTCTAGAATTTACAGTATCATTCACAATAATAATATCCGGTGTTGCAATAGTTTACATAGGAAAAGAATTTGAATGCATTAGGTAGACATTCGAATCTGGCCACTGGATATGACTGTATCTAACTGAATCTCTAACTCATGGTGTCTCAATCAATATCGGGGTCCAACAAATCAACTCCCAGATGTCCAACCAACTCAATCAATCAGTGATAACTAGTTAACTCAGTGTAACTGAGTGTGGTAGGTGGGCAAAGGCGCCTACTCCACATGCATCCATGCATTAGCCATGCAAAGCTAGAACTAGCTAACTGATTGTGAACTAACTGAATGTAACTGGGGGCTATCTAAGACTAACTAGTACTAACTCCAACTAACTGATGTAGGTTGGTGCCGGGACTCCCAGTGGCTCCTAAAATGTAGGGAATGGTTTAGGAGGTGCCCAAACTGATGCATGCACATGCAGTAAGTGGCAATTAACCTCTAGCAGTGTTCCCAACACTCCAGTGACTGGTACATGTGGCCCCATTAGGACAAGTGGACGCAATTGTACTAGTGGACCCAGATAATTAATTAAGGTTCCTAAGTTAGGCTAAATTAATCTAATAGACATTTGACCAAGGGAGGATTAATAATCCTAACACTTTTACTATACTTTAGGAATCAAATCATCCTTGATGGAATCAACTATGATCCTCTTATCCTTGACCACATCCTTCTTGTGCTTTTCTTTTTCTTCAGCTCCTTCTGGTTCTTGAATTTCTTCTTTGATGTAGCCATCTAGGTCATGTTCCTAAAGGATGAGCATGACTCTATACTTCCATGCTCTAATATTATCAGCTCCTTCAAGATTTTCATCAATCTTGGTACTGTTTGTTATATTTAATGAATGAGAACCTCAAATGGAAATATTGGAAGCAGAACTTATCAGTTGATGACTATTTCTGGAACATGCTTCAGGCTAACCTGGGGTTTGATAGGGAAACCCTAATTTTTTAATTGTGGTCAATTGAAAATATGATTGGATGAAAAGATGCACCTCCTAAAGGAGACTTTACTAGTGTCCTCATTTTCCCGAATATGTGGACAAAACTTTGAAAAATATAATTCCCTAGTTTCTCCCACCAACAGTGGTAGGTCAAAAATTGAAAATCCATAGATCTGCAAATTGTTTCGACAGAAAGATGCACCCTCATAGGGTGAGTTATTTTCCCCTTATTTTTCAACTGATATGTGGAGAGAGTTTCCATAAATAACAAACCCTATCTTGTTTTACTACTAGATACGTTATTGCACAATGGCTTCTTTCAGGTTGGATTTGATACCGTGTTATATTTTCAAAAGCTTAATACCAAAAAAAAGGATCACCAAAAGAATGACTAGCACAGTAGCACAACAAGAACACAAAGATTTATCCTAGGAAATGCTCGGGGAGAAAACCCAATAAAACTTCCTCAATATAGAATCCAACCAGGTACAGTGTAATACCCCAAGAATAAGACTAAATGCTTCCTCTCTATCAAATGGACTGCTCCTTCTCTCTTTAGTGAACTTGCTTGAGTGTTGAGTGTGTCCAAATGAGGGATATGCCTCATCTATTTATACTAATCAAGTGAGTAGTCTAAAAATCCAACAGGGTTGACTTGTCTTTCCAACCGGGGTTGACTTGCCTTGGGACTAAAAAAAAATTATAAATCACTTTTGTGGGTACTATTGACCTGACTTACAATAGAGGTTTTCCCTTAAGACTTTTACATGACCAAGTACATCAATGACATATACGAATAGAGGAATTACATCTACGAAAGGAGGATTAATGATAATAC
>LPNX011190296.1:64521-81938 GCA_001517045.1 Pseudotsuga menziesii | reverse complement strand
TTTTTGTCGACATGTTAGTAACGTTACATCAGGTTACAAGATCTCTCCCATAATATTTGATTTCACTATTATTTTTTGCCGACATGTTAGTAACTTTACATCACATTACAAGATCTCCCCCATAATATTCGCTTTCACTATTATTTTTTGCCGACATGTTAGTAACGTTACATCACGTGACAAGATCTCCTCCATAATATTCACTTTCACTATTATTTTTTGCCGACATGTTAGTAACGTTACATCACGTGACATCACGTGACAAGATCTCCCCCATACTGGGCTGTAGAGCGCCTCTCGACGCAATAAAAGTACAATAGAATATCTTCTGAAGTTACTTTTCTTTCAACACGAGGCATATGTGGTTTTGGTGGTAACCATATCTGACTGTTTCTCCTATTTTATTTGTTGTGATTCCCAAAGAGTTGACAAAGTATTGAGCATTGAGTGTACTGAGATCCAATAGCAGTTTCATTATCTCCCTATGGATGGCGGGGTTTGGGTGGTCTTTCTACATACAAATTGGAGTAACACTTGTGCGGTGTTGTGTGGGGTGGGTATTGTGGACCCCAAAATAATCAAGTCTATGCAATATCAACTACTAGTATTGAGTACTAGAGTTGTATAGAACATGAGTTTGGATAAGATACTAGTGAAGGCTTAAACCTCTTGGTGGAATAATAGGGTTTGGGAGGTCTTTCTGTGCACACATTAGAATAGCACATGCGTGGTGTTATATGGGGTAGGTATTGTGGACCCTAAACTAACTGAATCTGCATGAGGCATCTAAAACTCTGTGGTGTGTCACTATTTAGCATTCCCCCTCTAGTATCTGTGACATCCTGCTATCCCAACAGAGGTTGGATTGGATGTAACCTTATGCATATTTGATTGTGGCAGGTAGTCATGAATAGTTTCCCTTTCCTTAAGGTGATCATACACAATGTGGGGGTGGCCTCTTAGCAGAAAGAGTATAAGCTAAATAGAGTTCCTATGGTTATGTGGAACATTGATCTTGTGCAATCAGTTGCTCAGATAATATTCCTTTAAGATAAGTGTTATGTGATGTTTTATTGTTGTTATGTATCTCCATTGTATTAATGACGATTTGAATGAATTAGTAGTTGCATGTTATATATAATAATGAAGAAGGTTAATGGATTGCATATATATTATTGTATGAATATGAAATCCCACCATATATGTTGCGCTGACTTTGTAGGTGGCTAGTGAGATGGCTTTACAAGTTAAGTTACCACAGAGTGCTCACACTACTTGATGTTAAACGCACCGTGGCAAAAGGAAATCACGATGTGGATCACACAATAGTCTTTCTTTGTGCGCATAATATGTTTCATGTCCCAAATTTTTCATTGGGTCACAATGGCCTAATCACATTTTCTATATTCACAAGAGTTTATCAAATTGATGCTAAGGGTCAAATAATTGCCAAGGAGGAAAATTACTAGTTTCATAGGTTGGGGGTGGAAGCTTTGGGATTTGGAATAAGGGGGAAAATAAATGATGTTTGAACATTAGAATGACATAAATATTTAATAAAGGAGATAAAAAAAATAAATACAATGGAAAATCAAAGTGGCAACTGATCATGAAGACACATGGAGGATGTGAGACCCACACAAGCTAGATTTTCTATGCCACATGGCATAATCCTCTTGTAATTTTGAATCCATGGGAAGAATAAATGTTCTTGGATGAGTTATAATGATAATACACTTGATTTGGAATGAAATGTAACTTACATGGGAGAGGAAGAGTCATTTTGGAGCTAGTGAGACACTTGGACTAGATTCCCTAGCTCTATGACAACAATGATGACACAAATCATATCTGAAGGATGAAATATGACACATCTGACATGTCAAGTCAAAATATAGCACCAAATAGGGCGCTCATGTGAGTTGGGGAAGATCAATGGGTTCCTACTCAAATTGGGGGAAGATGGAAGCCTAGGAAAGGGAGGACACATGGAAAATTTTGAGCACACATCCTAAATCGAATTGGCTTGAGCTTGTGGATATATTGGTAAGCTTAGAAGGCTAAGGATGTTTATAAAATATATGGATCAACCAAGAGAGTGGCTTTTTATCATTTGAGAAAATTGCATTTGTGAATTGAGAGAGCTAGTGGATGACTAGTTTCTTGCCTTAGCCAATTTCGAGGGTGAAAGATTCCCATCCAAGTTTGTGTTTGGAGATTCCACTCATATATTTCATGGAGATTTAATGGATTTTTATTTTCAGGTGTAAGTTACAAGGAAGCTCGTGGTTCCTTCTATTGTAACACTTTCTCTCAACCATTTCCGGTTTTTATTGCATATTCTTGCTCATGGAGGGATTGCGCTTTGGGTGAGCTATTGATATCTTTGGGGAAGCTTATAATGACCCATTATTTTATGTTCTGATGTAAATGATATGTATTTCAATTTCAGAAGACTCTCAGGTCGAAATACCGAAATATTCATGTAAAAATGTTAATCAATGAAGAAATAGTGTCGTTTCCCCACTATCTTGTTGTGAACCAATGTAATGTTGATGGATTCAGATGGATAAGTATAATAATTATGGTTTATGTATGAATGGATTGTGATTTCTGTATTTAAAATTTAAGAATACTCTTAGGTCAAAATACCCAAAATATCTCATGTATAAATGTTCAACAATGAAGAAACAATGCTATTTCTCCACTACCTTGTTGTGAAACAAGATAATGTCGATAGATTCGAAAGGATAAGTGAATTACTCATGGTTTATGGATGTATGGACTGTTATTTATGGATTATATAAGTTTAATTTTCAGTACATAAGCATTTGGAGTTATTTTGTTGAGTTTCATAGCATTTGGAGAAGTTTTCCTATCACTTCCCCCAAGGTTAAAAATAGTCCTTTTGCATCTGATTTGAGGGGGTTATAGCAGACATTAAAAGTTGAATGGTGATTCATATGAGTTCATATTGATGTACTTTACATTTCCCCTACTTCCATTCAGAAATTCGAGTTGGCCTGCGTGCATTTGGGAAGTCATTTTTAGTATTCATTGTGGAGGAATTAGAACCCCAAATTACTAATCAAAACTCCTACCTCGACCAGAATCTTAAAAAAATTTGTAGAAGCCTTTAGAGGGTCATAAAGCTTCCATGAACATTATATTCAAACCTTAATATCAGTCATATAACTTCTTTCAATATTTGGGAGCATTTGGACCAATTTGGAGACCTAGACATTAAAACTAGTCAAAGGTCCAAATAGGGAAAAAAAGTGAAAAAATTCGTTAATTGATAAAATTTCAAAAAGTGACATTACAATATGCTTCTGTGGTAAATAATTGGGCATTTAAAGTGTTCCTCTATGGGTTAAGGGTATTTTTTTGACAATTGCACAACAAAATAACCCCAGTTCTAGATAGAAATTCCTTGGTATCAGAAGACGATATAAAGTGAAGAGATCCCTCGTGGTCACAATATGTTACAGAGGCCACTAGGGATGTGACACGTATTGACTATGTATGCCCATGTAGAATCTAAGATGTAGAGGAAGACGCAATAGGTGTAGAGAAGGACAAGAGTCAAGTGAGATCCAACCGAGACTTTGAAGAGAAATATCCAAGAATGTAACTTGAGTCAATTAAATCTTGTGTAAGGAGCATAAAACCGAGTTGAGTGGTGAGTGAAGCATTGGTTGAAGGGAAGAGTCAAGCAGTTTGAGTTAGCAGTGAATATGTAAGGCTCCAATGGGCCTTAAGCACATAATCATTAATAAAAACTATTACTTCGTACAATTAACTAAATATCAAATTCATTGTCATGAGAAATTTGTATATCTAAAACCATATAAGCAACAAACATACCTAAATTTGACGAGTGATGAAAAAAAAGTACCTGTAGAATTCCATAAGAGACGAGGGAAAACAAGTGTTGGGACAATTCTCCACCAAACCAACTCCTTAATAATACATTGAGATCACTCTAGCCGCCAACCAATAAACCATGGACAATTTGTTCTCTTCCCTTCCATAACCATAACCATAATCATACCAATATTATTCCTTCAAAGTTAACAAGAATGAAACTTCTTTCCTCCTTTTTATAGGGTTTCCCATTTTCTTTGGAATTTGATTCTAATATATTTTATTAATTATTTAGTAAATTTATTTATTTATTTATGATTTAATATTATTAGTTGTAGTTATCCTATTCATGGTGATAAGTGTTTCTTATTTTATTTATTTATTTTAACATTAATTTAGTTTTCCTATATTTTTATTTAAATCTAATTTAATAGTACTTTTGGGTTGTTACATACTTCCCTCCTTCAAGGAACTTCGTCCTGGAGTTACATTTTACTTATATAGTATACATGTACTTAGTAATATTGCACAGATGAGACTCACTTATGTGGCCAATACGAATAATTCATTATCTGTACTAATGATAGTTTTAGTAGTTTATTTTATTATATGTTCTTAATTATTCTTATTAATTAATGTTATTAGGTTTATTTATTATCTTTATGTATAGTTTACTGCCTCCCTTTCACACCATCCACTTGAGAATCATACTATCTGATCAACCTCCATAATCCTCCACATCAGACTCTGGATGGTCCTACTTGCCATGGCACATACCCTCTACTATAACCTATCCACAGTTCATACAATAGGCATCAAAAATTACCGAGAAGTTATCGCGGTCGTAGCCACCTGTTGAGGCCTGTAAAATCGCAGGTAACAACAGTTAGGGATTCTCCCTAATAAACGTTCCCAATTAGCCCGTTACTGTTTGGTATGCGGAATCCGTCCGGTTTACGGTCTGGCTACCGTAGGTCAAGTAACAAGTTAAAATATTTTTACCAGTTACGGCTCGGTCCACCGTGTATATTTTTAGTTTTTTGTATTTAAGGTATGATGTGCAAGTACCTATCTAAAAGTGCAAATTGATAGAGATAATGAAGAGGGTCACAATGTGATGTGCAAGTTCTTACCTCTTGTCTTACCTCTCTCGCATCTAAATCACAAACAACAAGAAACTAACTATAACTAACTAACCTATCCCTAGGGAGCAGAATTATCAGTTAACAATAAGTAATGTATTTCTATGCATGTATTAGGAAAAATTACATATAACTGTTATTTATTTAAGAACACATCAACATTAATAGAAATATGAACAACAAGATAGCTTATTGTTAATTGCGACCTTCATTACTCACAGTGGAAATTTCATAGAATAAACGAGAGGACATTCATAACATGAATGGAAATTCAATGAGTTAGAATGATCTCACAGTTAATGGACATAAGATGAAAACAAAATAATTCACAATCAACTGATCCATAGCAAAGCATTTGAAACATTCCACCAAAATTTCTCCAGCGGAAACTTGTTATTCTTTATTGTAAAAGGAAGTAGTTCTTCTTACAATATACTCTCAAAAATGGCATGGGAAAGAAGTCCCTTCTACATATAAGCTCTCCTATATTTATACAAAAAGAAAAACCTTTGGGCTACCCCTCAATGACTTTTAGGCTTCCCCAACCTTCCACTTCCAAAATTTTGTCTTGTAGTATGTGCTCATAATTTATACAATATATTACATTTTAAATCAATTTTTTTTTAAACACTATATGAAGAGGGGCCAGCTTGGTCGTTGATGAACTTTTTCCATGCCTGGGCCTTTGCTGCTATACCTTCAAATCTGGAGGGTTCAAGAAAACAGATATTTATCTCATATTTGGCTGCCTGGTTCGTTACCCCTTCTATTCTTGCAGGACTCAGGCGCAGTTGATCCTCTAGTAAATGTATACTTACAGCTGCATGTACCACTACATCCTTTAAAACTCATTCATCTAGATCCCTTACATGTTGGATCTCTTGCTCGTCTTCCTAACATCTATTTTGTAGATGCTCTATAAACACTTTATGCTTTGGTATTGCGTCCAATCTCCTCTTTGCTGAAACCTGGCATCTATTGTATGTAACAAGCACCCTCCTGCAGTATTCGGCACATGCTCCTTTAGTTTTCTTTACATTTTTCTTGAATTCTTCCGCAACATTGATTACAAACTCCAATAAATCACAATCCTACTTTAAACTCTGCTGGTCTTTAACTGGTAGTTCCACAGGAGATTCCTCGTTTGTTTCTATCCACATTATTCTTCTCGTTAGAATCTCCAGAATCTCTTGAGATCTGTCCAAAAAATATGAAGTAGTCTCCAAAATTTCTTCTAATCTGCTATCTATGTAAAATCTTACATCTTTCTTCCTCAATGCACATTTGTAATTGGTGGATCTTCCTTCTTTGAGTTAGAACATGTTCTTTTAATGACTGGAAGTCTATCTTCTGTTCCATAGCATCTTTTAGTGATGTTGTCTATGAAGTATTCTGTTCTTCTAGGGTTGTCACCTGCATTTGATATTGCTTTTCTTTTTCTTCTGTGGCGGCCTTCTCTATTTCTAACTCAACAATTCTGCTTTGTAACTGGTCCTTCTCTATATTCAGAGTTTCATAGGACACCTGAAGGTCATCTTTCTCACTTTTCAACACTTGATGCTCTAGCTGTAGCCTTTGTAATTCTTCTAAGCTGTTCTAAGCATCCTTTTGCATTTTCTCTGCAGAAACTTGTAAAGATTCCTTATTTTCTTGCAAATTCTAGAGTTATGTTCTTGAAGTCCTAACTTCATTCATCATGTCCTCATATTTCCTCTTCAACTTATGACCTTCATCCCTCTCCTTCCTCAGTGTTTCTTTTAATTGTGTTGCATTTTTTCTTGACTGCTCAAGATCTTTCATCAGCTCATCGACATTATCTTCAGCTGCTTGGGTTAATGCCACCCCAGCTCTTGTTGTCAATCTTGGATCTGCATCCATTCCATGTACCATGGTTTTATCAATTATCATCTTTCCCGATTGTCCTCCTGTTTCAACCTTTTTCTCGGTTATTTTTACAATCCTTTTCTTCTCCTTGTCATATAAAATAGTACTGAAGTTAGGTACTTCCTCCCCTTCCTTAGGCATGAAAGGGATCAAATTCATTCCAAAAAACGAAGCTTTCCCCAGTGTATTGCCAGAAGATGCAGTAGGCTCCTGGGGATCATGATTAGATTGTTCATGTCCTTGATCTGTGTGATCCTGTCCCCCTTGTGTATCTATCTGTTCAGTAGTCTGTTGGTATTTTTGAGATCCTGTTAATCTCAAACCTTCACTTTCATCTTGTCTTTTCTTTATCTCTGCTTCTTCATTTCTCTTTCTCTCCTCCTCTTCCCTCCTTGTTGCTTCCTCTACAGCTCTCTTTCTTTCTTCTTCTTAATTCTTCAGCCAACTCTCTGCCTCCTGTGCTAGCCTTCTAGCATCTTCTTGTCTCGTTTTGGCCTCTTCTTCTTCTAATGTCTTAGTTTTCTTTGAAGTTTTTCCCTTTCCGCCCATAGTAGCTATTTTATGCTTGAACCTCTTTTTTAGGGCAATGATATTCTTTGCACTCTTGAATGTTTCCTCATCCTTGTCCCAAAAGTTGGTATATTCAAAATGAATACTTTCCCCCTTGCAGTGATCTGCCACCTTATTTCGGGAGTCATTCCTGTTAAAGTTCATTTCACCAAAATGGAAATGCTCCAGCTCCTGAACAAACTCTGCAGTCTGTTTTACCTTTGAAAACTTATAACTTCCAAGCCAGAAAGGTATTGCGGGATAGGCTGCCTTTTTATGTTCGAAAATAAAAATTTTCCTACACCATCAATATAAACCTGCTTAACTGCCTCTTTGTGCAGTACATAGTCAGTGGCATACTTAGGGAGTAGAGAAGATGCTCTAGAACCCCCATACATTCTTATATACAATCCCTCCTCAGTCAAATAATAGTCTCCGTATTCTTCAATGACTTTGAACGCTTCTTCGGACATGCAGTTGCATTCAGTCAGGAAAATTAGGGTGTACAAAGGCATGATTAAGTGTTCACATATTTCTCTATAGTAGCTATAGTATTTGTGGGCCCAAAACAATCTATATGCTGTGTATATCGGGGTCCTATCCCTATCCCAATTACACCTCAAGGCTGGAAAAGACTGGGTACACGGTATATAGTCAACTAGGATAGAGCTCATGTAGAACTTTGATTTCTTCTGTGACATCCCTCCCAAGGCTGAGGATATGCATGCTGAGAGGCTATTAGACACTATGTTTGCCCAATTAAATATGGTTCCCTGAGTAGCCACATAAAAGATAATTGGTATCCATCCAATTTTGAAGCTTTTTCTGTGAGGTCTACCAAAAATCCTATTCAACATTAGTGCAATAAATCAATAGGGAGTCTAGAGAGTAGATGTATCATATTCTCCTGAAGGCCTGGTTCGAAAGTTCTTCCCTGGTATCATCATTCTTTTAACTGTTTCTACCAGGTCCATAGCTATCTCTTTCAACTAGCGTTCTGTCAAGTAAATCTGAGCAGGAGGCAGATGATATGCCATAGAGACATATGCAAGGCTATATGCAGCATAGCCCTTCTTAGCAGTATTTTCAAGGATCATCATAGTTACATCTGCCCTAGGCAGAATCCATCCTATTACCTCTGAGCACGGGAACAACTCAGGTCTTGTGGCTACTTTCATGAGAGTTGATTTCTCAATGTTTGCATAAATGGTTAACTCTTCGAATCCTGCATCAGGTACGTTCTGATTTGCAATCATCCTGTATATCTCTCCCCATTTATAATCTGGTTCGACCCCGGTGGTAGCTTTAGTATCTTCATATATGTATTCAACCTTGGTGATGATCTCAACCTCCAGTTCTCCTTCAACAACATGAGCCTTCTTCTTTTGTTTTTTGGACATATTTTCTTTGCAACAATCACCCTATCATAAACATAGTATGTTCTTAGACCATTTGTGCTTTCAGCAAGTGTTTTAATAATAATAATAAAAAATTGTATCAATCTATTTACCTCTTCCATATGCATTCTAAAAAATAAATTGTACAAAGTATTAATGCATGAAAATAAAAATGACAAGGAAAAAGAAAATCCTGCAAGTTGTGTCTTAAAAACCCTTTAAGTCCACTGCCTATAGCAAATTTCACAACCCCGAGAGAAAAAAACTCTCTATCTTAATCCGAGCCGTATTTGAACGAACTCGAACTCATCCGATAAAAGTATGAATCATACTATGGCTACCGCTAATCTTCAAACACGAGACCCTATGATGTGCTCTTCATTGCGCAAAAAACCTAACTCGACCAATCATTGAAAACCTTTGCATCCCATGAAATAGGGTAAATGCATGAGAAAATCTTAAAACCTTCCAGATGGCCATGGACAACCAAAGAATGGGTGGTGTAGGCATCGTAACGCTTGTCTACACCGTCCCCTCAATCATTCACGCATGAGTAAAAACATACATAACGGCTCAATGAGACATGCAGGCTCAAAATAAAAACTATGAATAGCTAGCTCCTCAACCCTAAAAAATTCGTGTATACCGCAGAGACCAATACTTTTATGGGAAAACCTAACCGAGGAAAACCATGGTTCCCAATCGACCAATAAAAATCCAAATAGAGAAAGTCGTGGTTTGCCTACCTGGAAAAACGCTATGTAGTCGATGGGATGACCCAAAAATCTCCACGGTAGCATGCAAACGAGTAGAATCCGGACAATTGGGCATGCAAATCGCTACAAACAACAAGAACTGTAGCAATCTTTGAGTTCGAATATAGATAATAATAAAATAATGCTCCCCTTCTTTATATAAACCTTCGGTGGAAAAAAATCGGCCGAAAAACCCTATCGGCAGTTGAAAACTGTAATCGTTAAAAGGATAGTTTGATTGACAGCCGCAATGCCAGACTCACAAACAACTATGGATCCATGACAATTTTTTAAGTCCGTCGGAGATCGGAAGCTCTAAATGCTAAAGGTCGGAACTTTAACCTGAACGTTTCCGTAGTGTCGGCGATATAAAATATATCATTGCGACTAACTCTTTTAAAAAGTATCAGAACCTGAAACACTTAAGTTCCTTGATGTCAGAAACTCTAAATGCTAAGTGTCGGCAATTCAAACCTAAACATTTCCGCAGTGTCGATGATGCCAAGCACTATCACCGCGATGGTTATGTATTGGAGATCGGAAATGTTAACCACTAAAGCATCGACGATCAGAAAGACTATCCTTTGAGCCTCTCATCAATTTCCTTCTGAAACGTCGGCGGCATAAAAGACAAGTCTTCCGATTTATTCGTCAATTGACTTTCGATAGCGATAAAACAAAATCACCGACTGTCAAAATAAAAGGTTTGAGAAATAAAACAAAAGGGAGTGTTGCAAGTGCAACAATTTTCCCAAAATTCCAAAAAATTTCAGGACCCTCCTTTGCTTGGATTAGTTTGATTTTCTTCTTTAATTTGATCTAATGATTTTTCAGAATGATTTTCTAATGCTTGGATTGATCTACCTCTTGTTATGATTCTTCCTCTAATACTTGAAACAATCCACCGTTTGTCCAAACTCTATCGTTGCTTTTGAATGTGTTTTCAACATGGTCAAATCGAAAGTTTGTTTGGTTGGTGCTCCCGCTGTTGCGGCAGAATAATGAGTCTTGGCTTCGACTTTTCCTCCGATACGGTTTTCACATCGGCTGCTTTTTGGTTTTGCATCGGAACTTTTATTACTTCTTTCTCCGCAGTTGCGGACGACAAACCGCTAACTTTTTCGATTACTGTTTTGGCTTACGACTCCCGCTTTGTTATTTTCGTCGATCCCGTAAGTCTTGGGCTTCCACCGTTGCGGCTACAGAAAGATTTATCGTTCCTGGTTGTCCATTCGTTTAAACCCCCCGACATTGCGGACAGTGATATCCTTTACGGTTCCGCCGTTGCGGATGAAAGAAGCGCTAACCTTGTCGATGTGTTAGTCATTTGTCTTTCGATTCAGACTTTTCCCATTGCAGACCATGTTGTCCTCTATGGTTCCACCGTTGCGGCTCCCATTCCACTTCCGCTCCGATGATTGGAAGCTCCGACGCGTTATTTTTGGTTTCTCGGTTACCCCTGCGGATAGGTTAGCGTTTTGGTCATCCAACGTTGTGGAAGGAGCTATGTTTTCGACAGTCGATTTGCTTATCTTCCGACGTCTGTTTTTTATTCTCTTGCCCATCGCTTATGGTTATATACATATATATATGTGGGTCGTGGGGATTATTATCTTATTGTTATTCTATTACTGTTGGGATTGTCGTGAACTGTCAAAGTCGTGTGTTGTTGTTTTCTCGCGCTCGCCCGGTCCCCCGTTTTTGGTACCCGCATTCCAGGTGTCTCAACTGTGAAGCTTGACAAGCCTCTCCACACCGGTTACATATCATTTCCAGGTAGGATCTTGTCGCCCTACTTCGTTCCGTTTGAAGCGTTTTATTGATTTTTTGCCTACGATTGGATTCTTCTAGGGCTGTTTTCCCCTCGACCCCGTCTATTCATGTGTATATAATGGGGGTGTGTAGTGTAGCCGTAAATAGTGAGTCATGTTTCCCATAGGATGTTTTCCTCCGCAGTCGTGCTGCGTTTCAACCTTGCGCTTAGTGGTTGGGGAGATTGGTGCGGACGGCCGTTGCGCTGTCCGCACCAGTATGCCCCGTTGGAGATAGGTTGTTTGGGAGGGATCATTTATGACTTCCTTGGGTTGTTCGACTAGTTTCCCCTCTTACGTGGATTATTTCCTCAAAACCCTAGCCATTTTATACCGCGCGTTTTGGGCGACCCAGTCCACTGTCGATGTCAAACTTGAGCTGATTAGGAGTGTATTGCACGGCGTAGCCTTCGCGACCATAGATTGCACACGCTGTGTACGCCCTTAGGGCACGACATTGAATAATCTTGCATAGTGCTTCTGTTATTCTCGTGCAGTGCGATGGTTATGGCACCCACAGCGAGTCCGAAATTTCTTTATTTTAATGTAGTTTTCGTTTTCTCACAATAGTTCTGTTAGTTAGGCCATTTCAACTTATATACATGCATATATTTGCTTCATTAACTAATTGTTGTCATGATACACATAGAAGGAGTAAAACGCTGCACATTGTTAGGTAAATGTTTGCAACTTAGCCGGGAATGGCTTAATGTTTACAATGTTATATATGGCAGGAAGATTTCGAACTCACAATGTCAAAAAGGAAAAAGAAGAAGACCCCTGTGGTCGAGGAGGAGCCGGAAGTGGAGGTCATTACCAAAACTGAATACATATATGAAGACACCAAATGTATATCTAGTGTGGAGCCCGAGTACCAATGGGGAGAGATTTACAGGTTGATTACACGCCAGGAGGTGCTGGATATGGGCCTAGAAGAAGAGGGCATATATGCCAATATCGAGAGATCTTCACTGATGAAGATTGCCACCAGACCAGAGTTGTTCCCATGCTTTGGAGTAATTGGTTGGATTCTGCTCCGGGCAGATGTCACCACAATGATCCTGGAAAACGTGGACAAACAGGGCTATGTTGCATATAGCCTTGGATATGTAGCCTTGGCCTACCACCTGCCAGAGGCCCAAGTATTTTTGTCTGATGACTAGTTGAACAACATCAGAATGGACCTTGTAGAGACCCTTAAGAGAATGCTGTTGACTGGAAAGCATTTCAGAACCAGAGCTACAGGAGAGTATGATATAGTAAGCTTAAGGGCCCCATATAGGTTCATATCTTTAATGCTTAACCGGATTTTTGGAAGAGCTTATGGTAGGTTCTTCAAATTGGAATGGATGTCAATCATTTTTTATGTTGCAACCCAGGGGACCATTTTCAACTGGGCCAACATTGTATCTAACATTCTTTCAGCCTGCTTGGCCTCAGCTTTGGGAGGAGTATCCCAGAAAAGGTCTGAATTCTATATGAGTTCCATACTCATCGATTGTATATTGTGCAATCAGCCTTTCCCTCGCCTTAGGTGCATCTGGGATAGGGAAAGAATGCCTGTCTATTCTACCTATACAACACTGTGGGCACACAAGTATCACAGCCATTACCGAGAGGTCTGTGAACAGCTCATCATGCCATTGCATATGCTCATTTTCCTGAAGGAGTGTGATTGCATGTCAGAGGAGGCGCTGGAAGTAATAGAAGAATATGCAGACTACTATTTGACTGAGGATTTCCTTTACTTCATAATGTTTGGAGGATCAAGAGCCCCCTCCCTGCTGCCCAAATACGCCACTGACTATATCATTCACAAGGAAGCAGTCAGGAAAGTCTTCTTGGATGGCATAGGGAGCTTTCTGTTTGAGCATAAGAAGGTTGCTTATCCTCCTTTTCCCTTCAAGTTAGGAAGTTACAGGTTTACCAGAGTGAAGAAAGCGGATGAGTTTGTAGAAGAATTGGAAAGGTTTCATTTTGGCGAGATGCCCTTCCATAGAAATGACTACCGCGGTAAAGTAGCTGAACATTCTAAAGAAAACAACGTACATTTTGAGTACACCCACCATTGGGATAGAGAAGAATTTGTCTTCCAAAGTGCACTGAACATGACAACCTTGAGGAGAAGGTTCAAGAAGAAGATAATCACCAAAGGTGGGAAGGGAGATGAACAAGCAAAAGCTGAGGAAGAAGCCAAGAGAAGGAATAAGGAAGCCCAAAGGTTGGCGCAAGAAGCTGCAGGGTGGTTGTACACAGAAGAAGAAGAAAAAAGAAAAGCTGCGTAAGAGGAAGCTAGGAAGGCAGAGGAAGATGCCAGGAAAGAAGAAGAAGAAAAGAAAAAGAAGCTTGATGAGGAGCTTAAGAAACAGGAAGCAGAGAGGCTAAAGCTGACACATACAGAATAGTTAGCCTCTAACACAGCTGGAGGACAGACCCAGGACATGGAAAACCATTAGACACAGGACCCAGAAGTACCTGCTGTCAGCATACTTGGACAGTCTGTGGTCCCTACATTGAATCTGGTCCCCTTTACACAGAAGAAAGGGGAAGAAATACCTGGTTTTAACACTGTTTTCTATGATAGGACGACAAAGAGGATAGTGAAGAGAACAGAAAGGAAGATTGAAACGGGAGGTCTACTCTAGAAAATGATAACGGATACACCCATTGTATTTGGAACAGACCAAGACCCTAGATTCACCATTAGAGCCGGAGCAGCACTGTTTCAAGCTTTGGAGGATAACGTTGACAAGATCATGACGGACTTGGAGCTATCCAAGAAATCCTCTGCTCAACTGAAAGACACATTGAGAAAGGAGAGAGAGGAAAGCAATAGGCTAAAAAGGAAATATGAAGACATGAAAAAAGAAATGAGGTATTCAAAAGATGAACTGCAACTCCTCCAAACAGAGAAACAAGCTAGTGAAACTGCACAAGAATGCCTGGAGAAAGTGCAGAAAGAATATCAAGAGCTAAAGATTGAAAAGGAACAACTGCTAGGAAAGGTAGAAGATTTAGAGCAGCAAAAGATCATCTTGGAGGCCAGTGAGATGAACGCCCAAGAACAGGAAAAGAAACTTCAAGAGCAGGTCACTTCTCTAACAACTGCTCTGGAAGAAGCAAGAGAGCAGCAGGTCAATCTACATCCCTTCAAGGAGCATGTGCTGGCCCAAAAGGCCAAGATGATGCAACTAAAAACTGCCATAGAAGAGGAGAGATGCAAGGTTCTGCAGGTAGATGGACGATTAGAAGAAATCCTGGAGACCTCCTCGTATTTTGTTGATAGATCTCAGGACGTCCTTGAAGTCTTGACTGCAAGAATGGCAAGGCTGGAAAACAACGAGGAAATTCCAGCAGAACTGCCATCAAAGGATCAACAGGCCCTCAAGCGGGATTATGAATTACTAGATTTTGCTATAAATACCGCAGAGGATTTCAAGAAGGCTGTTAAAAAGATGAAAGGAGCATGCACAGAGTTTTTCAGAAGGCTCCTTAATACCTACAACCGGTGCCAAATAGAGGCCGAACAAAGGCTTGATGTTTTCCCAGACCACAACTCATTTGTGGAGTTGTTGCAGAAGAGATATCAAGAGGAGGAAGTGAAAGTACAACATATTAAAGCCCTGGATGATCAGATCTTAAGGAGCGAAGTAGATCATTCAGCCGTCAGTGTGCAACTTTTGGAGGATCAGCTTCGGTTGAGCACAACCAGGATTGAGGCTATAAAGAATCAAGCTGCTAAGTTTGAGATCAACATTAAGTTTCTGGAACCTTGTGCATTTGAATGCATTGCCTCTGAAGCATCGGCATGGAAGAAATTTCTAGATGCTCAAGTGGGACCCTCCTCGTAAAGGATTGGTCACTTTTTGTAATTTGTAATGATTTTGTAAAAAACATTTGAGGAAAGTAAAACGTTGGGAAACCCAAGGGTTACCTTTGGGTAGCCCAACAGTCTCACCCTTTTTGTATAAACGTAGAAGGCTTAGAAGGAATAGGGGCTTTTTCCCAGTTGGACATGTAAAGCAATATTGTAAGAAGAACTACTTTTTTTTGCAATAAAGAGTTATTGTTTGCCTGTTGGAGAAAGATCGGTGGGACTTTCAAATGTTATGCTGTGGATGGTGGAAAGATGAACTATTTTGTTTTTTCCAGCTTTTGTCCATTAACTGTGAGATCGTTCTAACTCTTAGAACCTATGTTCTTTTTTAAATGATTTCTGGTTTATTTTGTGGAATTACCACCATGAGTAATGTATGCTGTTCATAAACAATTAGCTATTTGATTGTCTAAATATCTTTAATTGTTCATGTGTTGTAAGAAGATATATCAGCTATCTGTAATTTTTCTTTATAATGCATGCACACTACACATTACTCATAAATAAGTTACAATCTGGCTCCCCGGGGATAGGTAGGTAAATAGATAGATAGATAGATAGATAGTTTATCTCATTCCCGCATATGTGATTTAGATGCTTGTGAGTGCTAAGACGAGAGGTAAGAACCTGCGCATCACGTTGTGTCTGCTCCCTGCATCATTATCACCCTGCTTTTGTTAATTAGGCACTTGCATCTCATACATTAAGTCAAAAATACAAAATACACGGTGGAACGGGCCACAACCGGTAAAACCTTTGTTTTTGTTACTTGACCTACGGTAGCCGGACCGCAAACCGGATGGATTCCCTACACCAAATAGTCACGGGCTAGTTGGGAACGTTGACTGGGGAGAATCTCCTGCTGTTGTTTCCTACGAATTTCCAGGCCTCAACAGGGAGATAAAAGCATGGATCGACGAGAAACATAACTATCCATCGGGACATTCACCATTTTCCTTCTGAAATGCCGGTAGCATAATAGGGCAAGCTCCGGTTCATTCTTCAACCGACTCCCGACAGTGATAAAAAGTCATCGAGAAATCAAACGTTAAGTTCTAAAAAGAAAACAAAAACTCCACAGTTTTCTATGTTTCCAACCTCAAAAGATCAATTTTTTTAAGTAGAAAAAATGGACTTCCAAGACAGATTTAAAGAAATCGAACAAACCTGGGCTAGATCAGATCAATAGGAGGGCCCAAAATTTTCAAAATTTGGGAAAAGGTTGCAATTGCAACACCACCTTACCCTTTCGGTTTTTCAACCTTAAAGGTCTCATCTAGGTTAATACAATCATCTAGTTATGTGTACTACCAGACAACTGGAAAGGTTGGCCAAACTTTCTCCCTATACTTCCTATGATATCCAACACTGAGGCATCGATAGTCCTTCTCCATATACCTCCCACCACAGACATATGGGATTATATGAAGTTCAAAAAACTACTGGCATAGGTTTATTGGTTGAGTTGTCCCCTACCATAAGATGTTATTGGACATTCTCGTTCATGGTTATGGGTCCCCACGAAATAATTGAATTAACCAACCCAAGGCCAGTGCGTAGATTTCTTGTCAATCAGCACCTCATAACATGCAATATATGCATTAGTCATATATCATCATTACAAATATATGCTTGCATAATCCATCAAGAGAACATGACTTTATCATACACCACTATATCCATAATAAACCATGAATAGTACAATTGCATGTTACCTCTTGTCATCATACTGTTATCACATGCTAATTTTTTATAAATTTGGCATAAAATTTGAATTTTCCTTAAAGATTCAAATTGATTGAAAAGGGTGTTTGTGCACTAAAATGTAAGGAAAATGATCATTAAGGTTAAGGTTTGGGTCATTTGGCAAATGGAAAGAAATATGGCTTTGGGATAAAACTTATAAGCTTGGGTTGTTACATACTTCCCTCCTTCAAAGAATTTCGTCTCAAAATTACATTTTACTTATATAGTATACATATACTTAGTAATATTGCAGAGACGAGACTCACTCACGTGGCCAATACAAATAATTCTTTATTTGAGACTCACTCATATAGCCAATACGAATAATTTGTACTAATGATAGTTTTAGTAGTTTATTTTATTATATGTTCTTAATTGTTAGGTAATAA
>LPNX011190296.1:8869-62081 GCA_001517045.1 Pseudotsuga menziesii | reverse complement strand
GTGCAACAATACAAGAATCAGAAGATTTACTAGCATCTTGGTCATCTTTCTTCTGGTTATGCTTGTCTTTGATGGAGTCCCACGAAGCCCAACACTGATCTAATGCGTGCCCAGTCTTTCCACAATGCTTGCACTGCAAATATGATCTTTTGTTGCTGCCCTCTCTGCCTCTGAAGTTTCTTCTTCCTCGTCCTCTCTTGCTGCATTCTCTTTTGGGATGATCTTTTCCAGAGAGAGAGGCACTAACTCTAGATGCTATAGATTGCATTTTTACAATTGTTAGTGTAATTTTTAAAGAGAAATAAAAAATAATAACCTTGCAGGTCTATAGTCTCTGCCAAGGTGAATACAATGCAATTTTATAGCAAATAAATAAGTAGATACAAAATATATCAGTCATACACAGGCTTCTTTATATCAGTCCCACGGTCTTCAAGTAGGTATTCAACAGGATGTAGCAACACAGGCTCGCTTGATACGTAGGCAGCTCCACAGGTTCAGCAGCATGTATACACCAGCAATCATAAAAAATTTCCAGACTCCAAGCAGTATAGATACTCAACGCATATATACCATTTAGCATATATATATCAGTTAGCATACATATATTCTTCAATCTATTAGTCAGTATTCAATTTTATATCAATCAATAAAATAAAACTAGAAGATTTAATTATTCCTCCAACACAGCCTTTAGGTAGAACGCAGCCTTCAGGTAATTATTCCTCCAACGCAGCCTTCAGGTAGAATGCAGCCTTCAGGTAGAACGCAGCCTTCAAAATAATCACCAGACTCTCTCCAACGCAGCCAGCAGTCTCTTCAAACAGTCTCCACGCTCAACGCAGTCACACCATATCAATGCATATCAGTATATGTACGAGAACCCTAGCAAAACGCGGGAACCCTAGCAAATGGTGTCTTCACAAATCGGTGGCCACTAAGTGGCCAATGCAGCTCTGAGTATTTATTTCTTCACAAAAATACCACTGAGAGGTATTTATTTCTTCACAAAAAAAAAAAACTCAACAAGCTCATACATCTCCACGCAGGCTCAGGCTCAGTCTGCAGGCAGCAGCATATCAATCTTCAGTCTTCAACGAGAGAAGTTAGAGTTTGGACAATTGAGAGGCCGTGGGAAGGGTCAAAACCTCCACGCTGGTCTTCACGCATTCAGTCTACGCACAGTAAATATCAGTCACCAATATAACCCACTTAAAGACCTTAATCGATTCTCCAACATCGATTCTCCTTCTCAAATCTCAGCATCCATCAAATCGCAGCATGCATTATATCAGTCTTCACTATATCAGTTAATATATTTTGTAGTCACAATAGCAGCTCCACAGGTTCTCAGCCTTCAACTCCAATACACAGCATATGCTCAACGCAGACAATGTCAACGCACCCAATATATCAGTCTACAGTGTGCAAATATGGAGATCTTCATTGTCATTGCCATTGAAGAAGATGAAACCTTATAGAATCCGTCAAAAACTGAATGACGATGCAGAGAACAACGACCTCATCCACGCGCTAACCTCCAATAACCTCTTCGCCAAAAAAATGCACTGCAAAAATACATGTTCACGCCTGAGGATTTCGTTATGTAGCTATTCTCTTTGCTACATATGAAAGAACGTCGAGTTTCGAACAATATACAATGAATGTGAGTTCAGTTCAGAAAGAATGAATAGAATGCATAACCCAACAATGAAGAACCTCACAATTTTAAACCAGCCTGTTAGGTATACACCAAACATTCAGGAAACTATCAAGTGAAATCCCGCAACACAAAACCTCATGAGCGTGAAAGGATTAGGGTTCATGATATTGTTCTATATCAATAACTCATGCACGCA
Organism: Pseudotsuga menziesii; assembly: GCA_001517045.1. Lineage (NCBI taxonomy): Eukaryota > Viridiplantae > Streptophyta > Pinopsida > Pinales > Pinaceae > Pseudotsuga > Pseudotsuga menziesii. The sequence continues at coordinate 60,222 of LPNX011190296.1, read as the reverse complement.
GGAGAGATTGGAGGAGAAACGCACACAATGAATGTGACTGGCAGGAGGGAAGAGCAGAGGGCAAACTGGCGATGGGCAGGCAGCCTGAAGGAGTAGACTGGCAGGCAGAATGCCAGGGCTGAAATGCAGCAGGCAGGAGTTACGACAGGCAGGCAGCCAAGCTTTGATACCACTGTCAGGTAATAACTCCCGATTCAATTCTATTCATGGCTAAAACATTTATTTATACATTACAATGTGGCGGTTGAGAACCAGCCTTTTCACCTTCCTATGCAACTATTCATATTCCTATTTATTTATTTATTTACAATAATCCCGACAGATTATATTCTAACATTAATTATGCTTATTAATTAAGGCACAATCTCCATGTCAAGACAAGCACCTAACACAACACACAACTCCAATACGAATAATTTGTACTATCACACAACTCAATACAAATAATTTATACTAAACTCAATATGAATAATTATAGTTTATTTTATTATATGTTCTTAATTATGCTCATTAATTAAGGCACAATCTCCATGTCAAGACAAGCACCTAACATAACACACAACTCAAGCCCCAAGCTATCAAATATTCAATCCAAATGTCAAGACAAACACCTAACACAACACACAACTCATCATCACAAGAACACCTAACACAACACACAACTCAATATGAATAATTTGTACTATCACACAACTCGACACGAATAATTTATTGCATCGAAGAGGTGCATTCTACAATCCAGTAGGAGAGAAATGTGTAATTCCTTTCGTACTCATCTTAGAGTTGACGGGTGTCCTTTATAAAAAGATAATAAAATATTATTAAAAATAATATGTTGGCTTAAATTAAATTTAAATTATTTAGAATTGCATATATATAAAGCAATATAAATTAAAACCATACACATTGAAATGTTAATACAAACACCTAACACAACACACAACTCAAACCCGAAGCTATTCAATCCAAATGTCAAGACAAACACCTATCTTAGAGTTGACGGGTGTTCTTTAAAATAAGATAATAAAATATTATTAAAAATAATATGTTGGCTTAAATTAAATTAAAATTATTTAGAATTGCATATATATAAAGCAATATAAATTAAAACCATACACATTGAAATGTTAATGCAAACACCTAACACAACACACAACTCAAACCCGAAGCTATTGAAATGTAAATACAAACACCTAACACAACACACAACTCAAACCCGAAGCTATTCAATCCAAATGTTGAAACAAACACCTAACAAAACACACGACTCATGGTACCAGTAATAAAGTGCCAAACCACAAGGACATTATTTGCTCAACGTATCAAATGAGCCCTTGAAGGTTGGTGTATATAAACACCACAACGTTTGTTTGCGCCACCAATGTGGGATAATTCCCGTATGCAAATAAAAAAGCTAGCTATAGGAGAATGATGGCTTGTGTTCGGGTTTGAAATGTGGGATAATTCCCGTATGCAAATAAAAAAGCTAGCTATAGGAGACTGATGGCTTGTGTTCGGGATTGAGTGAATAACATTCGAAGCACATGTGTCAACAACCAAGCCATATTGATTGTAAATATAAGAAAAAACCAAGCCATATTGATTGTAAATATAGATGTTAAAGCAAGCGAGATATGTGCCAAGGCAACTAGCGTTCGAGATCGAATAGTGGGTGTCAAAGTTAGAAGAATTACTTACCCAGCACGGTGTCAAAGTAAGAAGAATTACTTACCAAGGTGTCAAATAAAGAACACGCAAGTGTTGGAGAGCAATTTCACGTGAGAAATATATGTTGAATAGCTTGAGTGCCATACTGTCAATAGGAATGAAGAAATGCCAAGAAGAATTAGTTGGTAGACGTTTTTTAATCCAATGAATTAAGGAGTTCATACGCTTGCGCTTAATAGCTCATATGCTTACCTTTGGATGCATCTTGCCACTTGGTCCATGGATCCGGGGTTTTCGTGTTCAGATTGTTAGATGACAAATTGATCGACCTGGTGAGAGTGCAACAGGAAATCTATTAGGTTGCATGATCAAAATTTGGAAGTTCCATAGGGCACAAAGAATCCCTTCATGGTGGTATAGACACATCATGAAGTGGTATAGACACATAACCGTGTAGTGAAAATGGTTGGGATGCTAGCAGAATTTCAAGGTTATTTATTTCAAAAACATAAAGGAGTGTATCTTTGCTTAGTTATATATGTATCAAGTATGTTCCAATTTTTGTTATGTTAAAATATATACGAAAGAGCTAAAACAGAGCATCTAATGACAACGATTCAACTCAAATATTACACAGATGGAAATGTCTAGAGCATTTTTTATTGTCGCTGGTTATTGAAAATTTACTAAACAAGGAATACCATATGATGATTCGATGATGGTCATGGTTAGTTACACTTTATTGGGCTAGGTTGCACATCAATGTTTCTTCATTCACTATGACGCGTTCTATACTGGTGTTATTCTAAGGTCTTACCTTCTCTCTGCATGTGTTTGTGTTTAATGGTAAGTCATCTAAGCTTTTGCCTGTATTTGATGAAGGAATAGAAGGACAAAAGAACTATTTTGCAGATGCAAAGTCAAACGACATGTATAAGTCCTCCTTTAACATCATTTCCTCTTCCAACTTTGAAAATCTGGATAATTCTACTTCTAGTGATTCTGAAGGCTCCAAATCATTGGAATCACGAAGTGACAAGAGTAGTCTAAAGAGACATTTGACTCGGGAGGATAATTATTCAAATATCAATGAAGCCCTTAATAAATATGCTATTACCTATGAAGGAAAGATGACTTTAGCTGAAGAAAAATTGAAGGTGAGGGGATTCGACAACAATAGTTCTAAGCAGTGTAGGTACCTGAATGACAAAAAAAGAAAGAAGGATAGTTCGAGGGATCTTGATTCAAATGTAATGGAGATCTACTAAGGAAGGGAACAAATATGCTAAAGTCATATTGAGCTATTGGATCTTTGAGAAATTGTAATGCGGATATGGTACCTGTGGTCTCAAAGTGGAAATGGCATCTGAAAGTCCAACAACAATTATTAAAAATGAATCAAAAGAAAGTTGCGATAGTATTCAAAGATTTACATAGTTTTTTCAGCAGCTTTGTAGCATCCCCAGTGTAAAAACAGGGGAGGTCGCTATGAAAATTTTGAAGATGACTTTTTTTGTAGCACTAAGGGGCAAAAAACCTACGAAAGATTCTAACTTCATTCAAACTCAGCTTATCAATAAATTTGGCATTCATATGGAAAATAATCAGCATCAAGTCGGTATGGGTCATTGAATGAAGTTAAAATCTCATTTTCATATGTTCTCTGTCTTCCTAGTGGGAAAAGAATTCTACTTGAAATAGAACCTTAAAAATTAGGAGATTACTTGCACATGTCATCGTCATCATTATTCGTGTTTACGAATGACTATATTTTTAGAAGAAATGTGATAAGGCTCGAATCTTGGCTTGGGAATGTAAGGAGTATAGAAGAGATTGTCCAAGGGATGAGACCTGAGAGAGAGAGAGTAATGTGGATGTAAATATTAGTTTTTGAGATTAATAAAGATTTTGGAGCTAAAGTTTTGAAGAAAGAGTAGAGATTCATGTGTTGTTGTTTTGTAGTTTGTAAATTTTCTTTATGTGAATGTTTTATTTCTTTATCTATGTTTTATCTTGTTACCCTTCTACATATTTAAGTGAGAATATATGGATCAAAATTCATGATTTATGCTCTAGTTCACTGGACTTAAATATTGATACATTTTTTCTTCTAAAGTTAATGTTGAAATCATTCTTGTTTGGTGCTCAATATTAATGGATTGTTCTCTCCATTCTACTTCCACCCTGCAACTAATAAAACTGTCTGTAGAATGACACCTACCTTCCCTTTGTGATAAACTTTATACTAGTTTCCAATAATTAAAAAAATCTCCATTCTTCTGACTCCATGCCCAATGGTCCTTTTATGAAAGTATCAGCTATAAAATATTAAAAAAAAAACTATCATTATTTACAGAAGAACTAGCCAGTTTGTTGAGCACAAAACCAGTTGTGACTGTTGAGTAATTGAGTTTTTAGAGAGAGCCCTCTTTGGGTTGGAAGGGCTAGCTTCGGGTCCTAAAGCCGGTTGAAAAAGTTACCTCAAGAGGTTCCTCCCACAACTAGAGGAAAATCTAAGTGAACACATTCGGATGATAATCATCAACATAGAAATATACGATCTTCATAAATTATCGCCATCATAAATAGCATATAATAACATGATAACCTTCTCATAATAACATGGTCCAATTACCATTATGAATATCAAGCAATTTTAGCAGACTATCTTGAAAAAATGGACACATTATAAGAACATTCCATAAAAACAAGAATTACATGCGATTATAGCCATTTACCTCCTCAAATTATGATGAATTAGAGAATATATGCATGCAACTTCACTGCATGCTATCATAAAAATCAACATACCAAGAAATACCACATGTTGTCACAAAATCATCATGTTATCTTATCATTGTGATAGACCATACATTTTTGCATGCCAATCATAGGTTATATTTCCACAAAGAATTGCATGTTATGCCATTAAGAAATAGTATCAAAGAAATGATTTCCTGCTAACATCATGTCATTTCAATGATGCTGCATCATTATATCATCATCAACAAAGATGATATGAATTACTGCAATTATTCAACATATCAAAACAAATGTAATGTAATCTTATGTATCCCTAAGCCATCATCAATTTGATAATCATATCAATATATAGTATATAAAAATAATAATTTATTATCATAACCTTATCATTATAAACATCCTAAAATCTCATGTTTTACATACAATCATAGAAACATAACATCGTTAATAAAGGATAATTACGATATCTAAATGATTTCACATTTAATTTATTGTATAGAATAAGTCTATGCAAATATGTTAAATAACCACTCCCCATTATCATTAAATGTCCAATTACAATCATTAAGCTTTCATTATTATTTCATTACAAGTTTATATATACATTTTTATACTGATCATATTACCATTTTATTTCAAATATTCATAATAAATATCGTTAATCAATACCAAAAAAACAAATAAAAAAATTAAATAATAATATATTATATAAATTATACAAATTATACAAATTGAAAAATATTATACACAATAATTAAATAAAAATACCAATAATTAAAGTAAAGTGCCATTTAGCTCAATTACTCACTTATTTATATCTTTTTATAAAGTGGGAGTGTTGAACTGGGTCCATCCTTGGCCTAAGTAAAGCCTCTTGATTCTCAAAAAAGTTAAATATTAAAGACTATAATTTTCAATAAAATAAATAAATTATTTTAAGTCTTACAAACTATTACAAACTAATAAAGATGGTAATTCATATGATTAGCTCAACCTCTTTTCAATAATTATAAGCCTCATTAAATAAATAAATCAATAATATCTTCTTAAAGATGTCGACGACATCATATCAATCTTTAAAAAGTCGTTTATCATATTATTTTTATGCCTTTATCATATATATATATATATATTAAAAATCATATATATTAAAAATCATGGAATAATTGTTTTATTTAAGTATTGAGCTTCTTAGACCATGTGCTTCATTTGTTGGCACCAATGAAACATGCCTTTGCATTTATCAAATGCTTCATGTGAGGCTAAGTCTGAAGTACGCATTTATATCGAAACTATAATACTGACTTGGAATGGTTGGTTATGTTAAGCTTTCAATTGTCATGGTATGTAGAATGTAGTGAGAATTGGGGATTCATAAGTCATAGGTTTATTTTATAAATTTATCTAAATTGGATGATTAAAATTAATCTTGTATGTCATATCAATTTAAACTGTTTGATAAATAAATATGTCATTTTGTTAAGGAAATTTGGTGAGTAAGATAAAAATCGTGACTCACACAAGCTCAGTGTAGATCTTCGATACAAATCCTAAAACTTGAGTGTAAGTCTGAACTACTCATAGCACTAGACCTCAAATCATAAACCATATAACCGGTTGGACTCCTTTTTGTTTAGTTTCATCATCCCATCAACATTCAACTTTCTGCTTTCTTCTTTGTTTCTTTAATACCTTCATCTATCTGACACCAACATAGTTATATGCAGACACATTTGTAAAGCTCACAAGATAATCTATGGTGCATGTGGAAAACTAGTTAGTAGAATTAACCCACACCATGACAAGAGCCATAATTGCGGTGCCCTGCTGAACTATTAAAATGGCATGAGCATCGACAAACGAAAATATACAAGGAAGTCTCCTCAAATGATATATATACTTTTCTTTTTTATCCAATTCAGGGATAATTTTAGAACACCCTCGAAATTTATATGTTTAATAAATGGGCGAATCTCCCTAATGTATAGGAAAAGTTGAAGAATATTTTATCAGTAATATAATATGTATATATAATTTGTTAGCTAATTTTTCATTTTATTAAAGAATCTTGTAAAATATTGGTGAATCTTTCACTAAATTATAAGATATTGCAAAATCTTGGAAAATATTTCATTGAATTTTAAAATATTGTAAAAACTTGACAAAAATTTCATCAAATTATAAATCTTGTAACTCCTTGGTGAATCTTTTGATAGGAAGACTTAGCTTTTGATTCTGCAAATTACTAAGGTAGTGCAATAGAAAAGCATATACCAAAGCTTGAATATCTGAACTCCTAGACCCTCAAATAAACAAATACATGAACGAGGAGAGGAGGGATTTATTTATACATTTCACAAGCGGTATTGGGTCACTCACAGCTCGAGGTGTTGGTGAAACACAACTACACTAACTAGATTCATGGAAAGTGGGGAGTCCACTTTTTATCTCATCCCTTAATGGTCCAACGAACATGTGGGGACCCAAATATTGACGTATCGACAAACTGGTAGAATTCAACACTTTACACTGTGGATTGATTATGGCACCCGTGAACCATTATTACAACGTGGAGTATTATCCAGACCCCAAACCTTAATATAGTGTATGAATTCTCAGTTAGCTTATTTTCGATTTATCTCATTTTTAAGCTACCCTTTCATAAAAAAATAACATGCTTATCAGTTTATAGATACAAATGTCACTTTTTCCTTTCTTTTGTTGACAATAAAAATATGAATTATGATATTTGATTTAGAATTTTTAAAGTTAGTTAAAGGGCGAGTGCACGAAGTTGGAGGACCCTTTAGATGCAACTAGAGTTTTAGAAATTGATCATGTTTATCCCTCCACTTTTTATTTTCTCAACCATTTGATAAAAAGAATTACAATATAATAATTGATTGTAACTATGGATAAAAAGCATAAAAAATTTGATAAAAATAATACCACATTAATGATTGGATGAAAAGTATGGTGTGAGTTTGTGCACTCTAATAAATTGCATGTGTGGCATGCCCCTTTAAGGCTTGATCTTTCGACAATGGATATGTTATGTGAAGATCAAAATGTCGATAAAACTAATAATGAAAAGTGGAACCGCATCAACCATAACCTTCACCCTGCAAGCGCAATCTGATATGGGTGAACCATGAATCACTCTATCCTTTATATAGAAAAAAATAGCCCTTATTTTCCCTCCAATATGGAAATCCGGGGGCTTAAAGAAGGTATCACATGAAATTGACTAAAAATATAGGAAATGAAACCATATGTCTAAATTACAAGGAGAATATTGGGAGAAGTAACCCTTGGGAGCCTCCATTACTTATAAATTGGGAGCGAAAGACTTATTTCACTAGATTTTCTTTAGAAATTGGCGAGATTGGAGGGATATTTTGCTAGGGCGAAAATATTTTTTTCCATTATCCTCAATAATATATGGGAGGCTATTCATTTTGGATTTATTTTTTTTCTAATAAATATTGGGCAAATATATTTTAGCTGAAAAAAACCCTTTCCATATAATAAAATAGCCCACTAAATTTTTGTAACCCCCTTAATATAGCCCCTAAAATTATCCATGATCCAATTGATAAGATAAATAAGTTGAGACTTTTGAGAAGTGAGATCTTGCCTTCACCGGAGTTATGATTTCTGGGCCATAGAGGTGGGTGCCATGTTGAACTCTTAAGCTAGAGTTAAAGGATTTGAATGGAAAAGCAAAGTTGGTTGTATTTTTCCAAAGCTAATAATCAGGTTTGTTTATCATTATGCCATAATCAAATGCACTGCCTTGCTGTTCCATTCATGTGATCACCCAAAATGTCAAACAATGGAATTCTTGTTGCTCGACTTGCTCGAGTTCTTGTTAAATTTGTTTCAACTTCATTCGACTTGATGCAAGCTGTTGTACATAAGCCTTCTTTAGAAAATCAATTCTAGTTAAATGCAGGTTTAAATATTCTCTCACTTTTAATGGGTAGGCACGGGAACACTCACATAAAACAGAGACCGATATCAATCAAAAAATAAACACTCACACTCGCATAACTACATTTGATTCAGATATTGAGACAATAGGAAATTTCAAGCTTTTCTCTATTAACACAGAAAAATAAATGTTTTCATTTGCTCTCTCCACATCTAGAACTAGTCTTCATACATATAACCTAATTCAAAACTAATTTGATGGCTATTTGATGTATGTCAGAGGGAGAAAGTACTCCTTCTTACACCCCCCCTTAATTTATACCTTATACATTTCATGACTGCCTATACCTAGATCATTCCTTTGAGTTACAACTTTATCTCTTTCCAATGGCATTGTGAAAATATCAGCTAGTTGGTTTTGAGATTTACTAAATTTCAAATATATTTCTCCATTACTTAAAAACTTTCTAATAAAATGGTATATGGTATCGATATGTTGCTTTTTAGATGGAACACATGATTTTTTGACAATGTTATGGCTAAGTTGTTGTCACAAAATATGTGTGTTGCTTCCTTTTATTTATGTTGAAAATTTTATAGTATCATCTTGACATGATGCTGATGTTGCTGCCACATATTATGCTTCTACTGAAGATATTGCCACAATGGGTTGTGTTTTTTATGACCATGAGATGAGACCTGATCCAAGATGAAATGCATAGCTTGAAGTGTTATTTCTGTCACCAATGCTTCCTGCAAAATCACTGTTAGTGTACCTAACTAGGGAATGGGAATTTGTGCTTGAGTACTTATGCCAAAATTGATTGTACATGCAATATACCTTGAAATTATTTTACCTACTTGCCAATGGAAAGTTTTTGGACTTTCTATGAACCTGGAAATTAAACTTACCGCATACATAATGTATGGTCTTAGAGCTGTTAGATACATCAAGATTCCAACAAGTCTCTTATAGAATGTGGGATCCACTATTGCTCCATGATCTTGCTTGCATAATTTTTTGCCTATTACTACTGGAGTGTTTGCTGGCTTGCAATTTGTCATTCTAAATCTGTTCAAAACATTTTTAGCATACTTGTGTTGACATATAAATACGTAATGTCTGATGTTCAACTTCAATTCCAAGAAAATACTTCATTAATCTAATATCTCTCATTTCAAACTTTCTTTTCATGACTGATTTGAAATTCTCCGTCATTAAATTTTATGTGTAGATCATGTCATCGACATAAAGACATACAATCAAAATTATGTTTTGTTGATATGTTTTGGTGTACAATGTGGGTTCACATTTGCTTATGTTGAACCCATTGCTGAATAAATATGAGTTAGTTCTTCCACACCAATCTCTTCTCGCTTGTTTCAAAACATATAGAGCCTTTTTAAGATTGTAAACTTTATGCTCTATATCCTTGATTTCATAAACATGTGGATGATTAATGTACACTTCTTATTCTAAAATTCCATTTAGAAATGCAGATTTAAGATCTAAATGATATACTATCCTTTTGTTTTGAGCTTCTAATGCCAATATTGTTCTAATGGTGTCTAACCTGGTTACTGGATCAAAGGTTATTCCCTAATCAATAATTGGCAATTGTGAAAATCCTTTTGCAACAAGCATTGCCTTATGCTTCTCCACTTCTCCTTTTCATTGAATTTAGTTTTATAAATCCATTTTACTGCTATATTGTCCTTGCCTTCTGGCTGACCTACAAGATAATAAGTGTCATTTTTTTCAATTGCTACAATTTTTTCATTCATTGCTTGAACCCATTTTTCTTCTTTACTGGCCTCTTCAAAATGAATAGGATCACATGAAAATAGTGCAAAATGTGCTTGCATATCTATCTCATTATCTTGATTATACATTTCTCTTATGCTTCTAGTCATTTTATTTCTCAATGAAGCTATTGTAGGATCTGAATCACTACTAGAGTGAGGTATGTTACCTTGTTGTTCTCCCTGTCTTCAGGTTTCACCTTGAATTTGCAATATTGGTAATATGGACAAGGATCGTTGTTGTCTTGTTGGTTCCTCTTGGTGTTATGCTAGTAATAAGGGTGTTGAACTTCCAGTTGTAGTTTACTACTCACCTTGACTATTCCAAGATTCTACTTCTTTGAATTCCACATCTATGCTTACTATTAACTTTTTGGTGACTAGGTTTTATAATTTGTAGGCTTTTGAGTGCTCACTATATTTTTCAAAGTCTCCCTTAAACTTTGTTTATGGGAAATATTCAATGGAATATGGTCAAGTTGATGCGGATAAATATTTGAAGTTGATTCATCAAACAATACATGAGAAGTTGGAATCAAGTCAGGACAAGTATAAAGAAATACATTACAAGCATCGAGTGGATCATTAATTTCAAGTTGGTGATCAAGTTTGGCTTCATATCAACAAGGAATGACTCCAAGGTGAAGGTAGAAATTTGAAACCAAACATGTATGCCCCTTTCACAATTTTGGATCAAGTTGGTAACAATGCTTTCCAGTTAGATTTGCCTCCTTATGTGCAAATTTATTCCATTGTTAATGTGGAAAACTAAAAATTGTATGATCCTCCTATAATAGTGGAACAAGATGTACATGTTCAAGTACCTTTTGTTGATGAATTTCGCTCCTAAATATCTCAATGAACTTCAGGAAGATGTCATACTTGATAAGAAGGTCAGATCTTCACGAAGAGGTGATATGAAATATATTCATGTGGGGCTTAAAGGAATGCATCCAAACAAGGCATGATGGCTATAGATCGAAAGACTGAGGGAATTGTACCCTCACCTATTTTTTGAAGGATTCCATGCTTTTGGTGGCCCAAAAGCTTCCCAGTGGGAAGGTTTGATCTAGGAGGATCTCCAAGATCGATCAAAATAAAAGTATTCAAAATGAAAAGATAATCTTATAGTAGTGTATAGCTCGGTGAGAGATTTTCGACGTTGTTTGCTTCATGAAAAATTACCTCTAGATGAGAAAGGTATTGAGTTTTGAACTTTCGACAAAACATGTAAAATGGAAAAAAGGGGGCCACATGGAACACCCATAGGGTTCCATGTGGCATGTACAGTTAGCATACAGGTTCCATGTTGCATCACCATAGGGTGCCACATGTCCGAGAATATGACTGTGTAGATGAGGTGGACCAACAGGGTGTTGACAAGTTCCAACTACGTGGCAAGTATGTTGGCAGGTGGTATCCAGGTGGATGAATCAGATATTGCCACGTGGTGATCATGTTGGCCACGTCACAAGTTTGTTTACAAGTATGTTGGCAGGTGGTATCCAGGTGGATGAATCAGATATTGCCACGTGGTGATCATGTTGGCCACGTCACAAGTTTGTTTACCAAAATTTTTGGAGGCCAAGGTGACCTTTCCTCCACCAAATTCTCCACTCCATCCACTTAGTTGTGATCCCCGCATGTTGTTTCTTAACCATATAGTTCTTAACTCCTAGTTGAAGTTGAACTATATAATATTTTGAAAAATGGGATGCCCTCGACCCCATTTTAGCACCATGTGTTATATCATTGTAACATTGTATTGTAACCATCACCGTGGGATCCAATAGCGTGGAGCCAAGACCCAACATATTATCCATAGAACCGACGGTCAAGCGATACGACGAGGCACCATTATATGCTATATTTCCAACACATAGATTATATAACATATCGTTACCACGTAAAAGGGGAGAGGAGAGAGGCCCACGGATTTGACATTGGGACCTTTTCTCCATTGCAACAACGTGTTACTAATGAGCCACGACCCAATCCATTGAAGGGATATGACATAAAATATTTTAAAATTTGTTTATATTTGGGAGCCCGAAAAGGGGCATGTGGCCATGCATTTGGGCCTCCCAAAATACTATAAAACCACCAATTATGAGCCATAATGGGGGGAATTCGACCATGATATGCGCAGTTCGTGAGGCAAGATTTTAGGTACATAAAGGTACAGTTTGTATATGCACACCAAGGATCTTTCTCGAAGTGTGTGCCAGAGGATGTTTCAGGAAAGGCGTTAGGATTAATTATAATCCTCTTTTGAACACCACGGTCTAAATGTCATTTCCTAGCTTAGGAGTATGTTTCCACTTCACTAGTGCCATGGGGAACTCATCTAGGGCCACCCTACCACTTGATGCACTTGTTTGCATGAGTTTAGGAGTTTTAGAGGCCAATCCCTATAATTTAGGAGCCCACACTGAGTCATGGGAGTCCCATCATCAGTTCACCCTAGTCTGTGTTGAGTTACCCTCCAATGGGCATCAATTAGTTCATCTTTAGTTAGTCTAGCGCCACATTTGCCTATTTTTATGAGGTAGGAATCTTTTCCTACCTACCTTATTCAGTTGACTGACTGAGAATTGATTTAGTTGTCCTGAGTTACATTAGTGAAATTATAGTGGTGATTTTCTCATATTGAGTTAGCACTGGTGTCTTTCTAAGTTAGTAAATTCGAATTCTTCTTATTGTATCATCATTGTACTATACAAAGATTAATGATAATGGATGTAATGCTATGCTGACCAATTTTTGTCTCTTGGTTGTTCAATTTCACCATGAATGTTTTGATCAATATACATTGAATTGCTTCTTTCCTTTTCAACCTTCTTTCACGGTGAGTTCATTCCATCTTGAGGATCCTAATGTTGTTTAGGAAAACACACCCTTATAACCTAGGGTCTCTAGGGTTACCAACTTACTAGATTTATTTGTAGACAATCAACCATTTCAGAAATTGAAATAGAAATAGGAAGAAAATTGGGCATACCTTATTTATGACGGTCGATCCTATCTTTTCTTCTTCTCTTCAACCTACTTCCACAACTTCCAGGGTATCTCCAATCACCTGCAAAGAACAAGATCTTCCTGCAATATCTTATATATTATATCAATGGTTAATGAAATAACATATTCATAATGAAACTACAAGATAATTCAGAAATCACAATATACAAGAGTGCACAATATTGGAAGAAGAACTTTCTTTATTGATAAACAAGTGTGGTGAGATTACAACCCAACATGTGAGACAAGTGCTCCTCTGCAAAGCAAGGACACTGAGTTCTGCTTCTCCAAGATATCTGAAGGCAAACCACCAACATAAATTTGCTCTACTAAGTATGATTAGTTAGACTCAACCCCTACCCTCTATTTATACATGAGGAAAGAAAGAGGTTTCGAAGGTTGAGATGGCTGAGGAAGTTGGGATAGTTATAATTAAGGGCCCAACTATCCTCGACTAATTGTGTTTATATTTTTTAACGCTGAATTAAGGCATACGCGACTATTGATACTGGAAAGTCATGTACGATACAGGACTTGCTTTAAGGAAACCTGCAGGTGAAAGCCCTAAAAATGTATACGTGAGTTGCAATGCACATACTCGCGTATGATGCGCGGGTTGCTATGCAAATAGTCGCGTATTTAACCCTAATGTCCAAACAAAAATATATTCAGTTGGTCAGGTGATGGTGTATCAAAGATCATGCCCATCTATAGTGTTTTCGCTACTTCAGTCCAATTTGTCATTTTGTGCTCCGACACATTGGGTGTCAATACTCAGATGGAGAAGTGCCATTTTACATAATAACACCTAAGCTTTACTAAATTGAACACAAAGGGGGTCGACTTTATACTCATTTTTCTCAGAATTTCGAGAGGAATACAATGGTGCAATATATTTCTGTGTTTGACTGACATAACTCAAAAGTATTCTCAAAACTCTTGTATGTAAGCTTTTGAAGATTTAATAAGATCGGTATTCTCATTAGAAGTGGCACAAAAACGTAACCTAAGAAGAATAAACTCAATTATCACCTATTGTTTACAATTTTATAGTTTACATACTTGTTATGTGCTTATATGTTTTAATTAAACATTTAAAATTGCTTTTTTAAGTCTTTTATGATGTTAAGCATTCAAATTTTACAGACAATTTTAATGATTAAAAATATTCTTCAAAAATTCAAATCAATGTAGTATTCCTATAATTTTTTAGTTTATGATATTTCAAAATAATAATATGTTAAGTAATTTATCTCTACAAATGACATCCCCATTCTTTACAAAATAGAAAAGACATTTCGACCCTATATATAAATATAATTCCCTTAACTTAGTACCATGCCTTTAATTATTTAAATAACGACCATGTATTTAATAGTTTAAATAACTTCGTTATACTCTTGAATGAAAATTTGTTATTATTTTACTTTTTCGTTGCTAATGTTTTCACTTATGCAATAACTCTTTTAGAAATTTTGTGAACTTCTTCACTTTTTTTTTTTCATCTGAAAAATTGCCTCTGCATCGCAAATTTGACCCATTAACAGGAATGGACACCTTGACCTGTGGGGGTAATATCCCTTTTCTTTTCCACATTTAGCCAATTGATCCTTCTTCACCTTATACTTTACCTTGACCACTTTTTGATCTTTTGTGTACTTTTAAAATAACTATTTTTTGTATCATATACTTATAATTTATAATACAAGGAGGGATACTATATTTTATTAAATATAAATAATTTTTTTCACAACAAAATTAACTATTCTTATATTAAAATTATATGTCAAGAAAATCAACAATATTGAACACAAACATACTTATATGCCTAAGCGGTTATATTTGTGGCTTGAGTTGCTTCATCAGTTTGACTATTTCATAGAATTTGCATGCTATCATTTATGTTATGTGATTAGGTATATAACTTGTGATTTGTTTGAGCATAAGGTAATTCCCCTGGATGATTTTGTACAAATGCAGGGATAGTGACAAAAAACCATGCTTTCCTTAAATATCGGCTTCTTGAGATGTTGGTTGTGCATGTAGACTGTTTATTTTGCTTTCTTTTCTTTTCTTTGGTTTCTGGTTCTCTTTGAATCGACAACAGACTAATTCTTTATTTTATCATTATTTTTAAATATGGATATATGGAATAGCTAACAGATTTTTGTGGCAAGGTGTTAGGACTCAGGAGGCAGTTTTAGAGAAACTCTAACAAGACTGGAATGGAAAACAAAGTTGGACCAAACAAAGGTTTGACAAGATGTGGCCAAAGACTAGAATAGATAATTAAGCTTTGATAAGTAGTGTGGAAAAGGGACTACATAAAAAAATGAGTTTTTAATACCAGTTAAAATAAACCATTCTAGTTCACAAAATACATATCTAAAATATACAAGACAACATAAAATGATCCATAATAATAGGGATAAAATATAATATGAAAATATCGTAAGATAGATGATGATACAATTCCATGTGACAATGTGCTTTTAAATAGAGCAACTAATCTCCATGGACGAATGGACATGTCCTTTAGTTAGGAAGTGTCATTTGATTAATTATTATTATTAATCATTAATCATTAATCATGATTTATTTATTTAGTATTTACAAATATATTTAATTATTTTGTTTATTACATATTACAAATAGATTTAGTTTATGAAATATCAACAAACAACGCATTCATATATATGAAAAATAAATGGATCCACACCTTAGATTGAAACCTTTAGCTTTCTATTCACTTCCACAAGACATTCATTGAATCTCTTAGAGAAGAGTTCTCCCACAAATCCAACATAAAAATGAAGGATGGAGTCCTACTCTTTATATAGAGTCTACCTCAATTTGTTTTACAATAAAATAAGCATTTCCCCTCCTAGATCCATAATATGCTCAACGACATTTTCTAACAATAGAAAAAAGTGGTTGGATCCACTTTTATTTCCAAGGGAAACAATATAATACGTCTCACAAGTAACTAACTTCACGAGAAAGTTCGACAATGAATAAACAATGAAGGTTAGTTGTTAACCAACCCTAAAGCTAGCTCAAGTAGATAGGGGAACATCCTTCAAGTTAAAGTTTGACCGTGAAGAAGACCTCAAGAAATGATAAACAAATTCTCCACATGTACGTTGTTCAAGATAAGATATTTCCTAAATGTGACAACCCTCAAGGTGGATGAATTAGAGTTTGACCAAATAAATACCCATGCAACAAGGAATACTCTTCCAAGTAATATTCCCTAAATAGATGTGCAATGAAAACCATTTTGGTAGCACATGTGACTGAAACAAACTTCCTTAAAGCAATGAAACCTCTCTAATCGACTCTATAGCATGTTAATCAGTGTGTAACATACTTCCACATGTGAGAGAGAAGTCAAGAATGGTGTTCCTCAAAACAAGTGCATATGATCTTCAATAATGGCATGTATGGATTCATCCACCCCCTTAGAATTAGGGAACTCCCTTAACTAACTCTTAAGAACATCATCCAAAGTGTTAAAAACTTTCCACGTGTGTGCAAGAAATTTGGATTTTATCAACCCTAACCTTTGAAACAACCATTGAGACATGTGCATGACTAACAACCTTCACTGTGGACAATTGATATAATAGTGTAGCACTCTTGAGTGATGTGCCATGATAACCTCTTTAACCAAAAAAAAACTAAGGGTGAACCCTAGAGGAATGTGCAAAGGTTGTTGCAATTTTCTTAATGAATAATAAAATAACCCTTGAAGAATAGTGATCCCGAGATAAGAGTGCCAAGGTGGTTAGATGCATAAATTTTCTCCAAACCCTGAATCAATAACATCAATTTGATTTTGCAAAACCATAAGTGATATAAGAGATGTGCTGGAAAGAAGCCATAAAAATTTCTTAAAATTCATGCATGCCTTCAAATATGTGCTAGGATAGAGGGCACTCCATTAGGAACCAAATATTCCTTAACCCAAACCAATGACAATTGTGAAATCAAGACAATGAACTAAGGTTCTCAAGAACTAGCCTTCCATATCGTCAAACAAAGTAAAAATGCTATAATCTCATCAAGAGTTATGAAATGAGTTGTGTAAGGTGAATGGTGTGTTAGAAGTCACTCGAAAACCTAGGGTATTAATACTAGGAGACTTGTGACCCCAAACACACGTACAATGAATTGTTTGAACCGTATGAAAGGATCAATATGCAAGGATCCCTTCAAGTCAGCAATGTCAAACATCCATAGTGAAAACCATAGTAAATATTACATCATGTACTAGAGTCAAACTACCTTCATGAATATTAACACATGGTTCATATTTGAACTTTATAAAACCATAGCGAAGAGCTCTCTAATATTGTCATTATACCCAAGAGCAATTATTAACACTTGAAACTTAGGAAGACCCTAAGTTAATGGGTTCCCAGTCCATCAAATGCAATAAGTGTTAATTGCTAATCCATAATAATCCAAACATGTCAACAATGTCAATGTTGATGTAGTAGCTACATGAGGCACATCCTCACAAGTTGACCCCAAAAGAAGATTATAGAAGACAAATTAAACCAAAAAAGAAGAGAAGTTGGCCCAGTAAGGGAGATAAATCGACCCCAATTGGAAATTAGAGAGTCAGAAAGGTCAAGTATAAATAGAAGGAGTCTCCTTTCATTTTATCATTAAGCAATCAAGCTAGTTTGCTCCAAGCGAAGGAAGAAGTTCACTCTGCTTTAAAAAGACTGTTTTTGAGGGTTCTCCAATTTGTAGAAGTTTCTCTTATTTATCTTGGGGTTTATGCTACTTCTATATGGATGTACATTGATCCCTGAACAGAAAATCTCTATTAGAAGGTGTGAGATCAGGGGAGACAATAGTTCTACGTTGTCTATGGTTGGGAGGTGATAGATCATCACCATGGTTAAACGAGCTCCATATTCACTATTGTTTCTATGCTTGGTTATTCTTTTAGCGATCCTATTATTCTAATAAACTACTATCTTTATAAAACCTAACATGGTATCAGAGTTGTGCTAAAATAAGTCATTGCTAGAAACTAGGGCTCTAGACTTTGGAGTGTTTACAACCCCAGTTTATCTCAAAAGGAGCATTAAGAGACTCTCCCTAAGAGGGTGCATCCTTCTATGGAATCCAAATTCATATTGGTGAAGTTTCAATTTTTTGACCTAATACCGTTGAGTTCAAGATATAGGGATTCTTGGATCAATCCATTCTATCCACATTTTTGGCTTGATCCTACCTTGCTCCAACTCTCCTTGGTAGGGCACAACTTGGTGGAATCAGTTTTACAAGAAATCAAACTTCAATTTTGACCTAGTTCTTGCTAGGGTTTTTGGCTCAGTTTTCCAGTCAAGATGATTGGCATGAAAGTTGGAGATAAGATTTATGATACTTCCAACTTTAGCTCATGGAAGTACAGGGTTCTTCTTATCTTAGAATAAAATTATCTTTTGAAGTTTGTCAATGAGAAGGTTCCATAACCAAAAGAGGAAGCCGAGAAGAATAGGTGGAGAAAGAACGATGCTAGGGAAAGAAGAATCTTGGTAGATTCAATAAGAGTATAATATCCCCAATCAGATATATAGGGATATTGACTCAAACACAAAAAAACCAAATCAAAATTATTCGAAACTAGGTGCTTGAGGTGAAAGCTAGAGTGGACAGAATTGATTCCCAACACAATATACCTTTTCAAAATTCATCCAGAGTTAAGGGATGGTTTTACAACAGTCAATTACATGTCTGCAAATATGATGTCAGAGTCTCATCAATCAAATCTGATTTTACATTAATTAACTTTTCCAATTAATTAAACCAAAACAATGAAATTGGAGGGTTTAAACTAGACACTTGCAATGGAGATCAAAAGGGATAACCAAAAAATATGGAAGAAGGGAGGGATATGATAGATTAGGATCCTTTGCACAATATACTGGGACCATTTATGTTTTGAACATCAACAAGGATGAAGTCTATTCCAATTCTCCTAGGAACCCCGACATATGAAAACTAGATCTTGGGCTTGGCACTTCCCAGAAACAAGTGGTGAGGGATTTCAACTTAGGAACGCTTGCAAAACTCATATTAACTGTTACATACCTGTATCAGTTTCAAAGTACAAGTTTATAAAAGGGTTTGATAAGTTTAAGTGACCTCCCAAGCAAAATAAAGCCCCGATACTACAAAACTAGTTATGATTTAGGGCTTCCCAAACACTGGATGAGGGACACGAGTTGTCACTTTCATGCATGGAATACTTTCATAAAATTTTTACCTAGCATATGGAATATAAAGGAAGTAAATTTTTTGGACATATGACTTTTAATCCAAACAACACTAAAAACTAGTCATTTTTCATCAAAATCTATACTAGGTGTAGGAAATACATATGCATCTCAAACTTTGCTTAATTAAATTGTAGGAATAACTTCAGAAGTTCATTAATGCATACATAACAACAATTTGAATTTGAATTGCATCTCATAGGAAGCTCATATATGGCATCCTATGGCACAAAAATCTCTACAAGTGAAAAGTACTAGAAATACTTGGAAATTGGGATGGGAGACTTCCCAAAACTATACAAAGGGACTCAAACTTGAATCATACTTCCATGGCTCCAAAGGTTGCACTTGAATCATATAAGAAGACTGGAAAAATTCCTATGGGGCCATCTCCCATAGTTGGCTAAGGGAACATCTTCAAAGCCTAGAGAAGCTTAGAGATTTCTCAATCACATATATAGAATGCCAAAAGATGTGAATGATGTGCTCAACCTCATTTTTATAAACTTTGATTGCTTCTAGAGTTTCCTTCATTGAAAATTTGAATTCTAGATAAGTTGGTTGATTTTGGACATCAACTTTGGCATTAGGACCCACTTGCCTTCTTGAATGTGCCCTCACCTTCTTGGGCGTCACAAATCAAGAGAATTCCTTTATTTTCATACTGACATACTTTCATTCCTTTTAGAATCTACGCCCTTCTTGATTTCCTAAAGTTTCATGCTTTTCATATTGACATGCTTTTCCACGCTTGCATTGTGCACTATTTTTATGACTCACTACTTTTGTGATGCTTTCTATCTTTTTCTAGATTTTGGATTTTTTTCCTTGATTTTCTCCTAGTTTCCATTTAATATGGAAACTCATTGGGTCCACAAGCCTCATGCGCCACCTTAGGCACCTAAAACATCCAATAGATTACAAAATTAAATATAATCATTATACTATACAATGATTTAATTAAATAAGCTAACTTTTGTCAATAATGTAACTCATTATTAATTTATTTGATTTTTCTCCACAAGGACCCATTGAGTTGAATGGGTTAGGTTTGACCATGGAGCTATAAAAAATGGGGACATTACAAAGAGAGTACTTGGTTCCTTAAATCTCTAAGAAGAATACAACCAGAAATATGTTTAAAGCATTAAAGAAGCTATTTGAGAATAGAAACATCAATGGTGCCCTCGCTTTGAGACATCAGCTATCAAATCTCAATATGTCAAGGTTAGAATCAGTTGCTTCCTACTTCATAAGGATCTATGAGCTAATAGATCAACTAAGCACCATTAGAGAACCTCTTAATGATAGATAACTTGTCATGAACACTCTGGTATCCCTCCATTTTGGGAACCATTCATTTAGAGTCACTACTGGGTGACCCAAGTTAGCAAGTATGATTATATATGGGAAGAATACATACAAGAGCCTATGGAGCCTCTGGAGCTTCTCACGAGACTCAACAAATTCTGGATTAAATCAGTCAAGGTGCCTCCTAATGAGGGGTTTCAATTAGGCCTAACCTCCCACAGACATCCCAATAGCCTCTCAAACGGTGTTTAAATGACTCCTAAGCGTCGTTAGAGATGGGTTGGATCATCTAGTTAGTTCTATCCTAACACATCCCCCGAACAGCCTCTACCTGAGTAGTCTTGATACTCACTGAGGTTGGGTTTTTTATGGCATTATCTTTACCCTAACGGGCCCATATAGCCTCTCTGAGATTCACCTACTCACCAAAGGTTGGATACTAGTTCTTTCCTAACGCGAGGCGCTTAGCATGCCTACACCAGGGCTTGGTATCCACTTCTAGAGGATGAAATTCAGGTATACCAATAAGAAGTCATTTTGGTTCCCAATATGCTAACTCATGTGGTCCTAGTTTAGTGGCCGTCTCAGGATTTTAAATGACCATACTTGTACTCTATCAACCCATGCAACAATATTGAGATAATGTCAAAACTGAGCACAGGCCAACGGGTTTGAACAATAGTACGTCACACATCAGTGGCTTTAGAGCCTTAGCTGGCTCGCAGGATTAACTAAACTGGCTTGGTATACACGATGCAATCAGTCATGGTCACCTCCCTTTGGATCCTAGTTTTCCCTTACGGGTTCCCGGACATCCTATGTGAGTAGAAATCAATTCACATACTTGCATAAGGTTGGAGCAATCCTAACGGGTCCCAGACAGCGGTCCTAGTTCTTTCCTTAAGGCAGCTGGTAAAACACCAGGGACTGATATCCACTTTAACCTACGTGACCGGAGCTAATTCAGGCTTCCACCATTCTGGTTTGTGATACGTGAGCCAAGCTGTTCCACAAAATCTATGTGACCGAAGTTGTTCCGCTTGAGAGACGGTTTGGATCCTAACGGGTTCCGGGACTGCCCTTCTTAGTAGCAAGGGTTGGATTCTTCAATAACCTATGTGACCGAAGCAAGTCGTGAAAACCTATGTGACCGAATCTGTTCCACGACCGAAGTTGTTCCACCATTCTGGTTTGTAATACGTGACCAAATTTGTTACACAAGCGGTGAACCACAGGCCAGCAACGAGCACCACTGCGGTAACCGCAAGCACGGAGGGTGATGAGCGGTGATCGAAGCCTGCAAATGCAAAAATTGCAAAGATAATAAAAAATGGTAAAAACAAAATTGTTTAATGATTTGTGCAGGAATACCTTTTACAAAATTATTTATTCTTATATCTCTATAAAACTCTTAATTAGTAATGATATGACAGCTAGTATGGAGTCAGAACTTGCTAAAATGCGTGAAGAGATTATTCAATTGAAGTCGAAACTTGCTAAACAACATGAAGAGTATATGAAATTGAGCTCAAAATATTCTTGTCTGGTGTATGATCTGCGTGAAGAACTTTCTAAACAGCGTGAGGAACTTGCTAAACAGCCGCAGTCAGCTGATAAGCTTCCTGAGGAACCAGAAGGCATTCAATTTACAAACAAGTTTTACCTGTAAATTATTACCTAAAGTTTTCCTAAAGACCCCTGGTAGCTGTTTATAACCTTCAAGAAACCTAAAATATGTCGGTAACAATTCACTTATAGTACCCTTCACTTACCAGCTCAATAACATATAGTACCCTTCAAAAAGTCAGTAAAATCAGTTCTTTTACAGTAATCCTTTTTCAAAAAGTCAGTGCTGGTTTGTAATACTTGACCGTAGCTAATTCCTAAAAATCTTTTACAGTAATCCTTTTTCAAAGAGTCAGTATCCCATAAAATCAGTATCCCATCAAAAAGTCAGTAAAATCAGTATCCCATCAAGTTGTACACAGTAGGCTAATTTGGTACTTAATCGGATGGTCCATGGTTTGCAACAAGAGGCAGACTACATGGCACTCAACATGAATAAATTCAAGCCCTTACAACCCACACCAAGAAAGTAAAAGGTAAGGGAAGAAAGTTTCATGCAAAGAAATACAAAGGTGAAAGATCAAGCCAAACTGCAACACAAAAGTAAAAGAAGGATCTTTCACGCATTTAGTGCTTCAAATGTCACAAGTACGACCACTACGCAAGACGATGTCATGATTCAAAGAAGAGGAAACCTGAAGCCTCAATTGTTGACATTGATGAAGACACTTATCACAAGAATCGAAGGAACAATGAATCTGAAGAAAGTGTTACCATATTGCCAAAAGGAGTTATTCTTCTAATACTCCCCATGTTGAGGTGATGTGATTATCATGAAGAACTAGATTGCAATAGGATTCCAGCAAGAAGATGAAGATCAGAGGACTCTCCCAAGGAGAGAGTGGGATCCCACACACAAACAATAAAATATAAGTATTTGGATTAGATTAGATATATATTCCTAGAATTAGGAAGTTTTTTAAGCATGTGATATAGTTATTTTATTGACAAACAATAGGCTCATGTAGTACTTATTATGTATATGAATGTTTAAATAGTCTATAATGTTGCACAACATTCCATAAGTTCGTGGTGAAGCTAGTGTAGGATGATATCTCCTTCTTACATTATTAGAGTAGTACACACTCTTGAGAGTCTGTTTTAATGGAGATAGAAAGAATCCAGATAGTTACTATATGTACTTAGGATATATATGAGTGTCGTGCTAAAGCATGAACGAAGTTGATTACATAACTGCGTGAATTGTTTCCATTGCATTGTTTTGATTGAACTTGATTATGCAATGTTTCTAACTTGATTATGCAATGTCGCTAACTATACGAATAAACCTAACTTGTAGGGAAAAACCATATGATATGGCCTACATGATAATAATGATGAGTCTTGTTCCGAAGAACAAGTGATGAACATATAGATCTCATTTTAGATTGACCAGTAGTGGGAAGCCTCTAGGTGTATGAATCTCAGCGCAGGCTACCGATCTAGAAGAATGATGACTTTTGTAATAGACGAAGCTAGAGCCTTCAAGAAAGAAGGGAACAATTTTGGGATATAGTGAGTCTTCAAAGGCTTACAGGGTTTACATCCCAGGATTAAGGTAGATTGAAGTCAACATAGATGTATCCTTTGAAGAGGACATGGCCTTCATAAAGGCCAGAGGATCGAATATGGATATTGAAGATGAGGAGCTTGTAGCTCCAAAGGAGATGATGTCATATCCCCCTCCAGCAACTCATAGGGAGTCAGTTGAGAAAGCTAAGCCAACCGATCCCATTGATATAGTAATACCATTTGATGTTCCTAGAGATGTTGCGGTGGGATGAAAGAGGCCTATATGGGCATGTCAAACCTATATCCAAGTACAAAGGGATTTATCCCTTAAGATGAGGATCTTGGATTATTGCATCACTTATTGATGGTATGGAAGAAACCTGATGATATATTCCTAAGTTAAGGAAGAAAACAATTGAGATACTAAGTAGATCTAGCACGATAATTGTGAGTACATGGATACATTGATGACGATGGTGTTTTGATCCATTAAGACAATTGAAGAATCCTTGTTGTACCTGGTCATCACCAGGACATATACTTACAATAAGGAGTTGTGTTCGTTTGCTCTGAAAGAGTTGATTGGAACCCGAAGTGATATCTCATATATGTTGATGGAATAGCCCATGGATAACTCCAAAAGGGAGTAGGATGCTCATATGTAGAGGGAGAAGAAAACTCCAACATATAGGGATGTGTGATGAGCATGACTGCAATATCGGACACGTATTAGCCATGTGACTTGGATAAGTATGAGTGATCTGATGGTAGTACCATATATTCTCCTGGAAACTATGAGAAGGAGTGGGGATATCTCCCATACACCTTGTGATGGGGTGGGGAGACTAGCCTCTTGATACTCTCCCATGTAGGTGTACTATTTCATTCATGTGGCTTGTTGTTATTTCATTTATATTTAATTTTATTTTATGTTTTTGAATAAGGAAAGACATAAATGTCTCCCCCCCCGATACTTTTGATGTCTTTGATAGTTGATATGTGTGTAGTTCTATAAGTTCCCAAAAGATTCTTTGAAGAGAAAATCAATCCCTAGATGACTCAGATTGGGATCGTACCTTCTCCCTCACACTCTGAGAAGGAGTGGAGAGATTCGTTACTCTTTCCTCAAGAGGGAATGTTGAATTTAATCCCTGACACTCTAAAAGGGAGTGGGAAGGTTGGTTCCATGATTGTGTCCCTTGTTAAGAGGGAAGGATGATTACATAGTGACCAAGAATTATCCTGATCACTTTAATATAGAGTGAGAAGATCTCTCAGACATCCTGAGATGGGATGGAGAATCCACTGCATTCTCTTGATCATTCTGAGAGGGATTGCAGAGATCTCCCAGACATATTGATATGGGATGGAGAGGCCAACACATACTCCTGATCACTCTGAGATAGAGCGAGGAGATATCTTGGACATCATATGATGGAGAGATTTATTGTATTCTCCTGATCACTCTCAGAGGGAGTGAGGAGATCTCTTAGACACTAAGATGGAGTGGAGAGGTTGGCACACACTAGCACACACTAGTACATATGTATGGACTCACCAATGGACTGGTTGAGTTGGTGCATGTTCCTTGATGAACTAGGTTGAGATGACACACTAAGATTGATATGATGAATGTTATTCGATGAATTGGGTTGAGTTGATGCATGATTTACTCCTCGATGGACTGGACACAGTTGTTGAGTTTGTATATGTTCCCCGTTGGACTAGATTGAGTTGACGCACAAAGATTGAGTTGATGCATGTTCCCCAACGAATTGGATTGAGCTGACACACTAAGATTGATTTGATGCATGTTCCCTAATGAACTGGTTTGAGTTGATTCATGATTGAATCCCTTATGGATTGGGAATATTTGTTGCGTTAGTGCATGTTCTTCAATGGGATGGATTTAGTTGATGCATGAGATGTTGTATGTTTCTCGATGGAATGGGTTGAATTTATGCATGATGACACTTCTTGATGGACAAATTTTGTGTTGATGCATTATAAATCCATACTAGATTGTCGAACCAAGAAGAATGATGTACATCTTTTGAAGATTCTGTCGAAATGGCTTAGTATTTGGTTTCAAAGATATTACATGTTGAATTATATTTTGTATCAAATGTCTTTATCTCTTAATAAATCCAAGAAAAATAATCTATGTATTGTTTGAACAACTTTATATAGGCTTGTTTATCAACATATTTATAACAAGAGTGAATATTGATAGTATTGGTTTCTTTTTTGGCCCTGACATTAATAACCTCATATTGCATGGAAGAATTGTTTGTTTTGAGATTGGTAAATTTTTTGAATCAATGTTGTTGGTGGAACAATTTTTTGAGAGTTCAAAAATTCACTATAACAAATCAGCCTTTTAGGGGCAGTTTTGGCTTGCAATGGTTTTTGTAAACCCCCTTCCCCCCAAAGTTTTTTTAGGTCTTTGGGGTCGGTTCTTCAAAACCCCCCTCAAAAGTCCCGAGAATTGGACTTTTGGGGTTGATTTTTAACCCCTCCCCTAAAAAAAAAGGTCCAATTCTCAAGGCTTTTTTTTTTTTTGGCGGGGGGGGGGGGGGGGGGGGGGTTGTGGTGTGGAAAGACCCCCCTAAAGGTCCTTTTCAAGGCAGTCTTTAACACCCCACCCCCCCCCCCGCAAAAAAAAAAGTCATGGGAATTGGAATTTTGGGGGAAGTTGTTATAAGGCCACCCTCAAAAGTCCAATTGTCATGACTTTTTTCGGGGGGGTGGGGGGGTTGGGGTTGAAAGAAACCCCCCTAAAGGTATTTTTCAAGGCATTTTATTTTTATTTTTAAAGTCATAATTAATAATTTTGACTTTTGCGGGTGGTGGTTATAAAGCCGCTCTCAAAAGTCCAATTGTCAGGAATTTTTTTTTTGGAGAGGGGGGTTGAAAGACCCCCCCTAAAGGTCATTTTCAATGCGTTTTTTAAAACCCCCCCATTAAAAGTCATGATAATTTGGACTTTTGGGGGTATTGGTTATGAATACACCCTCAAAATTCCAATTGTCATGACGTTTTTTTTCGGGGGGAGGGGAGTTGAAAGACACCCCCTAAAGGTCCTTTCCAAGACTATTTAAAAAAAATCCCCTTAAAAGTCACGAGAGTTGGATTGTTGGGGGAGGTTGTTTTAAATCCACCCTCAAGATTCCAATTGCCATGAGTTGTTTTCAGCCGGGGTGGGGGGTTGAAATCCCCCCCCTAAAATTCCTTTGAAGGTGTTTCTTAACCCCCCCCCCCCCCCCCCCCCCCAAAAAAAAAAAAAAAAAAAACGTCAGGAGAACTGGATTTTTGGGACAATTGTTTAAATACCTTCCCCAAAAATCTAATTCTCAAGAGGATTTTTTTTCTTGGGGGGGGGCGTATTTACCTAAAAGGGATTTTATCTTGATTGATTAATGTTGTTGATTATCCTTGGTTTAGCTAGGGTTTTTCTTGGTTTTCACTAGCTAGGGTTTTGGATATGTAGTTTTTTTAGTAGCCTTGTGAAAATGATCTTGTATGTACAACTTCATCTTATTCATATTGATGAAGTATTCATTGAATTTTCACTTGATCCAATACTTATGTAATTTGTCGATTTTATTTTCAATCATTTATTTTCTTCATGGTATATAATTCCCATCTATATGTCGTGTGGATTTGACATAAGTTAAGAAAAAATATGTTGAGTAATTAAGGTCATTATAATTAAAGAAGATAAGGATTTTGATAATGTTGTATTTATATTCATTTATTGCATGCATATTTATGCACCTAGGGTAGAACACAACCAGGGATTTCTCATCTTCGTCTTGCAGCCTATTAACCTACATGCAAGACACCACCTTAACAAATATTTCTCCCCAATAGTGGCCTATGGAGCGATAGATGGATTATGACCCCCCCCCCAAAAAAAAAATGTTATGGCTTAATACCATTTCTTTTCTCATGAAACCATGAGACATGTATAGAGAACCACCCTTGGTAGTTTAAACCTCAAAATACTAACAATATCACACTCATAACCCAAAATTCCTTATGGAGGGCATGTATGTTAGTTTGGGGCCCCATACATGGACCATGAGATCCTAAATGTTTAGTGTGAGATTCTATATATGGACCTATACTAAGGAATGGGACTTTAGAACCATCCCTAGTTTGTTAATCCTCAAAATGATGACCATATATGACAAGTATGCTAAATATTCCTTATATAAGCTATATGTGGTGGCCTAGAAAATCGTGCATGGACCATGAGCCATATATGTATTTGGTAAAGAATTAGACCCTTAATTTAAATGTTGGTTCATAAAAACCATCTTTTAGACGTGTTACAAATATTGATATGGCCACCAGGTTCCTCTTTCATGTTAAAAATTTCCTATGTAGGGTTATGTGAAAGCTAAAGCATTACACATTTCCCATGAGCCATAGAAGAACATATTGGTGTAAGGATTTTTCTTTTGGTATTGTACCAATGAATGGGAAATGAGAACCACACTTAGCATCCCAAAGCTTTAAATTAATGAGCACCATATCACTCTCACATGCCAAAGTATGGTGTCTTGAGGCCCCACACATGGCCCATGAAGCTCAAGAATAAATGTTATGGCCAAAAAACCTATATCTTGGCACCAAACCATGTATTAGGCACTAAAACTAACCTCTAAAGTGGAAAACCTCAAAATCACCACCATAATGCACTCTTAGATGATATTTCGTACTAATTTCTGTGTGGTTGTTGTGGGCCCACACATGGTCCATGAGCTCTACAAAAAAATGTTATGGCTCAAGACCTTGAATTTCAACCCTAAAACATTTTATGATTCCTAAAGACCATCCATGGTGTGATAAACCTAAATAAACACCACATCTCACTCATATGCCAAAGATTTCCTTTGTAGGACTTGTGTGGTGGTCTAGGGTACCATGTATGGACCATTAGATCCAAAGACAAATTTTATGGGCCAATAACTTGTATTTTTGTATCAACCTTGGATTAGACACCAAGCAGTTGCATCCCCATTATAGGAACATATATCGTTTGCATGATGGAGATTCCATTTGTAATGTCTATGTGGTGGTTTATGACCCCACAAATAGATCATAAGCCCCATGTATGAATGTTATAGTGTATTCCTAGGGATGTTAGCATTGAACCATGACATATGCATTGAGAACCATGTCTAGTGTTAGAAAGTGGAAAATGACTCCCTATGGAGGGTATGTGTGGCGACTTGAGGGCTTGTGTTCGGGTACACAGGGTACTCACATGGATCGCATGCACAATCGCTGAATTAGGCTCACATGCTAAAGATGGCACAACCTCCAAGTTAGGCTCGCAGGCCAAGAGATTTTCATCAAATTTAACATCTCTTCTAATGATTATATCATGAGAATGTGGCTAAAGAAGTCTATAACCCTTTACATCTTTAGAATATCCAACAAATATGCACTTTTCACTTTTAGGCTGCCACGCTTTCCATTTTTCATCCGGAATGTGAGCCCATGCTTCACTACCAAACACATGGAAGTGACTTACATTTGGTTTAATTTTACTCCATGCTTCTTCCGATGTCATACCTTGTAAAAATTTAGTCGGTGTGCGATTAACTATGTAATTTGCACAATTTATGGCCTCAGCCCAAAATTGAAGACTTGGTCCCTTCGATTGGATCATACAATTAGCCATTTCTTTTAAAGTGCGGTTCTTCTGTTCAACTACACCATTTTGTTGTGGTGTATATGGAACAATGTGTTGTTGTTGGATTCCTTGTTCAGTGCAGAAAGTAGTGAATTTTTTTTAAACATATTCTCCTCCATTGTTGGATCTTAATTTAATGATTTGATGACCATATTGTTTTTCAACAAGGGACTTGTAGGCCAAGAACATGTTAAATAATTCGCTCTTAAGTTTTAGGAAATAAAACCAAGTGCATCTGGAGTAATCATCAATGAAAGTTAAGAAATATTTGAAACCAGAAAAGGAAGCAGATGGAAGAGGACCACACAAATCACTATGCACAAGCTCCAAGGGAACCGAGGCATGCCAAGAGGCACGCTTGTCAAAACTGTCCCGATGATGTTTTCCAAGTACACAACCAGAACAAACACCATCCCTGCAATATACCATCAGAAGACTTGTCACCATATTGTCTTTACATAGTTGTTGCAATGAGCGATAATTCAAGTGACCAAATCGCTCATGCCAAAGTTTGCTGAAGTTATCACTATGAGCAACAAAAACTGAAGGAAAAGGTGATGACCCAAAGTTGTTAAATTTGTACAACCTGGTGATATCATCAACAACTTCAGTAGCAAGGACATTTTGAGGATCTTTAAAATCCTCGATTACAACTTAGTGAGGTGTAAACGTTACAGTTTTACCTTCACCAGAATGAGTGATTTGATAGATTGACAACAAATTGCAAGAAATTCTTGGAACACATAGTACATCACTAAAATGACCATTTTCTATTGGAACTGTTCCAGATCCTACAACACTTAGAGATCTATCATTACCAATAAATATTTGTTTGGTGTTACATTCATGCATAGTAGAAAAGATGGCTTGATCCTTGGCCATATGATAAGATGCTCTAGAATCAATGAGCCATTCATTTTGAGTCGAAGAAGAAGATGTGGTATAAGAATAACCAGAAGCACAAAGTGCATGTCCATGAGAGGTAGATTTTGAAGTCGAATCTAGGCTGATGTGGTGCTTCTTCATTGCTGCTTCCAATGTTTCCATCTTCTTGAAACACTTAGATTCATCATGATTATCTTTCCCGCAATAGTTGCAATGACGCTTAGTCTTCTTTCCTTTTGGCTTTGATCCTTTGTCATTTTTTAAAGAAGGAGCTGATTGAGAGGGTTTGGGACCCTTGTTTGGCTTATTATTGCTAAAATTTTGTTTCTTTGGAGGCTTAGACTTTTCTTTCTGTTGGGGCAGTAAGGCTTTCCCAGATGTATCTACATTGTTAATTATTCCAAGATGAATGAGCTTATCTTGCTCTCTAATTAAGGAATCACAGAAGGATTCAAGACTAGGATATTGATAGCTAGTTGCAGTCAAGGATTATTTCATGGAGTAAAATGTAGATAAAANGATAAATACATTGTTTGTCTTCTCTCTTAATCTTGCATTCTTCACATAAGAGTCTAAGAGTTTTGTACTTAGATAAATAATCTTGAATGCATGAAAAATAACTTGGAATCAAAGAAATCAAATAATTCTCAAGTTGATGACCTCGAATTTCATTGTGTTTTCCAAACATAGATTCCAACTTTTCCCAAGATTTATCAGGTTCATCAATTCCAGATATATGGAATCGCAAATCAGTAGAGATTGACATCCCAATCAATATACGAGCTTCATCACATCTATTTTCCCATTTTATTTTTTTATTAGCATCAGTGGGTTCTGTTTCTTTCTCTGAGGTAATTCTGAAAGTTCCCCTACTTTGTAGAACTTCTTCCATACGATATTTCCATGGGAAATAGTTAGAACTGGTAAGTAGAATATCACAAGGGGCGGCCATACTGGAAAATAATGGATGAAAAAACAAAAACTAAATGTTTGGATACAAAGAGCTCGAAAAATTAGGCTATTTAAAAAAAAACGGCACTGAAAACTGATTATGTATGACGAAGTTATGCTTGATCAAAGAAAATGTTGAAGATGTCTCAAATAGTGACATGGCAGATATTAATTTGACCAACTAAAAAAAGAACCCCCTTCTTCCCAAGATGAACCTTTGACAATCAAATAGAAATTGCATGCAATATTAAAAAGTAACTTAATAAGACTTGAACTCAAGACCTATTAAGGAATAAAGCAACTTTGGACCAAGTGAGCTAAGTTTAAAAGGTACGTAAAAGAAGAGAATGAGGAAGGTTTTTTTTTTTTTTACTCTTCTCTCTCGATTTCTGTGCTTGCTTCTTTTTCTTGCAAATCACACCACAAACCGAAAAACAGAAACAAAAAATACTTTTCCACACTTGTGGGGTTAGATCTCATTAGCTTATCTAGAAAGTCTATGTTTTTTCTCTGTTTCTGATTCGCTGCGATCGCACAAGGTGCATAGCAAAGAGCACACGCTTCCGAGAAAACCCTTTCCCTTTCTGTTTCTGATTCGCCACAATCGCACAAGGTGCACAGAAAAGAGCATACCCAGACAGGGAAGGCAAAAATCCGAGACTAAAACACGAAAGATCTAAATAATAAAATTGAAAAACATATGAGAGATTTAAAAAAAAAAATCCGTCACTGTAACATTATACCTTCAGATCTGTCGAAATGGGTGTTTCTGGAGCAAACAGAAACAATTTTCGATGAAAAAAAAACTATTTCCCAATGGAAATGGTGCTCCGAATGCAATGGAACACCTCCCATAGGCCAAAAATGCACAAAAATTCCAGAATCAGAAACCCTTTCAAAGTTTCAGCAACACTGGTTCAAGATCTAGATCACAAACGAAAGTGGCTCTTCATAAACGCTCTGATACCATGTTCAGGTACACATGGTACTCCCAAAAAGATCAAACACCAAGAACAACCACTCACACAAACAGATCATAGATCAACACACTGATGTTTTGACGTGGTTAAAACCCTCGAGAGGGAAACAGTCCACGGCCCCAGCCAAATAGCTACTTGGAGAAATTTATTATGCAAAAGAAAGAAAGCTACAAATGAGCTTCTCATAATCGATCAACTACCCAAGGATCCACCATGCTCTTTAAATAGAGATCATGGATCAATTGAGTGTTAAGCCATGGATCAAGGGTAGGTATGATCTAAGAGAAGTTGAACTGTCATATCACTCTATGTCTAGAACATATCATGACCATTGGATTAGAATATTTACAAATGCATACTAATGCATACTAAAGAAACACACTTTACCTAACGGATATATTACACAAGTTGATGTTAACTAACTCCTAAGTGTCTAATTATCCTAACAACTTGAACATGGACCATGAGCTTAGATAAAAATGATATGACCTAAGACCCTTATTTAACCTCATATCATAACATGGGCCTTGAAAACCATCCTTGGCATGACCTTCCTCAAAACGGTGAACATATCTCGCATGTAGGCTAATATTCCCTATTTAGGCCTTGTGTTATAATCTAGGCCTCTATTCATGGGCCATGGGCCCCAAGGTAATTCATATGGCCTTGTACCCTAAATTTATACATTGGTCCATGGTCTAGGCCATAGAAATAATATTTAGTGTTAAAAATATTTAAATAGAGACCATATCTTTCTTATATGCCAAATGCAAATTTTATGGCCTAAGGCTATGCCTTTTGACCTTGCCATTGCTTAAGTTACAATAAATATCCATGGTTAACCAAAATTCATAAAAAGAGGTACTATATATTTCTCATATGCCGATATTCCCTTTATATGGCTTTGTGGTGGGCTAAGGCTCCACACATAGTTCATGAGCCCCAAGGAAAAATGTTTTAGCCCAACAACTTGACTTTTCGCATCAAACCATGGCCTAGGGACTGAAATCCATACTTGGTGTTCCAAACCTCAAAATAACTGATATATATTTACTCATTGGCTAAATATTACCTATGTAGTATATAGGGCCTTTGAGGTGGTCTAGGGAATCACACATGACCCATGAGCCCCTTACCCTTAGATGTTATGTTTTGACTTGATAATATGGCCCAATCAATGATAACCATTCTTGGTTGCACAGAGCTTGAAATGGCCATTTATTGCTTGTAAGCCAAATATTTCCCACATAGAGATGACATTATGGACTAGGGCCCCATTTGTGGGCATTGATCCCTTGAGGAAAATGTTATGGCCTAGGACTTTGTATGTTTACCCTAGAACATGGACTAGGCCATGAGAGCCATCCTTAGTGTGACAAACTTGAAACGAACACTATATTCCACTTACATGATGATAAATATTCCCTTTATAGGGCTTGTGTGGTGGAAATAGGCCTATTAATGTCGCATGATCCCTAGAGACAAAATGGACTAAGGTAAGGTTGATGCAGAAAAATTCTCCTTACTTACATGGCATATTTTGATGTGTGAGGTTTTGAGTTTAATTAATGTGTCCTCCCACCTTGTAAATGGCCAGTTTTGGCCTTGTATTTGTCCCCTTTCCTTGACACATTAATCACATATTACATTCTTTTGCTCGCTTAAATTCCTCACCAGCTTTCGTGTCTTAGACAAATGAAGGTCAATGTCCAAACTATGATGATAATATTAAAAACTATTATGATGGAATGCCCTCACCTTTTGGCGATTTTTGTTGGTAATTGTAACTAGTATGTCAAATCCACTCCAAGTATATATTATGTCTACATAAAGAAACAACAAGACCAATGTAAGAACATCTCTCCATGCTTGAAATGATGCATATCTCCATTGTAAATATTTATAAGAGGATTAAACACATTCAACCCACATCTATTAATGAGATGTATAATATCCCTCAAATCAACTTTAATCCCAAGAATACCCTTAGATATTTAAGGAGCATGGTTCAAGCCATTGAAATTATGTTGCTAAATCTAATATGGTGCACCAATGGTATCCTTGTTGTCTATGGTAAACAACCATTTCTTTGAATCAATGTTCTTCATCACATTATCCCTTCTATGATACCTCTACATTAATGAAAAGTTATGTGATGACAACAAAGCCTTCATCACAAATTTGAGATCTTCCAAAAAAATTTCAATTAGAGAGGGATTAGTTGCCTTTAATCCTCGACTTTATTATCATTTTTTAACTCTTGTTATGCATATTTAGGTAAGTATTTATCACGATCCATTATCATCTTGTTCATAAAGTTATGTGTGTTCTTCATAGTGACCAATTTCATTCTTTTAGGAAATACGTTTTTCAAATAACTCGACATCATCTTTAAAGGACACACACACAAACACACATTTCTCAAAAATATGTATTGATTTAAGTTTAATTCCTTGAAATGTAAATTGGATTATACATGGAGATGAAAGCAAGTATATAGCTTCAATACTACTAATTCGGACATCTAACATGATAGGATTGGTTTGTTGATTGAAAAAGTCATATATTATACCTTATTTGGATAAGCTTATAGCTAAGGGGTAGTGGGTTAATGGTTAAGGGGTTTAGGTTTTGGGGGTACTAGTGGGTAAGCAGTCTATGAGTTAACATGATAGTTTGTAGCGGTTAGATGTTAGGGTGAGGTATGAGGTTAGGGTAAGGTACGAGGTTAGGGAGGTATATGTTGAAGCTTCTAAGGTGTGTGAATTCATTATATGGGTTGGCTGTGCTAGGTCCATGAGTCATCTAGGTGGGTTGGTTGTGTTAGGTGTGTTTATTTGTTGGCAGTAATAAGTAAGAAATTGAATATATAAGAAGTTGTTTTTCATGGATAAAAACCTTACACTTAATACCAAACTAATGATATCAAGGATCATGGGCCATGGAACACTACATAGGCCATACATACAGAATATTTTCCCAACACAAGGTATATGTGCATGAATTGGATATTTAATCAATAGTACATGGTTAGGGATTATAAGAACCATGTACTCCCCCATAGAGGGAATATTATTTCAACTACAAGTGGGGGATGTTGGTATTTTGATATTTGTAACACCAATAATGGATCTCTTGTCCCACACCATGGTATAGGATTTAAATTTATGGCCTAAGTTCATATCAATTTCTTACGAGGTCATGGACCATTACGATTCCCTTGACCATCACATAGCATGCATCTTCATAGAAAATATCTCGTCCACATGTGAGATATGGTCCTAGCCCTGCATAACCATGAGCTAAAGACTCCCAAAATTTGGATGCATAATAAGTCACATTTTTTTCTTGACTCACAATATAACTAAAAGTAATATAGTGGTAGTGATTGTAATCAAGACCCAACATACATTCTTTTTACTTCCCATGGATAAAAATCAACCAAAAATCTCCATTACAAACATCTATCGCAGGATGAGAAAATAATAAAAAAGAGTAGGGAGCTTCATGGAAATAGAAAATTCCTACCATATTGACTATCAATATGGAAACTTCACTTTTATGTTTATACATGGTGTAGGCAATTGAACTTGACATTATTACAATATCATCCATCTTCTATGAAATCCTAGGGATAAGGCCACCAAGGAATTATATGTGTCCATGCAAAATTGGCAAATAACTTGAGACAAATCAAACTAGAGAAACTAGAACATCAATGGGAGTAATTCATGTGCATATTTTTATTGACATAGAAATGAGCTACAAAATTTTCAAGGATTGAAGTATTTTGAGAAAGTTGCGAGTCTAGTTGTGTGAAAGACAACTATCATGTGATTTCAACCTCATAAATTTTACAATATTAGAGATATTAAAAGGAGAACCAAACACACACATGCATATCTTTGTTGAGAGGACTCTTAGAGAGGTATGCCTCTTCATAAGTTAACTCTTGTTTATTTAGATAATTTCACAAGAATAATTTCATAATTATCATTGTTACATATTTATGCATTATGAAGAAGGATCAAATGATTGAGGGAGGTAATCTGCAATGGTATGCTCCATGCACAGTTCAAAGGTGATTGTTCTTTGATTTCTTAACATTAGGTTTCTTAGGGTATGCATTGGTTTGGTCAAAAAATTGATTGCACCTCTACTTAGGAACATCGGTTCTCTTAGTCATGGCATGTGGTATATGTGGGGTAGTTGTCAATGAAGTAGCATATAATTGAACAATGTGTTGAAATGTTTATTGATTTGGTGCTAAGTGGATTAAGTTTTAACATTGGATTAATAATGTTGAAGATCAAATCGTGGTAGTCTTGTGGTAGGGAATCAGTGCAACAAAGGACAAACATCATACATGTGCAATGCATCTTGGAACTTTAGAACACACTTCTTGGAACTCTGTGAATTCACTTTGTTGACATTATCATGTAAGTTCCTACTAAGGTATTTTCACGATCATTTGTCAATTTTTATAAAACACAATGATATGGAATTTAATGCAATTTGAAAATTTAACACAATGGCCATTGTAAGGTGATGACTAAATTCAAATATTTTGAGGAAAAAGTGAACATGTGAGAACCATACCACTTAAGGAAATTTTAAAATAAAATACATTGTACATTACAAATCATCAACCCAACCATGGCATCCCCTAATAATCAACCCAACCATGTGATCCCTTCATCCCAAAGGTGTGGAACTTCATTTATAAGTATTCATGCCAGTTTTATCCACATTTGATATACATTTCCTACACTTATGGTAAGACTAACATCATTATTATCATTTTATGATTAAATATACTTTAAATAAAATTAAAGTAGATATCTATATTTGGGTAATGGGGTAATGCAAATTAAAGGTTTATAATTTTGCTTTTACAAATAAATAAAATATATTCACTTAAAAAACAAAAAAAAAACTGCACAAATTATAATAATCATCTTTAAAATTTATAATTTTGGTTATAACCATGTATTATGTTCAATCCTAAATTTTGTTTCTAATAATAATAATAATAATAATAATAATAATAATACTAGAAAAATAATATAAAAAAAAGCATTATGAAGATAATAAAGAGATGAAAAATGAAACTGAAGTCTCATTTATTGTCTTTCATTCAATGACTTCTTGATATATTATGTGTATGATAGAAATAACTATATTTAAATTGCTTTAAAAATCACATACATAAAATTTGTAAGAAACAATTTTGGATCTGTGTGGTCCTTGCACCAAGCTAAAAAGATCTCTAAATTGTATAGATCAATGTACTATTTTGATATTTTTTTAGTATTTATAAAAGTCTTTGGTTTTCTTATGGGAGTTATGAACACCATGCTACATTAATATGTAGTTACATAAAGATATTCCAAAAAATAATACAGAGGAGAAACATCCATTGATTATGCAATCAACAATTAAAAACAATAATTTATCTATTGTGATCAAATGAATATCCAAAAAGGATAAGATATAGCGAAGAATGATAGTTATCTTTCACAATTAGAAATAAATCCAATAGTTTATCTTTGCAACTCTCATCAATACAAGGTTCAATACCATGTACCAATCATTATTACAAATAAACTAGAGCCATGTCCCGACCAATGATTCAATACAAAACGTTCTATTAAGTGAACTCACATTCTAGGGAGAGATGTTCCAGTACTATAACAAGGAGGTTTGAGAGAAACATGGGTGGTGTTCTATTCATACTCACAACCTAGCTAAAATATTATTATTTCTCAAGTTCGATGATAGGGTTGATGTCCTTTAGCTCATTAAGCGAGAACCCTGGTTTTATAAGAGCATGTTGGTTGTATTTTCTTCTTGGAGTGAAGGATTTTCTACTCAATCATGTATCTTAGTCATCATCCAACCTAGTGTGTGAGCAACTTTGTCCATTCCTAAAATGTATATTTACCCTTGTTTGTGACTTGATTTTTTATGTGCCTAATATTTTTCAACCCCGAGTCCTAGCGTATTGTTTTTTTTAAGTTAATTTGTCTAATGACTTGAAGGAGTTTGTCCTAATATTGATAGGATAGAAAATGATCAAGAAACTTATCATGCCTATTAACTGGAATAGTACTTGTGTTGATTTCAAAGCTTGGATCACTATTTCTGTGATAGCTACTTAATGGCCTAAGTCAACTTAGAAAGCTATATTACTAGAAGTTGGACATGGTATAACTTATGTTTCTTTGATTCATAGTCTAGTTCTCCAATATGTCTCCAAACTCACTCAACAAGGTGGGGAGGGGGGAGGGAATCTAAGCTCATTCTCCTCCTCCATTATGGACTTATCAGGAAAATGATTCCACTGATGGAAAAGTCAGAAGGATAAGGCATATTACTTTGTATCACTAGTTTTACCCACATAAACCCATTGAAGTTTTGTACCCATACACTGTTATCAACATTATTATAATGAAGAATGAAGATAAAAGGAATGAACTAGATAGTTTCCAAAGAAAGTTTCTTTATGGAATGTTCAACTTGAGTGACCCTCATAGAAAATACAAAATATATTAGATCAGGAATTTGAGTGCTACATTGGAAATTATGTGTTTGTAGGAAATCAAAATGACTAGAACCTTGGTATATACGACCTTGTATATTATTCAGGTTTGAAACTATAAAATTCATATTCAATATAGATCTAATTCGTTTAAACGTTTCACATCTACAGAACTTGATTTGTATTGAAAGTATTACAACCATTTGGAATTTATTGCCACACCTATACAAAATATGGATGGATTTTATAGAGGGAGGATGTTATTTCTAGAACAATGACCCTCCTTTGAGGCTATGGTTGTCAAATTGTTGTAGTGAAGCACAACCAAACTGAGCCATCTAAAAAGAATTGGATGCCATGTCTTGGGGCCTCTAATTTATCCCTTTTGATGAAGATAAGTATGCATGGGTTTCCAAACTCTCTCACCTTGTTAGAGTGGAATATGCATGTTGTGATATAGGTTCCCAACTTGTTTGTACCCTTCAATAGTTTAAGATGGCAATATGAATACCATGACCTTCTTTAAGGGTTTATAAATCAAAGAAGAAAGAAATAATATAATTTCTCTCAATATTGAGGACGGGGAAGTAACTAACTAAGAATTGATTGATGATGTCATTATTGCATGGGAAGGCATGAAATGGGCTCAAATATGAAAGATTGGATCATCTCTTTTCATTAATATTGACTTTGAAAAGGCCCATGGTTATGTTGAGTGACCATTTATTCTTAAAATGATGAACCCATTTATCAAACCAAACTTTCTAGCAAAGGTATTTTGGGGTGTCCATTTAGACTTATTTCGTGAGTGGCCTATGTTTAAAACATCGATGATATCCTTTACTCTAGGTTTGGACCATCTCTTTCAAGTTTTGAGGCATGTTTACACGAGGATCCACCTCTAAGAAATACCATTGCCAAAATTTGAGGAGATTTTGGAATTTCTATTAGATGGGATTCATGAAGATTTAAATCGTGTGAAACAAAAACCATACATAGAATCAAAAGATGCATATGGGTGTATAGACGAGGAGGTAGGAGAGGATTATTGGAAAAATCATCTAGCTCACAATGACTCTATATTTGTGGATTTGTGCCAAGTGAGTATCTTTGTTTCTTTCTGTTCCTCATACATATTCATAGGTTTTCTAATGAATTTAGATTTGGTTACACAACAATATACAACATTTCCTTGTGATTGGTTGGTCAGTTCTACATGTCTTATCTTGAAGTAGTGGCCTTTTAATGGATTTTTGTTTCTTCCTTGTTTGTTTTTAATGGAGTTTTGTTTTTTCCACTGCCTCATCTTCTTCAATAGGACTATAGTTAGAATTTTCTGATGCACTAATGAACATGCTATGGAATTTAATATGATTTCAATCCAACAACTAAACGTGAAAGAATCCGATGCCATTAAGATTCCTTCTTATTCTTCACTTTAATCTTTCTCTAGAAGAGTGCATTCCTATGTCCACTCACCCTGAACTCTTTAAACATAACATAAATGACATTCTCATCTAGATTGGAGTAATATATTATATCTATGTATACTTTTTATTGGTAAATATCACACTTTTCCTTCTTTCAAATAAAATTTCATATCACGATTCAACGTTTTTTATTTGTGTCAATCTCCCTGACACTAT
Source organism: Pseudotsuga menziesii (assembly GCA_001517045.1). Lineage (NCBI taxonomy): Eukaryota > Viridiplantae > Streptophyta > Pinopsida > Pinales > Pinaceae > Pseudotsuga > Pseudotsuga menziesii. The sequence continues at coordinate 19,582 of LPNX011190296.1, read as the reverse complement.
TTTTATTTCTTCTTTAGATATTTCAATTCTGTCTTTATATTGTAGATGCAAATTTATTTCCTTTGTTTTGGGGTGTCTCTTCTTGATTATTTGATGCCTCATTTTCATTCCCAATTCAACATAGATAAATATTTGTAGCTCCTCCTTAGATATTTTCACTTTATATTGTAGATACAAATTCCTTTCCTTTGTTTTGGGGTGTCTCTTCTAGATAATTTGATGCCTCTTTTCATGTTTAATTCAATATAGATAAATTTATTTCTTGATTTATCTTCTAAAATTAAAAAATTGCAACTACCTTTAGTTATAATCATGTAAATCTCCATGGTTCTTCACTACTACCCTAATATTTTCAGGAAGATTGGACATCCTCTAGACAAAAACATAAAAACTTAAACACATTATCTTTGATAAAATAGCCATGTTTTAAATTAATACTCTTCATCAATTATGTAATAGAATTCCAATCCATCCTAGAATTTTCACATGAGATTTAATTTCCTTGAATTGTTTCAATTTAGTCACAACAATCTTATTGGGAAACCAACAAATATTTATATTACCTCCCACCAAATCAACCAAATGAAATCATGGATTCATGTGGACGCATCTTTAAATGCAAAACAGAAATATAGTGTTACTCTTTGGTTCTAGGTAGTATGAAACACGGTTCAAGTTTCTTTAGCTTGCTATTGATTTTTTACATGTTCATTTGGAGTTCCACATGAAACTATAAATCAACCATAAAAACTGAACATGAAGCAAGTTGCCCAATCTCTAGTGAAAGCTGCTTGATCTCTGGTGAAAGCTGGATATTTAATCAGTAGCATGAAGCTTGTCAAATCTGATCCGATCAAATATGGAGGTGTATAAGACAGATAATAATGGCAGACAGGATGAATTGGACCCTTTGTTTGAAGGGATAGTTCTGATGAATCCCTCCCAAAACCCTAGCACACATCCCGTGGAATTAGTAGAACGAGTCCTCTATGGGAATTAGTGTTGTAAGTCAACCTCTCGATGAAAATATTTTCTCTGATTTCAACCTCTAATCCATTAATGAAGACCTAATTGATGAAAACCCTAAATTTTTAGTGTTGGATTCAAACAAGGAAATTAATAATAATGATGGTCTCGAAAAAGTTTCATTATTAGAAAGGTCTATGGATGTTACTAGAAGAAGACATGGTTCTAGAAAGGGATGCCTCTTTATCTATCTGTAAAGAAGGCGACAACACAATGGAGAATACAATCCTCCCAGGAAGTAGGTGATGCCTCTAACAAGTATAAGGAGATTGAGAAAGAACTGGTGGATGCTTATGAAACATATGATTTTGAAAGAGTGGAAAGTCTTAGTGAGGGCTTGCTTACTATGGAGAATTCAAAAGAAATAGTTTCTTAATGCCTCAAGAAGTATAGAAGCAGATCGTGATTCACAGAAATAGATCATGATTCGATGGTTTTGAAAATGCAGGAAATATTAGAATTGCAAGTTGCATTAGAGGAGGAATGCATTTGAATACTCTAATATTTATAGAAGGTGTGTTTCGTATCTTTATTTGTTTTCTGAAAATTATCTCCCCATATTCACTTCCATTATTTAGACAAAGGATACTAACCCAAAAACAATACTATAATAATGGATCTTGCAGTTTCCTTGGTGGAGTAATCCTGTATAGGATGGAAGAGGGGACATGCAACCAAATACATGACCTATGAAAACCATAACCCACAAAAGATGGATGGTTGTCATGTTGGTTAAGACTTCCTTCGATTTATTACAATGGAGAATACCAAGTGATAATGGGGGAGACCCATACCTATCGTGAAAGGACATACCTAAATAAAATCACAATATCAAACCCTAACAAAGAAAATGTATTATCCCTCTTGATATGAACACTTTCTCAGGGTCTGTAACGCTCGCACCACCACTCTGAATAAATTCGTAGGAAGCAAGGCACTCTTTGCGGGACTTCCGTGGAAATCCAACTGCTTCTGGTTTTCAATGGAGAGTAGACAGACTTGAAGCTTTCTTGATATGGCTCTGATACCATATTAGAATTGTTGTTCCATTATATCATCAAGAAATTAGTGCAATCAAATTCTTGATTATTATGATGTGAAGAGGAATGAATTATACAAACTGAACAAATCAAATATCATAGGAAAGAAATAAGTATTGCTCAAGGAATTATAGTATTATCTTCATTAAAGAATCCAGTGTTACAATGGTGTTACATAAGGAGGAATTCGAATCATGTGAATAGGATTCAAATCCCCCAACTGAATCTAACCATATCTAAATGCATGACTAACTAGAAGTTTCTAAATCACTATCGAAGTTCAATTGGCTAACTGATGTCTAATCCAGCCTCTCAATCATTTATAATCACTTCAAACCGCTCTAACTGCAGCGGTAGGTGAGAAGTAGGTGAGAACCGACGCCTTCCCATATGCAGCCATGCATAACTGGCACTAACTAAACTGGAGGAGAACTAACTGAATGTACCTGAAGAGAAACTAAGCTTACCTAGTTACCAACTCCCAGAAACTGAAGGAGGTTGGTTCCGGGACTCCCAGTGGCTCCTAAAATGTAGGGATTGTTCTAGGAGGCACCTAAGCTGATGCATGCAAATGCAGTCAGTCCCAGTTAGCCTCTATCGGTGTTCCCCACACTCTAGTGACTGGTACATGTGGCCCCATTAGTCTAAGTGGACCCAATGGTACTAGTGGACCAAATAATAACTAAATGATTCCCAAGTTAGTAAAATATAATCTAATATATAGTTAGAACAAGGGAGGATATAAATCCTAACACAGACAAAGGATGCTACAACACCTTATTTACCGGAAAATATTGGAAGAAGGCTACAAACCCCTGGTTTATTAGTTGCTACTAAAAGGATGCATCAACACCCTATTTACTAGCTACCATTGGAAGGAGGCTATAGCCCCTTACAGTCCTGTTTCGTGCCCTAGAACCTTCCAACCACCCTTATTTGATAATTTGGTCTTTGAACCTGCACACCTATGGAACTTCCAATCGTGTGTTCCGAGACCCTTGTTTGAAGGTTAACACTTTTCTTTTATACCCTCAGCGATGTCTCTTCATCTAACATTCACATACTTTCATCATGACTTTTCAAAAATCAATTCTAAATTACCTCTCTGTTTATCGTTTTTTAACTCTGTTTAATTTCTTAGTCACGACCTTCCACAACGGTCTTTTCCACAGGAACATTTATGCAAAATACCTTTCCAAAAATACCTTTCTGTAAAATACCTTTCTGTAATTACCTTTCTGCAATGACCTTTTTGCAACAACCTTTCAACAAACTACCTTTCTATAAAAACCTTTCTGCAATCGGAAACTCCTTCCTTCCACAATTGCAGATTGCGGGTTGCGGATCTTCATTTTGAATTTTCTCAAAAAGGATTCCGCAAATACCTTTCCACAACTCTATTTCAGTAATTGCGGATTGCGTATTGTGGAACCTACTCTTCCCAAATTCCAGAATTGACTTCCACAATTATGCGCGCACAACGCTTCTTTCTGTAACTCCTGTGAGCCATTGATCTCTTGCGGATTTGATCTCTTCCGTCTATCTACTATTAGTGCAGAACTTAACTTTGCAGATCTCTCCTCATCTGTTGATCTATTTTTAATGTGATTTGGACTGTCCAACTCCTACAACTATTTCAATATTGTTTCCTTATGATCTTACGTTGACAACAATGCCAATTTACTCAACAGAAAACATGAACACTTCAAGTGGCTCAAAGAAGTCTCATCAATACACTCATGAATATGTATATCATCATGAAATAAAAAAGGATGTTGCTGCCAATAATAATGTTCTTCAATCATATATCTCTTCAACCAAGTGTGGGATGAAGTTCCTCCAACATCAAATAGACTATGCAAGAAGCAAGGAAAATCACGAGTCTCTAAGTGACTCAAGTGAACATCATAGGTGCATCCATGTAGATGTGTATCATCATTTTGTAACAAAGGATGCTGTTGAAAATGTAAATAATATGGAACTCTATTCATTCCATCATCAAAAGGAAATATAGGAATCCCATACTCCTCATGTGACTCCATAAAAATGAAACCTTTCACTCATACTTCGTTAGAATGAATGCACTCATACTTTGTTAGGATGAATGCTACAAAATGTGGAAGTATAGGAAGTAGGATAAAGAACCAAATCACCAAAAGGATTAGAAAGTGCAAAATTTTCATCATGTGAAGGATCCATAGAGGTAGGAACATGCACCTCTCTAAAAAATGCAAAACTTTCCTCATAGGTTGATTCCAAGGTAGTGGAATCATGCACTTGTCCAAAAAGTGTATAACCATGTTCAAGAAGCAACTCAAGTTCCTCTTCTACCACAACAAGTGATTGGCTCTCGTCAAGCTTATATTCAAACACATCAATAACCTACAATTTTCCATGTCTCTCATGATCCCTCATGTCATGAGAATCCTCCAAGCAATATACCATATGACAATCTGAAACATAGGAGGAAGAATAAGTATCTTGCAACCTCTTAAGAATTTGCTCATTTTGAGTTTTGAGATTATGAATATCCTCATTATTATTCAAGTATTCTTCATGTAACCATTCATTAAGCTCAAACAAATTGTTTCTATAAAAAAACAAAGACATGAAATTACCTCCGATGTTGCACATTACTCTTTGAATGTTCTTTGTGTCTTCAAGGATGGATCCTCCAATGAAGCAAATTTCCAACAAGATTTTGATACCATGTTGTAGTGTCATGGAGTATACCAAGAGCCTCATTTATATTCATTTCACTCGTGTTCAAATACCCTTCAATGAAGGATGGTTCATGGGAGTGAACATCCTCTTCTTCTTTCTTCTTGATTTGATCAACTTTTTGAAGCTCAAGTGGTGATGGGTAAGTTGAACTTGGTTCTTCATTAGCTGCTACAAGGTATTCATCTTTATGGTCATGAGAAATTTGGCTTGTATCCACATTTTCAAATCTAATCTCTATGTGAACAACATAAATTTGTGATCACCCATCAGTAGGTACTCCTTCACAGTTCAAGCATCCATTAGTAGATGCCCTTTTGTCCATGCACATAGTATAATGTGTCTTGGAATGATATTCAATAGTTTCAAGGTACTCTTCTTCATTCGCATGTGATGTTTCCTCATATTTTTCAAATTCACTTGGGAGTGACTTTCGATCCTCTTGATGTAGTACTTTTTCTACTTCACCACCCACAGAACTTGGTGACTTGATCCAGATTTATGTGTGAACAAAATGAAAGAACATATACAGCATGATAATAACAGACATTTTGCAAAGATAACAAAGATATAGTAAACACATATTCTGTTAAATGGCGGAAATAGAACAGTCTGTAATACAATTGCTAGAATGGTGCTAGCTATCTCTGAGAAGAGATGTGGCTGCTACGCTCATTCGTGCCAAGCTAAATAAAAAATGAGGCCAAAGGGGCTTATTTATAATAAGAATGAGGTGAGAACCCCAAAAGTCCAAAACGTAACCCTAGAAGATGAACCGTCATAAAGTTTGCGGCCCCAAGGTGGTAAGTTGAACAGTCAACTTCCCGGGGTCATAACTTTTGCATACGATCTTCGATTTGGGCATTCGATAGCTCATTGGAAAGGTTTGTCTAAGCTTTACAGGGTGCCGATGGCATTAACCTAGCCCCGAATCTCCAAAAAAAATCATTTAGGGCCTCAAAACAGCCCCGGAAGTTTAGGACCTAAAAAACTATAAAAAAAAACTAGGAAACTGCCACAATGGACAATTGTTTTGAGCCAGTGGAATAGGTGGGTGGCCACCGATCTCCATTTGGATCAATCCTCCCTCCTTAGGAAGAAATGGTCTCCATTGCATCAAATCCCGTATCATATCTCGAACTGTGTGTAGAGTTGATCTCCTGGTGCGACATTTGCTGAAGTGAAGAGGCTTCCTTTCTTTGACATCCCGAGAAGGCTGTAATTGTTGTATGGATGATTTGTTTATGGATGAGCACCTTGAATGTGTAGCCTTGCATTGTAGAGGTACTCAGATAGATGAGGAAACAATGGCTCTATCTTCTTCTTGTGTCTAATGAGCAGAGACACCCTGTGCAGAGGGTGTGGAGGTCTCTGTGATCTTATGTTCTCCTTTAGACGCAATTGTGAAGAGGAATAATTTTCTAATGTGGGAGCTTATCTTCCTACCTTGTGAGACTTTGTTAGGTGCAACGGTCTCTGGTATTCGATAGAGTTTTCCTCCCAAAGTAACAATGACACTGCGAGGTCGTGACTCATATACGGCATGACACTTCCACATATATGGTTGTCCTAAAAGAACATCACAGACTTTAAGTGGGGCCACATCACACAGTACCTCGTCTTTGAAAGGCTTGATTCCATATGGTAGGAGGCATTGTTGAGTAATGCGGATACCTCGTCCTTGGCTTAGCCAACCGATGCTGTAAGGTTGCGGGTGTGGTGTTGTTGGAAGCTCCAATCTCTTGACGACTTCTGCTGAGATCAGGTTCTTTTGGCTGTCGTTATCAACAACAAAATGTAGAGGCAATCCCTTCACCCACATCTGTGAGTGGAATAGGCGCTCCTCTGCCTCTGACTCTTCAGGATCCTCTAGTTGAATCTATGCAGTAGCAACAGTGGCAGTGGGGTTTGCATAAATGATCTGCCTCCCATTGTATGCGGTTGTGGCATTGGGTTCGGAATCAAAATCAGGATCTGATTCTGAAGATTTGATCTCGGCTACTAATGACTGCTTTGAGAAACATTCATTAGTGTTGTGCCAAGGGCTTTTATGAAATTCACACCATTTACCAGTGTCCTTCTTTGTATTTCCATCCCCCTTCTTTGCTTGTGGTGGGGACTGGTTTCCGTTTTCTTTTACTGTGTTCTGCGGGCCAGAGTTTCCCTTGCCTTGCTTCTGTGGTGGGCGTGCAAGTCCAGAGTCTCTCTTGTTCTTTTGTCGAAATTTCTCCTCGATTTTGACAACATATCGATAGGCGGATCCAAGTGAAGAGATGTTGAGGAAGTCCATCTCAGTTCGGATGTACCGATGTAGACCATTGTGATATTTCAGAATCATTGCCGCTCGGAGTCCTTGATACTCAACTTTTTACGTAGGGTATGAAAGTTATTGGTGTACTCCGGCACCGTCTGCTCCCTTTCTTGACGCAGAATGGTCCATTTTGTGTACTGGTCATCATAGTTTCCCACAGGGTAATACTGTTCCCTGATGAAATCTATGAAAGAGGCCCAAGTGGGATTTGTTTCAAACATTCCAGACTCGTCTGATAAGTTTTGCTCACAATAAGTACCCCACCAATTTTGGACATGGGGGACTGCCTTAAGGAGCGCAAAGGTGATCTTTTCTTTGTCGAAAAAATTGTGGACAGAGAAATACCCTTCTAGAACATTCAACCAATTATCTAGGGCATCTGCAACGATTTTTCCTTCAAATAAAGAAATATCAAAGTTAACTTGTACCTTTAAGGGAGTTGCATCCCCGAACCGGCTGCTCGTTGAATATGCACTTGTCGCTGCCGACATTCGTAGAAGGATTTGGGTGAAACTATCCATCATCTCGTTCCTCTGTCACTCGAGAGCTTCCTCGAGCAGCGAATTTATAGGATCTCCTGATCCGTCATCTCTCTTTTCTTTCACCATGGGAGGTCATTTGGGACGGCGAGAATGATCAAGTGAAACTAGTTTGAGACCAAACTCTCTATACTCAAACCTCGTCGGGGACATGCGCCGAGAAATAATCAAAGAGCAGATTTGCCTCGAATCTCCAAAAACGTCGTTTAGGGCCTCAAAACGGCCCCGAAAGTTTAGGGCCTGAAAAACTGTAAAAAAAAAACTAGGAAACTGCCACAATGGACAATTGTTTTGAGCCAGTGGAATAGGTGGGTGGCCACCGATCTCCATCTGGATCATGACTCCTTAGTCTCCTCCATACTTGTGGATTTCTAATTGTTCCTTAATGAGTTCAAATCTTCCTTATTGTGTCTAAATCCATACAACCAATCATCAAATTCTTCAAAAATAATTTTCTTATGTGTCTCTTCATGATGGAAACTACTACTACCCCCTGCTGTCAGCTTACCCCTAAGTTGGCTAGCCATCAATTTGAACGCTTACATAAGATACTTGGTCGTATCATACAAATATAACTTAATAAGTTTCTTAACTTCATCTGTATAATCCATAAATTCAATAGGTTCCAATACCATGCTCTGATACCACTGTAATGTCCCTGCTTGGGATTTTGGAGAAAATTACAAATTGGGCAAAAATTGAGCTTAACTAGTCTTGACTTTAGAGGGTTCCAACTTTCACCAAATTGTCCCGAATTTTAAAGGAAATGGTATGGTGAGCCTTAAAAAATACCAAGGTGGTTTATGTACACTTTGTATATTACCTTATACCTCTGCAACCTTGTTTGGGGCTGATGACAAAAAGGCCAAAATTACTAGGAAATTGTGATGAAATCCCCCCTAGGGTGTAGGCCAACTGGGCTTCCCAAATCATGTACGAACCTCCCAAATTTGTAATAAAATTACGGGGAATGATATAAGACCTCATGGAATATAATTACACATGTTTATTAGTTCTTAAAACTGGTTATATAGTTCCACACTCGTTTGATAACTTTCAATGAAATTGCTTATGGGGAAATTGCATAACTAGCTCGATTTTGACATATGAAAGGTAGAGCTAAAGGCTCATATCATGATGTGGAATATAGATACCGTATAGAGAATAAAAATTTCTTCCCCAACAGTATTAAACACCATATAAATACCATCATACAATTCTTGTATACAACTCATTCAATATGGGAGTCAAATACATTAAAACTAGTGAATTAGTGGCATGGAATTGCAAGAGTTTCACATATGGATTTCTTGGATTTCAACCCATAGATCATAGGGGCATGAAATTACAGAGTAAAACATCATATATTTCTGTCACAATATCATCAAACTCATATAAAATCCCTCATTAAAATCTGATACAATACTCCTTCAAGATTGAATCCAAAGTCATGGAAATGAGTGCTTCAATGGCATGGGAATGCAAGCTTTTCACACATGAGTTTATTGGATTTATAGACACATAGGATATGGAAATTAAATTAAAGAGTAATACATAATAATATTTCTTTCACAACATCATCCAAATCATAGAATATCCCTCATACAAATATGGTATAAAACTACTTCAAGATTGAAGCCAAAATCTATGAAAACTAGTTTTACAATGGCATGAGAATGCAAGCTTTTCACACAGGAGTTTCTTGGATTTTGAGATGAATAGGATATGGGAATGAAAGTACAGAGTATTAAATAATATATGGCTTCCCCAACATCATCAAACTCATATAAAATTCCTCATACAAATATAATATAAAACTACTTCAATATTGAAGCCAAATCCATGAAAACTAGTTATTCAAGAGCATGGGAACACAAGCCTTTCATACATGTATTTATGATATTTAGAATTACAGAGAATATGTACATGAGATGAAATATCCATACATTATATATCAAATATTTGGCATCAACTATACTCATCAAAGCGCAAGCACCACTACAACAAGTGCACCCTCAACATGAGAGTGTGGGGGAATGGAGAAGAAGGAATGAGAGAATATAGAGATAGATGAGAATTCGACTGTATGGAACTTAAACATGCAAATAAAAACCATCATTAAGCTCCAATGAGAGGACTAAATGTACTCTCTATCAACCAACTTGGAAATGAATCAAACTCCCTCGAAATTGGTTCACAAGCAAGGAGAGTGAACACTCACCGTGCAATGGACAAGCAAAAGCTCTCCAAAATGCCAAAGGCCAATTAAAAATGATCAAAAGATATTCTAATTCATCATGACATCCTTTTATTAACTTCGTTGTATTCCTAAGCTTGAATTTCCCTCCATGGGATTCCTCCAACTCATCGTAGTTGTTAACACCATTATTTATCAAAGAGGATAATAAACCATGGTGGAGGAATAAAAATAATGGTTGTTTGGATACTTTGGTTAAAAGATATATAATAAAAATGTGACTATAGGCAAAATGCGATTAAGTCACCGAATATCCTAAGCCACGATGGAAGAAGGAAGAAAATCGATGGCTGATATTCTCTCTGCTCCTCAGAGATGCAAGGAAGATAAAGGTTTGACCGGGCGTTTATCAGGCGCACAGATCAGCGGCCATCAGGTTGTCTCGTGCAGATCCACGGTCTATATCCAATCCGCTGCGTGAAGTTGCATCCTGGTTAAAACGACACAATCCGGCGGAATCTGGTACATGTTACTCAATCCAATGGAGGAAAGGAGAAGTCAAATCGCATCTACGGTTGAGATTGATTCCGGAACCAGAACCTGCACGACCGATAAACCTAAAGCGCACAGCGGAATGAGTTATCCGGTGATCGATCTAACGGTGGAAAATCAAAGTGGATCAAATCGACGGCTATTATGATTTCCGGAGAGTGAACTAGCGCGGTGGATAATTCCGAAGTGCTCAGCGGAATTTGGTACGTGGCATATGATCCGACGGTGGAAAGCTGAAGGCATATCACATCAATGGCTAAGGATGATTCCGGGGATCAAAGCTGCACAACAGTTAAAGTGACGGAGCCCAGCGGAATCTGTTATGTA